>MU227720.1:2958147-2996295 GCA_018584345.1 Thuja plicata | reverse complement strand
TTCTTCTTCATCATCATCATCTTCTATATGGAGCCTAATAAGACTCG
Organism: Thuja plicata; assembly: GCA_018584345.1. Lineage (NCBI taxonomy): Eukaryota > Viridiplantae > Streptophyta > Pinopsida > Cupressales > Cupressaceae > Thuja > Thuja plicata. The sequence goes on along the minus strand of MU227720.1, from coordinate 2,996,248 downwards.
AAGGTTAATTTTTCCCCTTTTATTGGCGCAGTTTCCACTCCAAATTATTAAATGGGGGTTTGGGGGCAAAGCCCCCAAGATGGGGTCTAGGGCCAGTGCTCCCTGTCGTAGTACAGGGCGGGGTCGAGGGGCAGCGCCCCCGCAGGGGTTTTCGGGGGCAGCGCCCCCAAAAGCTCAACCAGCTTTAATTATTTTATAAAGGCATCGAGAGTTATTTTTCACCGGGCAAAATTTGTCACAAATACGCCATAAAAAAACGTTTAAGTAAAACCTCAGGCGAAATTCGTCACAAATTCGCACCAAATTCTTTTTTTTTGGTGAAATCCGAAAGGGTTCGAATCATCTCAACCCGGGTTTGAATTTGGTCTTAAAAAATCGGACCTGGACCTCGAATCGGTTCGAATTTATCTGAGTCCGAGGGGGTAAGGGCTGAACCCGGTAACTTAGGTATTTTCTACAGTAGGATTTCATATGACACTTAATGTACACCTAAAATCAGATATGGGTCCTCTCTCATTTCAATCTTGTTCAAAATCGAGGTTAGCCCTTATTTCTAAGTGTGCTCCTCTATATTTCCTCCAATCCCATAATTCATTTCATTACCTAAGCCCTCTATCACCATTTATGGCATTTATGTTCTCTCCCGACCTCGAAACTAGCTATATCATGTTTTCCTGCTTCCTCTCTACCACCCTGACTCCCAGTTTAAATTTGAGCTCAAAACCCCAGGTATACGTTGGATCTGACCTATACCCTCGGGTTTTGGCCTGGAGCTCAATATCGGGGTGTTAATGGTAGATCTAGTTCAGTGGACAGCCTGGGTCAATTTTGAATCCCAAAATGATGGAGCAAGTATAAAAACACCCTATCTCTCCTCATTTTGATATACTTTCGTGATCTACAACTTTGCAATCAAGTTTTCAAGAGCAATCAAACAATCAAGAACAATTGAGCGATTGGATTCAAGATTTGAAGGCAAGCATCCAAGATCTAGTCTTCTTCTCAAACATTCAAGGTGTTTCCTCTCCATAGATCTAGCTTCTTTCCCCCATTGGAGGCTAAGCAAAAGGAGTTTTCTATCAAGGAAGGAGATATACACTTATCTACATTCATTCAAGTCTTCTTCTTTCTCCCTCAATCAAACATTGTGGCAAATAACATCCATTTCATGAGGTTTTGTCTTTCATGATTTCCTTTTGGGTTTTTGTGTTAAAGTCAAAACTATTGCATCAACATATTTGATTTCATTCAAAGAAGCATTTGCATTGTCAAGGTATGATACATTCAAATTATTAGATCTAGCCTTTGCTACATGACATCACGCTTTCCTTTATTTCATTTCATTTCAAGGCTGATTCCTCAACAAGGGTTTGATTGAGGCAAATCCTTTTATTCAACCTTCTTCCCCATTTTTCTATGTGCAGGAATAGGCTACGCAGTTGTCGGATCTTTTCTTGACAGATCGGGAACATTTGGACAGACTCTAAAAATTTCAGGTGAAAATGCCGAGTATACATCGTCTCAAATGATCTATACTCGAGTATACGTCAGATCCGACCTATACCCTAACAAACAGGCTCAAATTTTATGGGCAGGCAAATTACAGTTATGGGATCTCAGAAAACCAGTTACAGGTATTTCCCGCATTTCGTCTCTTAGTTATTTAGATCTGAAGTTACTAGTTTCCTATTCCATTTTTAAAAGCACTTAAATCCGTCCTAACTTACATTTCTATCTTTATCATTCATTTTCCATTTCAAAAATTACATATTTAGTGAAGGAAACATTGTCCCCATTTAGCGCTTGAGTCACCTCTTGAGCCTATTGGGGGCATCTTCCTTCCAAATGTACAATCCTTAAAATGGGAGGTGATCTACCTTAATTCTACATTGCTTCCCATTTCATCATGTACATTTTGGTGAGCCCAACTCATAACATTTCGATTCTAATTTTAGTGTTAGATCTCCTTGTGTGCTTGTTAAATTTCATTAGCATTCATGGAGTTTACTAAGTTAGATTGGTGTGTGATAACATATGTTGTTACATTTCTCCTCTTTATCAATCACATGGAGTGAGTAATAATTTCTTGCATTTCATAATGTTTGTATTCCTTCATGGTATTCTTGCACATGGCATTATGAGATTATCAAATATCTTTCTTCCTTATAAGACATATTCCAAGGCTGTTATCAATATTTCATGTGGTTTTCTCATTCAATTTTTAAAAAATTCGTGTAATATGCGGAGATTACATAAGAGTCTTTGTGAATGAACCTAAAGATAACACTAGTATAAAACTTTCTAATCCTATTCCTATGGTGCTTATTAATCATGATGATAGAGATCTAGCTCCTAATGATCCAATCCCGGCAAGACCTAGATCCTCTCCTTCTCAACCCACCTTAATGGATAGTCTTAAGGAAGCTAGTTTATGCAATTCTTTGGATGATCTTAAACAATCTTCCTTTTACCAAAGCATTATTCATAATCCTGATGTTAAGCATTTTCTTGATGACTTTTCTCCTAGAATATTAAGTACACAAGATCTTAATAAACCTTCTTCTTCTTCACCACCTAAAGAAGATAAGAAGAGTGATAGGAACCTCTTTAAAGAGAATATACCGCCTTCTATTCCCCTTTATACCACACATTTCCATTAAGCTCGAGATGAATCTCCTTTGCCCTCTACATTAAAAGCTAATTACAATGTGGGATTTGACATTACTACTCAACAAGGTTACAATGGATTAGGTCTTGGCATTAATGAACAAGGTATTAAGATTCCTACAGATCCTCCTACATAAGTCCCTAGGTGTGGTCTTGGTTTTATACCTCAAGACACTACTTTATTTTCTTCTAATCCTTCTTCATCCCAACACAAACCTCCTCTTGACATTCTTTTACCAACACCATCCATTGTTAAACCTCCTTTTGATAACCTATGATGTCCCCGATTTAGCAGGTTTCTGGGGGACAGGTTTATTAGCCCATCATTGCGATCCTCGTGGGCTAATGGTTGGATTTGAGGGTCTCTTGGTCAGAACTTACTATTTATAGTAAGTCTCCTTTTGCCAGTTTCCATTTTTTGACAAGATATCGGAGCAATGTTGACAGTGTCAAATATGGTGTCTGTGGCAGGATATCCTAATTGATGAACTTACTATTTATAGTAAGTCACCAGTTGGCCAGTTACTATTTTTGGATGACACTTAGGCACCCAATTCAGTTGATGCTTCTGATTCTTGATGATTGGAGCTATTTGTGTATGATTATTTAATTAAGTTACTTCATTGAATAATCATTAGTTGCCTAAGTCATTAATTAATTATATGAGCTCATTAAAGGTGGTATTATATTAATTCATTATGGAGTTATGAGCTTATATTATTTAGTGTGCCTTTAAGTGAAAAGTGTCACCTTGAAGACTCTATTTCGAGCCTTCTTGAAGAAGCTTTGAGGCATGTTAACAAGGTTTCGAATTCTTGAAAGGGATTCATTGGAAATCATTTTAAAACTTATGAATTTGCTGCGGTTTCGAACAAGGGTTTGAGAAGAGTTTATTTGCAGAGAATTGTGAATTCTTTATTGGATATTGCACTTTGAATCAACTTTGTGTTGGTGAATTGTGTTTCAGCCTGCGGCTGGTCTCTGGAAGCCGAATGGGCATGTATGGCGTGGGCGATTAGTGTTTGTTGTTGCAGCAGCTTGTGGAGTGGTTAATGTTGTGTTTGGGGATTACGTCCATTAGTAGCAAGGCATGGTGACTTCCTTCACCAGTCGTCACCTATCAAGCAGCCACAGTCTACAATCCATGAGCCGCGGCCAGTCTTCAAGTCGTGGTGACAATACAAGTTCAAACCGTAACAATGCCTTCCTTTGAATGTTGGGCCTATATGGTATTTGTTGATTTTACATTTGAATTATTGGAAGTGAATTTAGAATTCCATTTGGTATATGAAATTCAAAAGATATTTTGTATGAAGTTATGGTTTTTATTTCAATTTGATTAATATGGGAAAAGACAGAAAAAACTACATATGTGATGTTGAAAATTTACAAAAAAAAAACAAAGAAATCAGAATACCAGAATTTTAGAAATTCTTGCAGTCAAATTGAGGGTTAGAGCCAAGTAGGATCTTTACATAACCGATTGGCTTTACCTAAGAGAATCTTTTAGAGAATTAAATATGATCCTAAAATTCGTTTTCCTTATAGACATTTTCCAAAAAATGACCTATTAATGGTGAGTTTCTATGTCTTTTTCATCATAGCAATAAACACTCTCTTGCTGATTGTATTGAATTTAGACAATTTGCTCAAGATTTAGTAGATAGATCTCTTCTTTCTTTGACAACGGATCTTATGTTTTTTCTTGATATCAAAGATATACCTTAGCATTTCTTATTCCTATTATGTTGCTCTCCATTATGTAAATTTAGTAGCTTGCATCATTAAGGGCTCTTTGCTTTGCATAATGTGCATTGTGGGCATCATAGTAGGTTGTTTTCCTTGTTTCCTTGTTTGGGGGGCAAGGTCTCTCTATTTCATCTATTTTCTCCTTTCAAAAGATCCATTATCTCTTTGTTGGTTACATCTTTTTTCCTGTGATGTCCTTCCATACATGGACTTGTTTGTTTTGGATCTTTCTCTCTAATGGGATTGATATCCTTCTTTACGGACTTTTCCTTGTTTGGAAGTGTATATCTTGTATAATTGATTTATCCACTAAGTTTGCATAATGTGACATCCTTCCATTTCTCTTCATTTTCTCTTTATGGATTTGCATTGTTTCATCCTTTTTGCTATGAGATTCTTTGTTCTACGCAAAGTACTTTAATCTTTGCTCAACTATCTATTTCATACTTCAAAGGGCATGTCCATCACAAAATGATCTTCCATTTAGGGACTGAATATTGTTTATTTTTGCAAAACATTCATTTTCCTTTTGTGGACTTGTTTTCTCATATTATGATGCCTTTTCTTGCATAAATGTGTTTGTTTACAACTTACTTTTGCTTGAAAGTGCATGTCTATTATAAGAGAACTATCGCTGAGGATGTGTAATGTATTATATTTTCTCTTGCCTTCACACTTGGGGGGCAAGGTTTCGTGTGTCAATCTTTCGTTCCCTTTCTTTCTAAGGATCTACTTTCCTTAGTGTAGTGCCATTTGTTTATCATGTTAACATTCTTTTTTTATAAGGAATTGTTTTGTTTTGATTCAGGATTCTCTCTTATGCAAGGGGTGTGTATCCTTGATCACAAACTCTTATTTGCAAAACTATGTTCATCCTAAACAAATTCCCTTACTTTGGGTCTTAAAGTATGTTATTCTTCATCAAGAATCCCTTTTCACCTAGCAATAGGGGGCTAAAAGGGTGCATTCTTGTTCTCTTCACCTCTTTGTCTCGAAGATGTTGTCTTTGATCAAGAACACCTTTTTTAAGGTAAATGTCTTGAACCTAGGATCTCTTCCTTCCAAGGGTTTCTTCCCACTAGCGGATATCCTTTCACGATTATCTATTTCTTTAGATAACAAGAGTATTCACTCTTTGCTATAGAAACTAATGTACATTGTTGTTTTAAGGATATCTTCTTGTTGTTGGATGTAGGTATCCTTGTTCTCTTTTCCCTATGATGCCACCTATGTCGTCATCATAAGGAGGGGAGATACATACGTCCTCCTTGTATATTATGCAGCCTTTTGTTTATTGATCCCTAAGGAGACAATGCTTTCCTTAGGACTCATCGTATTTTTTTTATCCCTAAGGAGACAATGCTTTCTGTAGGGCTGATCCCTTAGTAACATTCTTTTGTTGATAGGGAATTGTTTTGTTTTGATTTGGGATTCTCTCTTATGCAACGGGTGTGTATCCTTGATCACAACCTCTTATTTGCAAAACTATGTTCATCCTAAACAAATTCCCTTACTTTGGGTCTTAAAGTATGTTATTCTTCATCAAGAATCCCTTTTCACCTAGCAATAGGGGGCTAAAAGGGTGCATTCTTATTTATCTTCCCCTCTTTGTCTCGAAGATGTTGTCTTTGTTCAAAAACACCTTTTTGAAGGTAGTGTCTTGAAGCCAAGATCTCTTCCTTCCAAGGGTCTCTTCCCACTAGCGGATATCCTTTCACGATTATCTATTTCTTTAGATAACAAGAGTATTCACTCTTTGATAAATAAACTAGTGTACATTGTTGTTTTAAGGATATCTTCTTATTGTTGGAAGTAGGTATCCTTGTTCTCTTTTCCCTATGATGCCACCTATGTCATCATCATAAGGAGGGGGGCATACATACGTCATCCTTGTATATTATGCAGCCTTTTGTTTATTGATTCCTAAGGAGACAATGTTTTCCATAGGACTGGTCGTGTTTTTTTATCCCTAAGGAGACAATGCTTTCCTTAGGATTGATCACCTTTTTGGATCCCTATGGAGACAATGCTTTCCATAGGACCAATCCCTTAAGCCGCCCCTATGAGCAAACTTTTTAAGCCACCCCTAGACAAAATTTTACAAGCTGCCCCTAAGCGCCCCTTCTGCGCAAAATTTTCAAGGTAGAATTGACTAGGATAATGCAAGCTTGCCAAACCATTAATTCTCCTTCCATTTTTCTTTGGATGAGTGGAACAAGCATAACACAGCTTGCTAGCCTTTCCTTCTCCTCTTCTTCTCCCATGACTCACCTAGCATAATACAACTTGCTAGCCCGTTGGATTCATGGTCTCTCTCTCTTTCTTTCCATGCTCTCATAGCTATGCTAGTGGGTTAGATCATGGAGTTTTGTCTTTAGTGATGCTCTTTCCCTTTCCATGTGGTCACTTATTCTCTTGCAATAGCTCTTTGAACATGATATTAGTGGTTGAGGCGCCTTCTCGGTCGAGGTCTCTTCTACTAATTGATTTGGAGTTTTGTTTTTGGTACTAACCCCTTTTGTTGGTGTCTGTCTTTTGTTTGTTTTCTTTTTGTTTTGTTTTTTCTGCCCTTGTGCATGGATGTTTGAGTTGAGATCCTTCGTTTGGGGGCTTGCATCCTTAAACTTAGTAATGTCTTATCTCTTTGCAGCTCGTCCATTATCATCTCTCATCTCTCTTGTCCCTTCTCTCTTCTCTCTCATCTTCCTTTACTGTGAGCATGAGGTTATCTAATACTCCCGCTTAAGTGAGAGCTAAATGTACCGTCCTAAATTGTAAGCACCTAATTAGTGTAGAGTTTAAGGACTATTTGGCACCCAACTTAGTGTATTTTCTATAGTAGGATATCATATGGCACTTAATGTACACCTAAAATCAAATATGGGTTCTCTCTCATTTCAATCTTGTTCAAAATCAAGGTTAGCCCTTATTTCTAAGTGGCTCCTCTATTTTTCCTCCAATCCCATAATTCATTTCATCACCTGAGCCCTATATCACCATTTATGGCATTTATGTTCTCTCCCAACCTCAAAACTGGCTATACCATGTTTTCCCGCTTCCTCTCTACCACCTTGACTCCCAATTTAAATTTGAGCTCAAAACCCCCAATATACATCAGATCTGACCTATACCCAAGTATAGGTCGTTTCAAACGGCCTATACTCTCAAGTTTTGGCCCAGAGCTCAATATCAGTGTGTTAATGGCAGATCTAATTCGATGGTCAACCTGGGTCAATTTTAAATCCCAAAATGGAGTAAGTATAAAAACACCCTATCTCTCCTCATTTTGATATACTTTCATGATCTATAACTTTGCAATCAAGTTTTCAAGAGCAATTGAGCGATTGGATTCAAGATTTGAAGGCAAACATCCAAGATCTAGCATTCTTCTCAAACATTCAAGGTGTTTTCTCTCCATAGATCTAGCTTTTTTCCCCCATTGGAGGCTAAGCAAAAGGAGTTTTCTATCAAGGAAGGAGATACACACTTATCTACATTCATTCTTCTTCTTTCTCTCTCAATCAAACATTGTGGTGAATTACAACATCCCTTCCATGAGGTTTTGTCTTTCATGATTTCTTTTTGAGTTTTTGTGTTAAAGTTAAAGATATTGCATCAACATATTTGATTTTATTCAAAGAAGCATTTGCATTGTCAAGGTATGATACATTTCAACTATTAGATCTAGCCTCTACTACATGACAACACGCTTTCCTTTATTTCATTTCATTTCAAGGTTGTTTTCTCAACAGCGGTTTGACTGAGGCAAACCCCTTTATTCAACCTTCTTCCCCATTTTTCTATGTGCAAGAATAGGCTACAGAGTTGTTGGATCTTTACTTGGCAGATTGGGAACAATCGAACAGACCATGAAAAATTCGAGCGAAAACAACGGGTATACGTCGTCTCAAACAAACTATACTTAGGTATACGTTGGATCCGACCTATACCCAGACATATAGGCTCAAATTTTACGGGTAGGCAGATTACATTGACGGGATCTTAGAAAACCAGTTACAGATATTTCCCGCATTTCGTCTGTTAGTCGGATCTAAAGTTACTAGTTTCCTATTCCAGTTCTAAAAGCACTTAAATCTGTCCCAATTTACATTTCTATCTTTATCATTCATTTTCCATTTTAAAATTACATATTTAATGAAGAAAACATTGTCCCCATTTAGCGCTTGAGTCACCTCTTGAGCCTATTGGGGGCATGTTCCTTCCGAATGTGCAATCCTTGAAATGGGAGGTGATCTACCTTAATTCTATATTGCTTCCCATTTTATCGTGTACACAACTATGGAGGACTCCCCTCTTAGGAATGTAGCTCCCTACTACCGAAAGAGAAAGAAGAAGACTGGCATTCAAGAATGACAATTGCAAGTCCCATTATTAACCTTTTTCCATAACCTTCTTATTTTGTACCACTCCAACATGTCCCAAGTATCCTAGAAAATAAAATTAAACAATGCCTACCAAACACTTAGGTGTCCATGTACCTCATTCTATTATGTTTGAAGACAACACGCTAAATCATAACATTCTCCCACTTGGTATTTACATTGCAATGGCACAATAGTAAATATAAAATGAATTAGGTGCGAAAGGAGGCAAAGCCCATATAGCCTTCCTAAACCAACAACATGTATCTATGCCCACTAGTTTTGTAACATAATCTAAAATGTTATCGGAAGTGTCCACCTTTTGTACCATGACTATACCCTTCTTAACCATCTCCCCATCAAAGTGATATTGAATATCTATATGCTTAGTACAGGCATGGTACATGAAATTCTTTACCAAACAGATAGCATTTTAATCGTCACAATTGATCATTGCCTTTTTGCAATCAAAACCAATAGGTAAACACAACCTTTGTAACCATACTGCCTCTTGCAAATACAAACCAATGCTTGAACACTGCCTTTGTAATCATACTACCTCCTTATAGGCATGTGTAATAAGGTCCAAATACACTTCCAAGACCAGAACCTTCACGAGATACCAAACCACTTAATTGGAAATGCCAATAAAAGGACTCTACAATAACCCTAATCAGTAGACAATTCTACTCTGATCCCTCAATGATCACTGACATGCAGACTTTAGGGGAAATGAGGATCCACTCAGACAGATTCACATCTCCCTCAGGAGAATATACTGCCTCTTCTACATATAAGATCCTTCATACTACTCTGTAGAAAACACAAATGAGCTCTGCACACACTGTGGAAGTCTCTCAAATGCTTTCAGTGAACTACTTTGCATGACAGAATCTTACAGTAGAACCAACTGAAAAGAGAGGTTTCTCAGGACCAAGCAGACCAACTGTCTCAGAAATCAGGAAACAATGCTGCATCTACTCATATATTACCCCATAGCTCAAGAACTTTCCACTCGCTTTGCTACAATGTTTCATTCATTGTGAGGGGTTGATGCACTAACAGACTCAAGAAGTGGGATCAATATAATGGCTTTATAACTACTCTGAAGCTGATCCATAAAATCACTACAAAAATGATTTGTGGTCCTTGTTGAAGGAACGAAATGACCAAAATTTTCAATAATGACAACTCCATGGAGGCAATTATCTAGACTATCAGCACCAGATTCACTCTATAGTTTATATCTTTCACCTATGCTCGCAGGAATGGAGATATTAGATCCGTACTGGACTTATTGGACTTTGCCATAGCTCAGAACTGGTCAATTCAAGTATATTAGTCTCACAAGTTTCTAATGATTAAATTCTAAACCGTATTGGATTGCACCCCATTAAGCTGGACAAAGCTCAAGTTTGATGGAGCCTATAAGAAAAAGTCTTGTAAGGCGGGCAAAAGGAAAACTGGTGGCTACATGCATGCAATATCTAGGAGTATAAAGCAACAATATGACAAAGCTTTGGCTTTAGAAGGTAGCATGAGGATCCCCACAGAAATGAAAATTATAAGTATAATAATTGAAGTTGACCCTAAAATTATCATCACCCAAACTCACAAATATGTCAACAACAAATTCATCTAGTTACGTCACCAAATGCACCCAGTTTATTGCAAAGATTCTCTGCTCTAGCAATTCAGAATATTCAAACTTCACACCAATAAAAGGCTGGCAAAACAATTGCAACAGCCTTGCAAATTAACCTATTGAACACTTCTTGGCTGCAAACTAAATAGTTACTCTACCAGGCATGCCACCTAATCTCATCATGGACACCTACACCAGAGAGGCTCTAATCACAACGGATTCCAGTACCTAAGAATTCCAATCTATATGCAAGGACTAAACAACAGATTCCATATTTCCACCTCCCAGCAACCTCTTGAGCAGAAAGCAAAGAACAATGAATGCTCCCAGATTCTTGTCCCTCCCAATGAACTCAAACACTCTTCAAAAGAAGCTTGTGAATGGTACAATCAAGCAGAATATGGTAGTTATTTCCTTAGACTGGGATGGATGCTTTCTATTTCAATAATACTCTGTATGCATCTCTACTCAAACTCAGTGCTAATTGAACCCATCACCTATTGTAAAATTATGGGGTATGCCTCCTAAAGACAAGTTCAAAATTTTCCTAGAAGCCTCTAATGCACTTCTCGTGTCATGCTCAGGAGGACCAAAAACAAAACTTGCCATGCCTTTTGATGACCAGCCCCCAATCATTCTTCCACTAATGATATCTTGTTCCCCATGGGACTGCACCATCATAATCAGATCCTGATAAATGTACATTATATTCTCTTTCGACATTCACACAGTCTTTTCATCCGTGATCAGGGCTAGAAGTTTATAACAATTCTTTAACTAACATCAAACACCTTTTGATCATGACAGTGAGGCATTCTCTTGTCACCAATTTTTAAAACTCCAACCTGATCTAGGTTTTCTCGGTCCATGGCTGAACAGATGCATTACTCGCAGTATGTGTTCACTACTATTTCCTTTTGCATATTGAATACAGAATTTGCTGACCTGATGAAGAGTATCAAGTGTCATGGATAGGAATTTGGCACATTTCGATGGATTTGATGATTCTCCTCTCATGCTCTCATTCATTTCTAGGCATCATAATGCTTTGGTAAGGATGGGTCTCCAACATCTCTAATACAATGCAAATGAGTGGATGGACAATTGTTGATGGCATTGATATGGAAGAGATGGTATCTACTCCTTCCACATTGATCCTAGCATGCCTATTTCTGTTGGAAAGCAAATGGGATCATCCTTCGATGGTGATAAACAGAACAAAATTCTTGAGTCTGAAAGCTTTCAATACATTAACTGTTTGCATGGATCACAAATAGATCCTATGTCTTGCATTTGATGCGGAAAGATCATAAGCAACTTTAGATTCGACATCAATTAGGAGAAGTGCTGGTCAACTTTAGAAATGGAGCTCAGGAAAAGTATGAAGCTCCTTGCAGATTCTATTTATTGATCCCCATTTCTTCTAAAATTGCAGATTTCTTTATATTCCTTTCAAGCCTTTGAAAACTTATAGTAGAAGGAAGATTGTTCTTGATAAAAACACTAAAGATGGACATATCCTCAGAGGAAACAATCCAATTGGCTTTAACCAACATCAATGACAAATTGAGTGGACTCAAGAAGGGGATAGAACAGCACAGTAAACAACAAGAATTCCACAAGTGAGTGGCACTTTGCTAATGCAAAATTTGCAGAGGAAAAGAAAGCTCTGAATATGCCCTGTTTCTGTTTTCAGCACCTCCATCAACAAAGTGGCATTCGCTTGTGGAACTATTTGTTAGAGTTTTAGATGACCCTACAACACCCCCAAGATCAAAGAAAGACCAAGATAGCTTTCGCAAGAGAATGGCAAGAAGATTGTATCACAATGCAAGAATGATCAATTACTAATGGACATATCAATGTATATGATGGACCTTGCATATATAGACAAGGTGAATGGACAATATGTTGCCAAGTGTTATCATACTATGCAATGCACAACCTATCACCCACATAAGGTGGAAAAGTGATAGTGTGATAAGTCCACTAAAGGTGGAAGATCCACTTGAGGTGGATAAGTGATAACTTGATATAACCACTGAAAGTGGAGATGCTCCTAAAGTATTAAGTGATCACTAAGTAAACTTAAGTGATATGTGTAATTAGGACTTAGGTGAGGTTATCACTAGGTACAACACCCACCCCTCCTTAAGTGCAACTTAGGGAGTAGACTTATTATGCACTATGGGTCCCAGCTACTAGGCCATGTTGGGTACCCACGTACAAATGCAAATGCAATTTCTCACAAGCAGAGGAAAGGAGAAAACCACATGGAAAAAACTCCTCTCCAAAAGAGAGAAAAGAAACAAACAAATCATGATGCATGAAGGACTCAAGATCCCCCAAGGACTACATACATCATGTGTATACAATCAGGTATCCCCTAATAGGAAGGAAAAAGAGCGACATAATATCCCCCCACCCCATAATGAAGAAGCTCTAATGCTTGGAAACAAAATATGATCCAATGTCTACAAGCAACACATCTTCCCTTAGGAAGAAACAAGTCCACTAAATGATGAAGAAGCCACTCCATGTCCAAATAGAAGGAGGAAGTCTCCAAATATGCATCTCTGAAAACTGAATAGGAATCTCCAAGCTCAAGGAATCCATCGCATAGGCATGATCAAACTGGACCATGTAATGTGGCAAATCAAGTGAAGGAGGAAACTCATGAATGCCTATCTCCAAAGAAGGTGATGAGGAATCTCTAACTACGATGAGACTGTCATCAAAGAGGAGAGAAACCCCCTCAAGAATGTCTCTCAAATCTACAATATGAGACTCAACAAACAAGTCTGAAATGCTATCCAAGTACTCATCCCACACTACAAGATCTACAACACTATAATCATCTTGTTGAAGAGTAGAACTCAAATCCAAAGAAGCAAGAGGTGGAGTAGGAAGCTCAACACTTGTCTCAAGAACATAATGATTCAAGTGTCCAAACTTCTCCTCACAAACATGATTCACCCTTGATGGAAGGGTGCAAACATCAGGAACATCATAATCATCATGAGAAAAATGAGAAAAGGAATACAATCGAGATGAATGATCCACAACTCCTATAGCTATGACATCTCTAGTATCCATGTCCCTAATGTAGACATAATCGGGAGTGAATTCAAGTATTTTACCTTGTGCCCCACGAGTAATTTGATAAACTGAAAGGAGATTAGTGGTCAAGGATGGTACACAAAGAATATCCTTAAATGTCGCCTCTCTTGCATCAATAGAACCTTTCCCACAAACCTTCATGTATGTGTTATTACCCATAGATATGCTAGGAGAATTACAAGGCTCAAAAGAAGAGAACATATTCATAGAAGATGTCATATAATGAGAGGCACCTGAATCAAGAAGTCATCTCCCATGATCAAGATGCGTAGAAGCCATGAGTACTTGACCTTTCATCTTATCCATGCCATGTGAAAGTCCTGTAGTTCCTGACTATGTAGATGAAGAAGTTGTTGATAGTGATGAAGGAGATACTAATGAGGGCAACTTGATGTTGTTCTTCTGAAGAAGGTTTGTGAGTTCATCAATCTTCTTATTGTAACACCTATGCTCATCATGTCCTGATCTTTTACAATGAGCACATTTCACCTTCTTTTTGGATGATTCCTCATTAGAAGAGGTATTGGACTCAAGAGTATGCTTGGAAGGAGAATCCTTAGCTCTCTCATTAGACTTAGGATTCTTATGCTGCTTCTTTTCTTTGCCACTTGAAGCCTTTGGAGTGGAGTCCTTTGCAAGAAGTGTTTGAAGTTTTGAAGGCTTCAATGTACCCACAGGTGCCAAGTTTGCTTGTTCTGTTGTGAGTTGAGCTGCAAATCTATCAAGAGAAGGCATTTTGTGTGCACCAACAAGAGCATCCATAGTAGCATAAAATGTGGAAAGAAACAAGGAATAATTAGGACCTAGCTTTGAGAGAATAGAGAGAATCAATTGTTCATCCTCTTTTGTGGCCCCACAATTAGATAACTCCAATCTAAGAGAGTTGTGCTTAGAGAAGTCTTGGATATTGTCAAAATACTATGATTTAGACTCATTAGTTCATTCTCCAACTTAAATTTCCTCACCATATTTGGCTTACCAAAGGGACTCTCTAAGGCAGTTCAAATGTCATTAGGATGTTTAAATGATAGAACATGATATCTCAAATCAAGAGAAATAGACATAATGAGAGTGCCAAGAGCTTCATCTCTTCGATCAAACCACTTCCTCTTTTTTGTAGCACTTGCAGGTTCTGGATCTTGGCCGAAAGTGAGAACAACAAAATCTCCATTTGTGAATTCCACTCATGATAGTTATATGGAGTTAGAAGTGCAACTTTGCCAAATCCATAATATAATAAAAGAGTAAAACATAACAACTGATTATACCCCCACTATACAAGCAATTAACCCCTTTGTACAAGAGAAAATATTACTTTGTTTGCAAATTTACAACGATGTACCCAAAAGTACCAAATCAGCAACTGGCTGAAATTATAAATTTTGAAATCAAATCTGCAAAATGTGCATGAATAGAAGTGCTCCTCAATACCTTCTTGATGCAACTTGAACCACAAAAAAAAAAGAGTTCGGACCCAAAAGTTATGAGCTCAAAAGTGCAAAACTATGATCTGACTTCAACTGACAAAAATCAGCATCAAACAGCAAAATAACTGAAAAATGCCTGCATCACGGTGAAGTTGACAAAATCATCTTCACATTGATATCTCATTTGCAAAATTATGCCTCTGTTTGCAAAAGTTACATCAGTTTGGAAAAAATGCCTATTTTAGGCAGTCTGGAAAAAATGCCTATTTTAGGCACTTTGGAGCAAATCAAGTTTGGAGGCTTAAAACTACAGATTGGTTCTCGGTCACCAACGTGGCCACACAATGTGCAGAAGAGAAAACAATGACGCCAGTTGGCATTGAAAGTGCAGGCCCCACCGCACAATCAAACTGAAAAGCACCACCGATTACCAAGTTATAACCAACAAAGCTAACATTGAACAAGTCACCATCACGTGAGGACGCTGACATCTATAAAGAGCAAATGGACTCTCCACAGGGCCTATGTGGGATTATTCCCTAGTTCCAAAGCCCAAAAAAACAACCAAGGCAAAGTGCACACAAATGGATCTGTCTTATACACAGGCCCCATGAGGCAATGAAGGAAATGTCAATAATGTGGGCTGGTCTAAGACACTGGAAAAAGGTCTATTCAAATAAACCCTAGATCAAGGTATAAAATCTATCCTACCAACAGTACGTGGCCTCCAAGCAGTTACAATCACCGCAAAATACCTCTAATCAGAGATAAATGCATCATTCCCAAGAATGAATGCGAAAATTGCCTTGTCGATATGCATGTCTTCCGCACTAATAATGAAGTACCTAGAAGAATTTGATTTGGAAAATTGTGTGCCCCTAGTTACAAGCTATAATTCCTAGCCAAGAAAAACTCTAGTGTATAAAGGAGTCGAGCCTGTCAAACGTATTGGGTCAATGATTTAAAAAACTACAGATCATTAGAACGCCTGTAATAATGCTCGATCCATAATGCAATGGGCCAATCACAACGAATGCAACACAAATCAAACAAATCAATTACTGATCAACAAACATTATGCACCAACTGATACGCACAGGCCTCGAGTAGACCAATACAAACTGTTGTGCGATGACAAAGATTTGTGGCCAAATGGAGATTCGATAACTAAAACACGACACTGGCAGCTGAATAGAATGTCAACCATTATAAAAAAAGAATGATCATTAGCTAAATATTGAATAAGCATGATGTTGTGTAAATTCAATTGCCTAATCTAACAGCAATACAAGTTGGCCGATATGCATATTAGTGGCCCAACCAAACACAGCACCACACGATCTCAATTGGGCATCGCAACAAATTGTACAACTCACCCACTGTCAAAATCCTCCAAATAGAAGGTTGCAAATCTGAGATCTCACAAACCAGCCAATTTATTGGAAGAACCTATCAAGAAAGCATGGCTCTTGATAATGCAAAATGTTGATTAGGCAAAACACGTGATCAAAAAAATACCATCCAAGCATTAGATCTATTCAATGAGCGTGGAAATAACGCAAACGCTTGCAAGCGATCACAACAATAAACACCCATCCAACAGAAAAAACAGTTCCAACGAAAGAAAAACGTTGAACAAATCTTTGAACCGCTCTCTAATGAAATAATGGATCTGTCAATGCAATAGGATGTCATCCTTTTGTAAGATGAATGAACCTCTTATCAATCTCCAGTCGCTCAGGCCAAACCTAGGATCAAATGAAGGAATCATTTCACAGCAACAAAATGTGAAACATGTGTCGACCATGCAACAAAAGAT
The DNA here is from genome assembly GCA_018584345.1 of Thuja plicata. Classification (NCBI taxonomy): domain Eukaryota; kingdom Viridiplantae; phylum Streptophyta; class Pinopsida; order Cupressales; family Cupressaceae; genus Thuja; species Thuja plicata. The sequence goes on along the minus strand of MU227720.1, from coordinate 2,979,439 downwards.
TTGCTCTAGTCAGCTAAAAATTAAGTTGCCAATCCAAAGTACAGGCCGACAGACCTCTGCATATAGAATCTATAGACCCACCAACAATGTACAACACTATGCCTCCACCAAAACAAATGCTTTTGTTAGCAATAATAGTCCACCAACACAACTAAGAGGGGGGGTGAATCAACTGTGAGCCAGATAAATTAAACTTTAAACTTTATAAATCAATTACTCAATGCAAATCTGAACACATCAAATGTAACACCATAACACAAGAAATTGTTGTCAAGGAAACTCTGTTAAGGGAAAAACCCCGATGGGAATTAGTACCCACAAATGATACACTGAAAGTATTGTATCCCTGTTAGGAGATTTAGCTGTGTTAGGAGCTGATTATTACATATAGTACACAATCCATGTTAAAGGACAGACCTTGTTAGGAGTCAAGAGAAACAGGAAGCTCACTGCCAAGGCACGTTGCCCAAATGTGAAGGTTAAATCCACCTTCTGGCCTCACTATCCGAAATACAGATATAGGAGTAACAATAACTAGTGAACTGACTGATAGCAACTTGCTTTTCTTAAACAGTTCCAATGAAGTTCATCACAATCACTACCTCTGCTCTACATCCAGCAGACTTCACAAATACAAGCTCGCAGCTTTTACATTCCACAACCACACTACCTCACCAAGAAACAACTCTCCTTTATACAAGTTTACAATAAACAATTAGGTCGGCCTGTTAAGAATTCCCCAATGCCCAAACAATTATATAGACCCTTGCTAAGATACACACAGTACCTTACACAAGTAAACATCAATTACAATTCATCAATTATACTCCAAGAACCGTAATCCATGCTCGCCATCTTTTAAACACGCTTCAGCTGACGTCACCAAGAACACAGCGACCCAAATATCACAAGTAACATTCTCCAACATGTCTTCAACCATGTCTTAAGCTTGTGAATCACAACTCGTGCTCGCATCCAAGTTATCTTCAAAACACAAAGACCAACTTTGTCATAATCCTTTGTCACAGTTCTGTAACCAGTCTTGACCAAAACAACTATAACTTCTGCCAACAGTAAGATCAAGCCAAGCGACCTTAGATATAAGATCCCTGCTCATCCCTGTATACATCTCCATGCTTGCATGCTCTGAAAGCCTGTACAGTGTTCGTACACTCTTGTCAGTCTTCCGTATACTAGTGATAACCAGTCTGCCTAAGACTTCAACTGAAACATATGTTGACATCAATGACAAAACATGAATGTCAATACCTCTCACAGAACCAATTCCAACAGCTTCATCAAACAATAAAAGATTTTGCCCAAATCTGAAGTTTTTTTGCAAAAAAATAATGAGAAAATAAAATTATATGATCTGCTATTCATACAAGGCCAGATGCCCTCCACTAAATAATTTTGCTACATAATCAATTTTACCCTAACATAGGCATATTTGTAGTCAAAATTCGTCGAAATGACCTTCTAAACACGATTTTGATGCCCAATTAGCCTTAAATTGCACTCAACAATAGCTTCAAGCCAAAATCACCTCGAGAGAAGGAATCTTCACACCTAGAGTGCTCTGATACTGTGTTAGAGTTTTAGGTGGCTCTACAACACCACTAGGATCAAAGAAAGATCAAGATAGCTTCCACAAGAAAATAGCAAGAAGATTGCATCACAATGCAAGAATGATCAATTACTAATGGACATATCAATGTACACAATGAACCTTGAATATTTAAACAAGGTGAATGGACAAAATGCTAACAAGTGTCATCATACTATGCAATGCACAACCTATCACATACATAAGGTGGAAAAATGATAGTGTGATAAGTCCACTAAAGGTAGAATATCCATTTGAGGTTTATGAGTGATACTTGATATAACGACTGAAAGTGGAGATGCTCCTAAAATATAAAGTGATCACTAAGTAAACTTAAGTGATATGTGTAATTAGGACCTAGGTGATGTTACCACTAAGTACAACACCTTAATTACACCAACACTCGTTGTTGTTTACCTTGTCGTTCTGTTACCTTCATGAGACCACTTAATTTATCATTAAAGTTGGCTAAAGCCAAGTGAGTTGTTGTCAAAAAAAAAAAAAACCGGACTCTCTATCAGCAATTCCAGCAGCTGAATACAACCAAACAAATGAGTAATCCAAGACCTCCCTCTAAATGATTTCACTGTCTCTGCTGAACAATATATGTTTTATTCTGAAGGCCAGGGTGATGATCACCTTGATTGGGATTGGCTTGTGGAGCCATATAAATCTTGACAATAACCCACCGAAGCAGCACTGAAATAATAGGAAGAAAAATTGTTGATACCTGGGCCTTTTTTGGTCTCTTCTCTGCTGAATCTAATTCCCTGCCATGTCTTTGTTTACTTCTTTTGAATTAATTAGGTTTTCAGTTTTTTTATGAATACATGTCTAGTTCTACAAGTTTGCAAGTCTCTCAAGGTGTTTGTAATCTGCCCATTAAGACTCTGCCTCTATAGAATTTGTAATGCTACAGCTTTCTTATATTCAGAACTTTACTTTTATCAAACCGAAAGCATAGACCATTTGATTATTCTGTCTTTCTCCATCTATTGGGATTTACAAACTGGGACAGTTATATTTACCTCTCTAAAAGAAAATTACAATCTCAGAATTTGTAGGAAATGAAGAAAATAAAATAATAAGATCCATCTTTAAAACCAAGATATCCAATTCAAACACACCTCAGCTCCAATCCTGCACCATATCTCTTTTCCTCGAAACTCTGCAAACAAAACATTTGGTATTCTGTAAGCATTCATTAAACGAACGTATCTCAAATACCTAAATAACTAATGCAAAGGTCCACAATAACTGCTGAAAATTGTGTATTTATCTGAAAACATTGTGAGAGAATTCCATCTTCCTACTCTGATATAGATAGAAGGTAGGGAATCCATCTATCTATTTATCTACAATATTACTCAACTCAAGCAATGTCAGTGCAGAATACAAATTACCATTGACATCCTGTTTGTTACCACATAACGGGCAAGACGCAAATGCAGGGGAGTCAAAATTTAGTGAGGTGCCACAGAGTTCACAAAATAGAAAGTCGTGGACATGTAATCTGGCCATGAACTTAATCCGTAATTCACTGGTATTTACTCCCGAGATGGTGTTCCACACAAAGGAAACCTATAAAACCACAAGATATATCGCTGAGCACAATCCCTAAAAAGTTTTAAATTTCTCACTTCTCAACTCTAGATGTTAAAAGACCTACTTACTCTTGTTTCCAAACAAACTTATTTAATACCAAATATTTCTCATATTGTGACTCAAAATTTGTAATTATAAGGGTGACCCTAGCTAAGAAGTAAAATGTTTGGCATTTAAAACATGTACTAGAAAAATTGATTCCTGAGAAACAATGGTGTCGAGGAGTGGAGGTTTAGGGTTTCATGGCGGTTGAGGCAAAGGATGGTTGCAGGGGCAAGAATGGCGTTCGGAGCTTTGTAAGAAACTGTCAGCTTGGCGTCTGCCAAACAGGGCGCGGGAGGATTCGCAAAGCCGGGGATTTTGAGATGTGCAGGCAACCAAATTGAATCACACTGACAAGGCCGGAAATGAGCAGAATAAGTGGGGTTTTTCAAGGATTTACAACAGTTACAATAGAGGATTTAAGAGTGTAGCAGGGAAGGAATGGAAACCAAAAAACCCCATTGGCCCTTCTCAACCTCCAAAGGAATGGTCTGCAGCGGTAAAAAACAAGGTACTCACGGTCCAAATTGACTCGGAGGCATGGAAGGATTCAGTGAACTTGTACAAGGAGCGTGTTTTCTTTATGAACTGGGGCAAGCACTTCGTTCTTAAAACACTACATAATGACTTGTTTTTGGTTATCAGTAGTTGTGCTCGTGAGAAACAAAGGAAATTGTTTAGGTAATGCACCTTTCTTCATGGGAGGTATTGGACTTTCATCAAAAATTGGTCTATGAACTTTAATCCCACACAAATGACCATTGAAGAGATGCCTATTTGGGTGTGCCTTTATACCCTTCACCATGAATAGTGGAATGAGGAGACTAAAGATTATTGGAGACAAGCTTGGCAAGTTTTTGAAAGTTGATGAAGTGATTGAAAAAAAAAGAATTCAATATGTATGCAAGGATTTGTATTACCTGGAAATCTCACCCACCTTTCCCACGTGCAATAGAGATTTACACAAGTGAAGGTTATTAGTGGCAAGAACTAGAAGTGGAAGAAATTATTGAATAATGTAAGAAGTGTAAGGGTTGGGTTCATTTGGATGATGAGTATATAGTGAATAAGAAAGGGAAAGGGTTGGAAAAGGATGCTTTGGAGGCCAGGTTGTTATCTCTCTCTCTAAGGGCTTGGAGGGAAAAAATGAAGGATCTCGACACCTTCTTAGAAGGTGTTGCATTAGAAGGGACTCTGAGGGATGGGAACATTGATACCCAATAAGAGTCATTGTTGATCAAGGGGTATGACAAGATCAATGCTTCTTTGTTCCCAGTCAATCCAGTGTCTAATAGTAACAAAGGCCCATAAAACTCAGTTGTAGTGAAGGAGACCCTGCTTTTGGATGTCATTCCAAGGAAGGATACATTGTTGTCTATCTAGATTGGAGAGCTTGATATAATCAAGAAACAAGTTGAGTGTGGTGGCTTTCAGGTGGACCCTCTAGAGGGAGGCAAGACTTTAGAAGCAAATTTGGATCTTGAAGGTAGTGATGTCATTATCAAAGAAGGGTTGGCCTATAGTAGATGTGAGGTGGTTGGAGGGTCAGAAGGGACTGCGATATTTCCAACCTTTAAAGACATCCGTATGTCACCTACTAGAGAGCCAATTCTAGAGGCTACACAATGAGATGCAGGGGAGGAATGTACAACTTCATCCATGGAAGAGGAAGATGTTTTTTGCTTGGAGGATGTGGAAGGAATCTATGAGAAAAGGACCATTAGCCAAACCAAATCAAGAACAAAGAAAATAAAAGTTGGAGACAAGAAATGAAGAGGAAGGAAAACTAATCTAGAACTTCTAGAGATAACGTGCAACAAGAAGGGTCAGAGTAAACTGATATCTAAGAGGGGCCTATTCCCTCCTGGGCAGGAATGAAGCTCCTTACGTGGCAGGAATGAAGAGTGTTTAGTTTGGGCAGGTATTAGGACGGATTTTTTGTTATCTCTATTGGGGCTTCTGGAAGCTTAGGTCTGGTCTAGAACCCTTGCATGGTGGATGTTGAACTGATTGAAGAGGACAATTCATGGCAGTTAGTGAAGATTAAGTTGTTCCACTTACAAAATAGCATTTTCCTGATAAATGTTTATGGTCCCATTAGTCCTGTTGACAAACAGCAAGTGTAGTCAAGCATTTCAATGGTTGTTAAGGCTTTGAAGTATGAGGTCTTTATTGAGGGAGGGTATTTTAATGCTACTTTGGTGAACACTGATAAAAAGGGGGCAGATTTTCTTGTGGGTAGTGTTCAAAAAGACTTCTAATATTTTGTGTCCTTGAATGGTACGTCAGAGATTAAGGCGCATAATGGATCTTTCTCTTGGACCAACCGATGGCAAGGTTTCTCCAGTATGGTTGAAAGATTAGACCAATCTTTCTTGGTTGGTACTTGGGTCTTACTCCCCTTTGTGTATGAATATTTTATTCTCCCTTTTTCAGGGTTAAACCAATTTCTAGTCTCTCTTCTCATGAAAAGAGATGGAGTGCCTTTGAGGTGCCCTTTAAAATTTGAAAAGATATAGGTTTGGGAGAGTCATCTTTGCGAGCTTGTTGTGGATTAGTGGAATAATGCCTCGTATTGTTTGGGGAAAAAGAGCTACAAATTCTTCAAGAAACTATAATTCATCAAAGTTAATCTCAAGGCGTGGAATTGAACTAACTTCAAAGAAATTTTTGTTGAGAAACAAGTGATTGAAGAACAATTGGAAACTTTGAATAGAAAAGTTATGAGTGAAGGTATGGACTAGGTGGACTTTCTTACTAAAAAATATTTTCCTGCCAAATATTCAAAATTGCTTGCTTGTGAAGAAATTTACTAGAGACAAAAGTCTTGAGAGAATTGGTTGAAAGAAGGTGACCACAACAAAATTATTTCATGGCTCTATAAAATTTAAACGATCAATCATCAGGATCTCATCTATCAAACTCTCTAATGGGTAGAGGATCTTTGAGGCTGGTGGTATTAATAGGGAAGCAATTTCTTTCTTCTCTTCATTGTGGTCACAGAAGGTGTTGGTTCAATCATAGATTACTAAGAGACTCTTGGTCTAATTTTGAATTTAATTTTAGAGTCAGACAACATATTTTTATTGAAACCAATGACAATAAAAGAAGTGAAGAAGGATTTCTTCTGGATGGGAACAAGGCACCAAGGCCTGATAGATTTTAGGCATTATTCTTTTAAAAGTTTTGGGATATAGTCAAATGTGAATTATGGGATGTGGTCAAGGTATCTCGCAAGGATGGTTTTGTTCTAAATGACTTTAATAATACCATGATTGCTTCAATCCCTAAATAGGAAGTGACCAAAAATTTTGAGGATTATAGACCCATTTCCTTGTGCAATATTGTTTATAAGGTCATTTCTAAGGTTGTGGCAAACTAATTGAAGCATGTGTTGGGTTCCATTATATTGGATGAACAAAATGGATTTTCTCCAAAGAGAACTATTGTTGAAGATATAATTATCACTCATGGGGCTATTCACTCAATCAGATTAAGTGACCTCCCAAAGATGTTCATCAAGTTGGTTATTACAAAAGCTTATGGTAGGGTGGATAGGGTCTTTCTTCTAAGGGTTTTGGAGTGATTTGGTTTCTTCCACAAGTGGATTACTTGAATCCAAAACCTCATATCCTCTCCTTGGGTCTCTATTTTGATTAAAGGTAGCCCCCAAGGATTCTTTGAAACAACCCATGGCCTAAGACAAGGGGACCCTATCTCCCCTTTCCTCTTTATCATTATGTCATAAGTTTTGGGGAGGTTGATTTTAAAACAGAGGGTTGGGTCATTGTGGAGAGGGGTTATTGTAGCAAGGGGGATCTCTCTAACTTCACATTTGCAATATGCAGATGACACCCTACTAATGGGGGAGGCATCTTTGCATGAAGCAAGAGTCACGAAGTCGGTCTTGGAAAAGTATACCAAAGATTTTGGACAAAAGATTAATTGGTAGAAGTCTAAAATTATCTTCAACATGGGTCCTAGCATCAGGAGGGAGATTTCAAATATCTTAAGTGTGTGGGTGGGCTCTCCCCCAAGTAAATTTTTGGGCATCCCTTGTTTCCAAGAGCATGTAAGTCAAACTTGTGGAATGGGTCGATTGAAGGTTGCATTGGAAAAATGGAAGTTTGGAAAAGTAGATGGTTACCTCTAGCTAGGATAATTTTGATGTTGAAATTGGATATTTAAGCAATGCATTTGTATTCAATGACATGTTTGAAGATTCCTATGAAAATTATTTGAATGATTGGGCAAAAAATGAGAAAATATTCTTGGAATGACAATCAAAAGCAGGATAAAGTACCATTATTGACCTAGGATAATGTATGTAAGCCTAAATCGACAGGGGGTGAAAGGTTGCATAATTAGAAGCTCTTAAATGAGGCCATGGGGTCAAAATTAGTGTGGAATAGGTACAAGCTTCTGAATCAAAATTGGGTTCAAATATTAAAGGCCAAAAATATGGACAGTAATAAAAGAACTCAAATCTCTATCATTCAAGACCCCCTAAGAGGCTCCGCCCTTTGGAACTTTATTGTTGGTTGCGGATCAGCTATAACAGATCATATCTCTTGGTAGTTAGGCGATGGGAAAAAGGGAAAATTCTAGGATGATTCATGGGATGGTAAGGAGGTCTTGGAAAATCTAGGGCAGTATGATTTTCTCAAATCAATTACTAAGGTGAGGTGGGGCAGTAGGACTATCGACTTCCTTGACCCCATGAATGGGTTTGCAAGAACAAAATGGAAATGTAAGGTTGCAAAGGTTTTAAATCTTGATGATGACAATATGGAAGACTTGAAGGGCATCGTGGCCTCTCGATCAGTGGTCTTATTAGGAACAAAAGATGAAGTCACGTGGTGTGGATCACAAAAAGGTTAGTATTTTGTCAACTTGGGTTACAAAATGTTGGAAGAGGAGGCAAATTTGGAGAATTGGCCTAGATCATTATGTTGGAGCAAACAATGTCTCCCAAAGGCTGGTGCCTTTGAGTGACTCGCTTTTAGGGGTGGCTTTTAGGGGTGGAATCTTGACAGGGGAGAGAATGCAAAAGTCGTTGGGCCTTCCAAGTGAATCCTTTGCAATAATCATGAGTAGTCTTTAGCTCACTTGTTGTTGAATTATGAGTTTTTAGAGTCTAGCTAGAAGTTTTTGATGAGCCGACTGGAGTGGAAGTGTATGATTCTAGGTACGTTGTTGGGATTGGATCAAAGTTGGTTTATTCCTTAGAAAAGTCTATCTTTTATAGCATATGGCATGTATGTACCTCAAAATGTGGGAGATTTGGAAGGAGAGGAACCGTCACATATTCTAGGATAGGGCAGAAGGTTTAGAGAATATTTTGCATCACATTTAAAGGACCATCTTGAAATTGGTGAGTAACTCGACATCCCAAATCAACTTGTCAAATATTCCTTTCAACTTGGATGACAATAAAATTCAAAAGAGTTGGCCTTTAGTGAAGTTTAGGCCTATTAATGGGTAGGGTTGTGTTGATCCAATGGAGCAGAGTGCCATGAAGGAGATTTGGGAGCCTCTAGAATAGGGGTGGACGAAAGTGAATTTTGCCAGTGTGTTAAAGGGAAACTTAGACCCTTCAAGTGTTGGTTTTGTGGCCATAGATTGGAAAGGTAACCTTTTGACGATTGGAGCTATTCACCTATGTGATGGTATGAATAATGAGGTTAAAGTGCAAGAGTCCCTCAATGTCATGTTGATGGCAAAAAACTAAATATTTCATGAATTCACTTAGAAAGGGACTCGTTGATCATTGTCAGCACTATTATTAAAGGGGAGATTAATGTGTGGCATTTAAATAAATTCATCAAATAGATCAATTCATTGATTGGAACCTTCAATGAATTTAAAATATCTCATGTAAAAAGAGGAGGGACGTTATGGCAGACACATTGTCAAAGGTGGGGACATAATTAAATGAGGTGGTGAGTGTAAGGGTGTGCGAATGTTTCTGAGAAATTGATGGAGTAGAATTGGCATTGGATATGGTGTACGACAGTAGCAATCAGTCTCATCATTGATTGCAATGACCGCCTTTCACATGCTTGAGTCACAAGATGTATACTCAAAGTACCAATTGCAACCACATTGCCTAGTTAATTGTGCATTGGGAGGAGGAACAACTAAAGCAACTATTGAAGAGGATTCCATCCTTGTTTGCATGAAACAACAATAGAATCTCTTAGGGGAGAGAAAGAAGAAATGTATGAAGAGTATTTTTAAATTTGATGACCCCATATTTTGGAAGATAATTGTTGTTATTTTGGGAGAATCTTTCATGAAAATGGAGCATGGGTACCGCTCTAATATAGATATTTCATCGATATTTCTAGCCTAGGTTTTGGAAGTAGGTTCAAAGGAAGAGGTGAAGCGCGTGATGAATAAATGTGTGAAACTAGAATGGTGTGGTGGGCTCTCATTCATTTTGGTGATGGTAGAATTGAGTGTGGGGTCATGAGTTCATAATGGAGACTAGTTCATGGTGGCTAATACTGGCCCCTTGGTGAAACCCTTTCTGGTTTAGGGAGTATTCAATAACCATGATGTTCACAATGAGGAATCTTCTCTTGGATGGGAGTTCCGAATTGAATACTTGGAGGAAAGAGCAAAGGAATGGGTGTTGGCTAGAGTGAAGAATGAGACCAAAAAATGCAAGACCAATTTCAAGCTTGAGGATTACTGGTACAATGGCCCTTTGGGCAAGGAAAATAAATCCTATGTGTAATGATTATTGGTGTTTTTACTATTAATGGTCATTTTGTAAACTGTTTGGATGGTCCTAGTAGTAGGGTTAGTTCGGTTTAGTAGTTAGTAACGTTGTAGGTGCATATACACATAGATGAAATAGATTTTGAATACCTGTGTGTAGATGTCATTTTATTTGTTCATGGGCATAATTTTGTTGTTTAGGGGTTTATGGGATATGTACACAGGGGTGGTACGACATGGTGGTTTTATAGAATATTTTTAGATTTCTATGATTCTAGAAGTTGTAATTCTTTTACTTATTATTATTACTAATAAAATAGAATTAATTATCGATAAAAAAAAGAGGTAAATTGTTGGCACTATTTCAAACAATCTAGCTACTTATTTTCAAGATTACATAGAATCTTAATCACTTCTTATGTTACAGGTTCTTCTGATCCTCGAGTTTATCCTCCTCGATTGGGAATTTCACCCTAAACCTGAATCCCACTAAGGCTTTATTGGGAAAATTCTAGCTTGGGTTTGGGTAAAGCAGTTCACTAATATTATTCTAGTTCCACTACAATTGGGTTTCAATTATACTTTATATGTTGTATTGTAATCTAGATATTAGTAAAAAAAAATATATATATATATAATAATTAAATGAATATATTTAAATATTATTAATAATTTAACATGCCAACAATGGCATGTTGTGATGGTTATGTTCGTGTGTTGGTGTTCTCATCATCAAGGTTCAAATCTCATTGGGGATGAGGTCCCCCATTTGTGGCCGCATCAGTTCATAGCTCTGGGTCAAAGTGTTTACCCCTCTTTAAAAACAAATAGTTTAACATATAAAAAATTTGATGAAAAATAATTATTTGTAAATAAAATGTAAATAATAAATTAAGTAACACATATTAAATCAATTAATCACATTGAAGATATTTTTTATATGAATGGGATCAACTCTCTTCTGATATCAATAGTTTAATTTCATGTAAAGACGTGTAAAAAAGTGCAAAGTCTACAACTATTAGATCATTTTTTTGTCGAATTTCCACCTCTTTTCTCTACTCACATTAATTTAAAGATGAACTAACTTTGCCTTTTTCACAAATTTTAACTGCCTCTACCGTGACGAACTAACATCATGTTTTATCCTAATTGTGCATTTAGATTCTTGTGAATATAATGAAGTAGAAACTTTGAGGAGATTAGTTTTGGTTCATCTCATTTAAAAAAAAAAAATTCTAAGGTTTTGTAAAGTTTAGCATTGTTAGCATCAAACATAATCTCATAGTTGGCATTAATTTTGCACAGTCCATGAGATTGAGATTTGAAGCTTCTGGTTTGCATAGTGTATGTTTTATTGTTCAATAGTTTAGAGCACACTCAGTGCTCCATCATCAAGAGGAGAAAAGTATTTCAAAATGTCGAACAACAAAATATGCATAGTAAAAAGTAGAAGCTTCAAATCTCAGACATAATTTCATGCTTTAATCGATGAAAGCATGAAAAAAGTATCACATGTTCCTATTTTTGGGGGGATTGCATCAATGTAGAGAGAGAGAGAGAGAGAGAGAGAGAGAGAGAGAGAGAGAGAGAGAGAGAGAGAGAGAGAGAGAGAGAGAGAGTTTTCCTATTTAAGCAATCCTAACTTTGGAAGACTATATAAGTAAAGATTTCATAGTGGTCAAAAACATTAAACACAAGACATAAATAGAAACAAAAGAGTAAACACACAATTTTGAATAGTTTGTATAGCTAAACTGATAGCATTATGGAAGGATATAATAGAAGAAAATTCAAGAGGATGGTATAGTGAGAGATGGTTATAAGTACATTTTGTAGGAGAATCGTATGTTGACAAAGGTATGGATATGTCATGATCATAAAGGTGTTGATCATAAGGATGTCATAACAATTGAGTAAGGAGGGTGTAGAATTTCAATCAAAATTAGTTAGGGTTACTTTTAGGCATATTTGCTTAGTTACGCAATCTTGAGAGAAATGATAACAATACCATCTTTAATATTAAATCTCAAGATAGCTTAAAGGTGTGTGAAAATTAAAGATGGAGAAGTGATATTAAAATACAAATGTGAATCACAATTGAATCTTATTTAATTCTTATTTTTCCTATAGTCATACAAGCTAACTTTGTTTCCCTCAAGTTCTTAAATGGTAAAATTCAATTGTTTGCAAAAAAAAGCAATATGTCTTTAAAGGTAAATCAAGATCATACAACTATTGTTTGAGTTTATAACATCAATAATATAGGCACATCAAGTATGCCTTCATTGATAATTTGTTTGAAAATTTCCTAAAACAAAAGTTAGACAAAAAAAAGCAATGTTACAACTTTTCATTGAACAAAATTGACACTTTTTGTTGAAAACTTACCACCATGATCAAGTAGATTGGATTCTTCAAAAATTGAGAGAGGTTATTGTAGGGGTACCTCAAGTGACCTTGTAAGTTTAGACAAAACATTCCTTCATTTCACAAATTTTGAGAAATATCCCATCAAAGTTTGGCATTCTTTTTTGCACTTAGGGCACTTAGGACAATGTGTCAGTATGGTGTGGTCTACAATGTTTGGGAGAGTTGGGGAGAAAAATATGAGATATCTGGCATACACCCACCCATCTAAGTGCACTAGCATTGACAATTCATGTCTATGATGAGCATAATGAAATTTATATGATATGATAATACTGATGACTTGTGATGCATGATGAGATGCATATATGGATGGTTATATGTTAATGTTGTGTGAAAAAATAAGATGTTTTTATATGTGTGATGATACTATGATATAAACTGTACATGTAGAATGGTAAATGATAAAATCATCACACTCTAAGATGGATGCATAATTAAATGAACATGAAATGAACTCCAAAAGGTTAATGAGATTAAATAATAAATGAGACGAATGTGATTAACTTGGATAACACAAAGTAACAAGTATAAATTATGTGTAATACAACTGATTGATAATAAAATTGTAAATAAACATAATGGAAATGATAATGAAAATGAACATTACCAATGCAATGAATGGATGAGCCCAATCAAACATGATAAATGTAAGACTAGATGGAAAGTGGATAATAAATTAGTCAACATGACGTAACATGGAAATATATCTAATGGACAATGAAAAGAGCACTAATGACCAATGAAAAATGTAATAAATATGTCTATATCTGGTAAATGGATCCAAATGAAAATAAGGATGAAAGGAAATATAAAGACTAACAAGTCTATATTAAGCCTTGATGCAATGCAAATGTTAATGCATAGATGAGCTTAATGAAATATGATAATGAACCTAATGAAAAATGTCAATGTATGAATGAAATGAGAGCCACTAACTAATATGAAAAAGATCAAAAACACAAGTCACAATGAATGGAAGCCACTAACTAAAATGGTTAATAAATTGAAGTTGCCCATGGCAACAAAATTTAACACTAATATAGATGAATTATCAATTATAAATCACAATTTCTATCAAAGTACAATATCATATCATGTTATTTTTTGAGAATTAACCATTCCAAACTAATTATACATTCAAATATTAAGTTCCAAATTAGGAAGACATGCACACAAGGAACAAATTAGATTACACACGTGCGCGCGCATGCGCATACACACATGTACATGCTGGAATTGGCTGGGGAGATTATTGGAATTGGATTTTGTTGTAGTTTTTGGCATTCATGTTTTTTCATTGATGTCAACATATGTTTCTGATGCAGACAGGTTGGTTATCGTTGGTGCATGGATGACTGACAGAAGTGTACAAACACTGTATGAATGTTTCAGAGTATGAAACAATGGGGATGTGTACAAGGATGAGCTTTGATCTTATATTTAAGGTCTCTTGAGTTTATGTTTCTATTTGTTTGAGTTACAACAATTTTGGTGAAGACTATTTGTAGAACAGTGACAGTGAATGTTGACAGAGCTAGTCTCTGAGTTTGGTGGATAACTTGAGTGTGAGAACGTTTCATGTTATGCGAGCTTAGGGAATATTAGGAGACATATTGAGGAATATTTTTATGATTCTTGAGTCACAAGACTCTTGGTGACATCATCTATGGTATGTTTTCTGGATAAGACCTATTTGGGAACAACTTTAGAGATGTAGCATGTATTGTGGATGGCGAGCATGGATTATGGGTCTTGAAGTATAATGGATGAATTGTAATTAATTTTTACTTGTTTAAGATACTGTGTGTATCTTAGCAAGGGGTTATATAATTATTTGTGCATTGGGGAAGTCTTAATTGGCTGACCTAATTGTCTATTGTAAACCTGTATAAATGAAAGTTGTTTTCTTGATTAGGTGTGAGAGACAATGAAGTGTGGAAGTTGCGAGCTTGTATTTGTGAAGTATGTTGGATGTAGAGAAGAGGTTGTGATTGAAGAACTTCATTGGAACTGTTTAAGCAAAGATGTTGCTATCAGTCAATTCATTGGATTGTATATCTTCTATACATCTATATTTTGGATAGTATGTCCTGAAGGTGGATTTAACCTTCTTTAGGCAGTGAGCCTGTTGTTTCTCTTGACTCCTAATAGGGTCCATCCTTTAACAAGGATTGTGTATTGTATGTAATAATCAGCTCCTAATATGGATACTATACTTTCATTGCATTATTTGTGGATGCTAATTCCCACTGGGGTTTTTCTCTTAACAAGATTTCCTCGACAAAAAATGGTTGTGCCATGGTGTTGTTGTTAATGTGTTCACAATTGCATTTGTCTTTTATTGTTAAAGTTTAAGCATATGACATAAAATGATTCACCCCCCCCCTCTCTGAGTTGTTTTAGTGGACTATTATTGCTAACAATTGGTATCATAGCTTCTAGTCCTTTGAGAGAAATCGTAATAGCTTGGGGTGATCCTGAAGATGACATTCTATAGGAAGGATAGTCCAAAGTTTGATCCTAAAAACTTTGACAGTTGGAGAACAAGATGAGAACTCATTTGTTGTGTTTGGGAATTGACTACTAGATGATTACAAAAAAAGATGAGTAGATCAAGACTGAAGATGAATTAGTTACAACTATTGAAAAAGAAAAGAAGTTTTTTTCTTGTAACATGGTTTCAAGAGAAGCACTGATTATTGCGCTCTCTAAAGGTGAATTCACAAAGGTTAAAGATTTGGATTCTGCACATAAAATTTGGTCAATATTAAAAGCACTATATGAAGGAGATAAGTTTACTAACAAGGCGAAGTTACAGAACTGGAAGACAAAGATGCAAATTTTGAAAATGAAATATGATGAGAATGTTAGAGCATATGTACAGAGAGTTACTGAGGTTGTTATTGGCATTAGAAACTCTAGAGGCACATACAATGATGAAGAAGTGATCGCAAAGATTCTTATATCTTTGACACCTATTTACAAAATGAAAGTGCAAGCTATAGAAGAGATCATACCTTTGACAACGAACTTCAACAGAGAGATATTGATTGCAAAATTAACTACCTTTGAGGTCATAGAGCTGGGAGATTCATTACTTAAGGTTGAAAAAACATTCAAGGCAACTGTGCATAATAATAAAAAGACTTTATCAAGTATTGTGAGCACCAACAAAACTGACTTGCGAGAAGAGCTTGGTGAATATGTTGATGATTGGGGAAAGATACTTGAAGAAGAGAGGAAGTTAAATGAAGTTGTGGCCCTGCTCGCAAGAAGATAAAAGAGTTGTAAGGGTAAGTTTGAAGGAAAGTTACCTCTTAAATTATTTTCATGCAATAATATAGGTCATTTTGCATCTATATGTCCTACAAGGGTTCCTAAACATAAATCTAAGTTGCATAGACCTAATTAATCTAAGGATAAGGAATGATACTATTCTAGTGAAGGTGTGTCTGATGATGATGGTGTGGATTATGATGAAATTGGATTTATTACTATTAAAGATGATGAACCTATTCATGAAGATAAAGCCCTAGTTTCATACGTTGAAAAGAAATCTGAATGGATCATAGATAGTGGTTGTTGACATCATATGACTGGTGATAGAAACAAGTTTATTCAGCTAACTAAATATGATGGTGGTGTAGTCAGATTTGATGACAATACTCCTAAGTTTATCATTGGAGTAGGATCAATTTATCTTGATGGTAAAACTAATATTGATGGCGTATTGCTTGTTGACGAACTTAAGCATAATTTGTTGAGTATTAGACAACTTGTAGACAAGGGTTATAAATTGAAGTTTATTGATGGGAAATGTTATATCAAAAGTAAGACAAGAGATTTGATCGCATCTGGTACGAAGTTAAGAGGTAATGTTTTTGAGTTGAACACTATAGAAGTTTCTTGTTTTGTTGTGAAGGTTGATGACAGTTGGTTATGGCACAGGAGATTATGTCATGTAAATTTTGACAACACTATGAAAGCAAGTATGACTAATGTTGTTAGATATCTACCGAAGATTGTGAAACCTACTAACACTGTGTAGAGAATGTGTGATGGAGAAACAAACTAGAAGCAGTTTTAAAAGAAAATCTTACTCGGTGAAAGGGAAGCTGGATCTGGTGCATACAGATGTGTGTGGTCCTACAAGAACAATATCATACTATGGTGAAAGGTATTTCATAATTTTTATTGATGACTTTTCTAGGATGATGTGGGTTACATATCTCAGAGAGAAATCTGAGGCTTTTGATAAATTCAAGATATTCAAAGAAAAAGTTGAGAATGAATCAGGTTTGAAGATAAAATGTTTAAGATCAGACAGAGGTGGAGAGTTTACTTCATATTTTTTCAATACCTACTGCGAAGAGCATGGAATATATAGACAAATATCTTCTCCAAGGACACCACAACAGAATGGGATTGCAGAGTGAAGAAATTAAACTTTTTTAGATGATTCCAGAGCTATGTTTCTTGAATGAAATGTGTCACATGTTCATTGGAGAGAAGTTGTTGGTACCAGGATATTTACACTTTGAACAAAATTCAGATCAAAGAAGGTACAAATAAGACTCCTTATGAACTATGGTTTAATCACGCTCCTACGGTGAAATATTTCAGAATATTTGGTAGTAAATGCTTATCAAAAGAGATGACAAGATTGAGAATTAACAATATCATGTTATTGTTTGAGAATTAATCATTCCAAACTAATTATACATTCAAATATTAATTTCTAAATTAGGAAGACATGCACACAAGGAACAAATTAGATTCCACACACACACACACACAATTGTAGAATAATTGTGCATGTACATATGAAAAATTAGTATATATGCCAACTCAAAATAAATTTTAGAAAATGTGGCATATGTCATCTCAAAATCTATACATGATATACATGTTGAATAACTATGTATCAATTCATTAATATCCATAAGTGATCCTAGATTTCTCTATCAATTCCTAAATTGGTGGTGCATTATCAAAATCAAGCTTCTTCAAAGTAGTATGTGCCTATGAAGTTAGTTGTGCAATAACAATTCAAACAACAAATTAGATTACTTATTTAAATAATAATTTATAATTATCAAATTAAAATAAAAAATTGATATATTGAACTATAATTTCTCTAAATTTAATTATTGATTATCTCATGTCTTGATTTTTTTTGTTGAAAGACATTATGCAAGTGATGGTCCCTTTAAACGATTAGTAATCATACCATATCACAATGGTAGAGGATTTGTAAGGGTGCTAGATCTTGAATAGGACTATACCAGGTAAAATAAAATTGATACAAGTTAATATGTAATGGTTGGAAAAGAAATATAAACTTAGCATATAATTACTTCCTTTCTAAACATATATCTACAACAAAAAATTTATTTATACTGTGTGTGATGCTTGTCTAGTTATTCTAGAAGGGGTACTCATGGATGGAACAACTATTTTAGTTTCTTGTATAAATAATTACAAGGTTGTAATACAATGAATGTACATGTGCATATAATTATAGTATCAAGAATATAAAATATATATACCTCTTCCCTCTCTTCTTCCAATTTAGGAGGTGAAGTTGACAAGATTGTAAATCCCATTGATTTTTCTATAAAGAAGAAAAGAATATATGACTATCTGTCTATGTACATGTATAATCATAATACATTTGAAAAATTAACATCTAAATCATACTACAATTTATATAAGTTCTTTGAATTATTATTTCAATTAAAATTGTGTTCAATTACCTTACCCGAGTTAGGTTTTCTCAAGTAAAACATTGGAAAAGGTTCCATCTCAACCACACTTGGTGTAATCCTTAAGAGTTAGATAATATCAACATATACTATTAAAATATATTTTAATTAATTATTATTTAAATTATATGTGTATTCAATTAAAATTGTAAACATGTTTTTTTCCAAAAAAGAATAGCATATAAATTTCTAGGCCGAATGAAATTGCCAAAAGGGTAGCATACTAGACTTATGAAATATGATCCATTGTTATCACCTGTTAAACCCACCATAAATATATATTAGTAAGTTAATATATCTTATAAATATTAATTGAAGATGTGATGCCCAGATATTAATTCAAAGATATGTATTAGGTGGTGATGTGATGCCTACCTATTCAATAAAATTTTGCATTTCAAAATGTTAAACATTACTTTGAATACAAAGTATCGTTGAACTATTTTGACATATTATACAAATTCTTCCTCTGGTATAGATGTAGGTGTACACATTGTTGTAGAAAAGGTCAATGATCTACAAAATTCTGGTGCTATGTCATGACACACGTAAGTTAACAAATCAAATTCTAAACAAATACTGACCATTTCATAGGAAATAGAACTTTTCTATTAACAAAATTTTAATAGGAAGTAACTATTTCCTTTCACATGAATATGAAAACTTCCAATAAATTATTTAACAACCTTCAACTTAAAGGAAACTTGATAGTTATAAGAAATTACTTTCACATGACAATAGAATAACTAACAATATAAATTGATTCATTTGAAAAGGAAATTAACTCAATAACTAAATTTAACTAATTATATGCAAGAGGGAATTGCAAATTGTAAAAGAAGGGAGCAACTATACTTTTATCCTTTCTGGTATTTGTTATTGATGTCTTCCTAGGAGAGGGAGAACATCATCATAGGTTTTACCTCCCATCCATTGACCTTTCAATCTACCATACAAATTCTTTTCAGAAGCAACCTGACCTGACACAAGAGGTGTAGAAATAGGTTCCAAGCCTTATCATTGCAATCCAATGCTTTGGTGTTTAGAACCTACAATAATCTTAGTTGGTCACGCCCTATAGATTCCTTGCCTGTGAGAACAACTTCCCATGACTAGAAATGTACTTCTAGTACGTATGACTGATGGTATATATACCATTGTGTAGCACCACCTTGGACAAGGTTTAAAAATATAAGAACTATAGTTCATGTTGTCACTATCACCACAATACCCATAGAATTGAGCCCTTAAGACTCGTTCATTCTCCTCAACCTTAGTCAAACTTATAGTCCAAAGTTGGCAAAAATGGTCCAATGATCTTAGAGTGGTGACTTATTGACAAATGTTGAAGCTATTTAATTCTAATGGTTTATGAACAACTAAGGGTATCACTTTGTAACAATCCTCAGCTATGATAAATCTTTTAAGCATGCTAGACATTATCTTATTCCTTCTATTTTCCTTCCTAGGATAAGTGATAGAACCCTTCTTAATTTTTACCATTATTTATATCTTATTTTTTATTTACTAGATATGAATGATACATTACATTCAAATGGACGATTCAATACATCAGTAGATGACATTCTATCATATTCATAATATAAATTAGGATTACTCAACCATGGGGGCTTCACTGATGGGGCAATAACCTATCACATGTGCTCATATAGGGGGGTTTAAAATGGACAAAAATAGGGCAATATATTGCCTATATGGGGGGGGGGGGGGGGGGGGGGGGGGGNGAAGGGGGATGTGGGGGGTTGGGAGTGGGATGGGGGATTAAGAGGGTTTAGAGAGGAAAATGAGTGTGTGGGGTATTGGAGGGGTGTGACAAAAATAGAGTTTGGGGAAATATTTTTTGAAAATAGGGGTATTATTTAGTATGTCATGATTGCACATGATATGACCTAGGTTCACTAAGTGAAGCCCCCGTGCACTCAACCTAGCAATCATTTAGCATTTTAAAGTAATTTTCTATTGTTGCACTATTAATCTATCAAAGACTTGGAAATTGATGAATGCTAGTAGGCATAAGAAGCAACCTAAGCAAGTCTATAGGTTGTTGGTTAATGATGTGTCAATTATATGAAATTTGAGTTCCTCTAGAAAGGCTCGATTGTATGCTACTTCAATCTCACTACAAGCTAATATGAGATATAGGGATAATAAGAATGATTTGATGGTTCATATTCTAAACCAAAATTTCACATCTAAAATTCCTCTACACTGATGATACAAGATATTATTACAGAGTTTTTGATACATTTAATCATAGGGATTTAGTTATAGTAATGTAGATTTATATGGTATGTGGTTCTATATCGACTTATAGAGTCACAAATCTATTAAATTTACTTCAAATAATTATACAGATATTATAATTCATATTAGCATACAATTTCCTCTAATAAAAAATATTTAGATGTCATTCTATTGAGCATGCTCACTATTACAACATGACTCTATTGCAACTTTCTGATAAATTTCAATGCATTTAGATATTAAATAACGAATAGATCCAGCATATGATGCAAATAATGATATATGATGATATTCCTCTACCCTGTATGCGATGAAATGAATAACAATTGTTTCTAATCTTATAACAATTATGATCTTAACATTCTTTCATGCAATTTGACCCATGCATAACATATTTATTCCATTCGATGAGAAAGAATAATGGTTTATATCAATTATATAACTTTGTATTTATAATGAAAAGGATTGCTTGCCTGTGAGTTAGAGAAGAATAGAGGTAATTAGGGATCGAATCCCTTTTTATTCTTACATAATAAACAAGGACGCATAGCGTCTAGTTCCCGCTGATGCTGAATTTGAATTGAAGGTTGTAGTCAAAATGCTAAGTATATATGCAATTTAGTCATCATACAATTGTTTGAATGATAATATCTATTCTTTTGAAAAAAAAAGAATTGTTTTTACTTATAGACATACTAAAACATAATTTGAACATGTATAACATGGATGAAAATTTAAGAAAATGTCTAATAAATATACTTTGCATAGTTAAAAATAAACAAATCAATATATATATATATATATATATATATATATATATATATATAATTTGATTTTTTATAAAAACAAA
>MU227720.1:2941103-2958047 GCA_018584345.1 Thuja plicata | reverse complement strand
AATTTCGACCAACACGGGCATAAAAGTAAAAAAAAGAAAAGTTAACTTTTATATTGCGACCAAAACAAACAATTTTGCTAGTTGGTCGAGAATTTTGGTCAAAATTTATGGTCAAATCTATTAGTGTTTATTAGTTAAATTATTAATTTAATTAATTCACTTAGCCTTTTAAAATCAAATAAATTTTATTTATTTAATTTTAAGCCTTTTTCCTCTATTATTTAAATAAATTTTATTATTTATTTAGATAATTCATTTACCCTTTTTCTCTTTTAAATTAAATAAATTTTATTTATTTAATTTTGATCCTTTTCCTCTATTTATTAAATAAACATATTTTGTTTATTTTCCTTCTCTAGCCAATCATGTGCATTCACATAGATCAACTCCAAAATTGTGAGCTTGTGACACTTGTCACTTGTCTCTTCATTTGGCTTTTAGTTCAAAAGTCAACTTCTCTTTTTAACCACTTAATCCTAGCCACTCATCCCTTTTTCCTCTTAATCTCCTTCACTCCCACCAAAACCCTACCTAACCCTTCATCTCAGCCACTCATTTTCCACCTCTTAATCTCAGCCCTTCATTTTTCATGTCAATTCCATAAAAAGAGGCCTCACTCCTCATTTTGCAACTAGTGAGAGTAACTAGTTAGTGAATTGAGCTAGTGATTGTATTTTAGAGCATTTTTATTGAGCATGTCTTAGTCTTAATTCTATTTAGTTTCTTATGAGCATTAGATCATCTAGATATTACATGTTAGGTAATGGAAATCAATCTTAGTTTATTTCATCTCACATCTTCATTCTAGAGTTGTTATTGCATTCTCAATCTTCATCATGTGAAGCTTGGGGCAAGTTCCTCATACTTGTCCTCAATCCCTTCACCATCTTCTAGCTTGCATCATAGTGGGATTTATTGCATTGTGTTGGGAGAGCACACCCACAAAATATCTAAGAGAAAATCAAACAAGTCTTGGGTGCACTTGTTTTAGCTCATCGGAGGTTGTAGTGAAAATTTGGTTGTATTTCAAGTTCTTTTCATGCTTTAATTTATTGGTATATCTTGTATTTTGCATGTTTTGACTTGTTGTGCAACTACAGAGATTTTCATTGCATACAGATTGTAATATTCACTCCTATCTAGTGTTTGAAGGAGACTTGTCCTAAAATCTGTACTAATAGTTATCATGGATTATAGGTGCCTTCAATGGCTCAAGGCATCTTCCATCATATTCTTCTTTCCCTTAATGTAATTTATTTCAAAATTATATTCGAAGATCAGGTCCAACAATCTCCTTTGTTGGGCATCCAAATTGGGTTGAGTGAATATGTACTTCAAACCTTGATGATATGGTTTAAGCTGAAATGGTTTTCCAAAAAGCTAATGTCACCATATTTATAGTGTGTGCACAATAGATGCTAGTTTTTTTAATCACGAGGAGCATAATTTTATTCGTAGTTTTTCATCTTCTTGATTAAAATGCGATCACCTATCCATCCTACATTAAAATTTCTCCTAAACCTTCCTTGATTGTACCAGTGACTACCACAAAATGTCATGTTGGACTTGGTACCTTAAGAATGGGTGTGAAAGCAATTATTTCCTTCAAGTTATCAAAGGACATTTATTTGTCCATTCAAACTTTCTCCCTTTCCTTTGGAGTGGAGTGACTATATAGGCTATGCAAGAGAATCTCATTATAAATTTGCTATAATACCCTACTAACCCCATAAAAATTCTTATCTCTTGCATGTATTTGGTAACTAGATACTCCAGAATTGCCTTTATATTTGTTGGATCCATGGTTGTTCCTTTTGTAGAAATGATATTCCCTAAATATTGTACTTCTTTTTAGAAAAGGTGCACTTAGATTTATTCATATAATATATATTCGTGCAAACATTGCAAAACTATTTACAAGTGTTGGTAGTGTTCCTCCTCATTCTTGGAGTAGATTAATATATTATCTAATAATACCAATACAAACCTATCCAATAAATCCTTGAGCACATTATTCATTAGATTCATAAAATTTGTTGGGGCAATAGCAAGCTTGAAGGGTAGTACCATGAACTCGTGATTTCCATAATGAGTTCAAAAGGTGGTTTTGTGTATATCCTCTTATTTTAGTCTAAGGTGATGATGTTCATATTACAAATATATCTTAGATAATACTGTAACTTCTCATGTCTAGTAAAATAGATCATCAATTCTTGGAAAGGAGTATTTATTCCTTATATTGACCTTGTTCAACATACACTAATAAATCATAGATGTAAGATTTCATCCTTCTTTCTCATAAATATCACCCAAGATCCCCATGGTTATACACTTGATCTGATCAACTCTTTGCTAAGAAGTTATTACAATTGTTCTTTCAACTCTATTAAATCGACGGTTAACATCCCATACAGGGCCTTGGAAATTCGTTCAGCTCCTATAACTAGATTGATGGAGAAATGAAATACCATTTTTTGTGGATGTACAGACAACTCTTCAGAAATACACCTTGATACTCCCGAAGGTAAGGATATTTTTCAGCAAAGGTTTCTACTATTTTTTTGACTTCTCTATCGTTCCCCCCACATGTGAGGACATTTAAAAAACCATCATGTCATTTGGGTACATTACCTCTTCTATTTATCTGACTTCATCCATTATAATATAAAAATTTTAACACCCTTTTTAATTTCATCTCTTAATTTATATGGTTGAAATATATTGTACTTAAATTTCTCGTTTAAATCCTTCGATATTATACAATAGAAAAAGGGAGCAAGGTGGTTGATCTGATTTCCTATTGCACATTCGAAAGGAAGATGACCCAATAGGATCAAGTAGGACTTAAGTGCTAAATTTCAAAATATTGAATTAGGGGGATATGGATTTGAGGGAAATTGATATGATGATGCAAGATAGGAGGCTAAATAAGAAAAATTGATAAGATTTATGAAATATAAACATATGATTATAATGAATTGAAATGGGATCCAAAAGATTGTACTAACTTGCAATCTAAATTTGGAGTAAATTTGTAGGGAATAAAATTCCATGGGAATTTTGTTCCTAGGAACAATTTGTAGAAATTTGTTGTGTTCCTTGTAATTCTTGCCAAAATTTTCACAATCGATTTGATAGATCCTGCACTTTTTGGAATAGTCCTGATAGCTGTGCTAACTGTTCCTACATAAAAAAAAAATGTTTTTTTTTGGTTGAAATGGGTTTCCCTTGGTCAAACCCTTGTTTAGGAATCAACGTTGAAATGTCATTGAAATTGCATAAAGGAGAGATTGTTGATATACAAAAGAAGCTAGATATAGATTGGAAGTAACCTTATACCTTTATGGTGGAATGCTTCTTTTGATATAATCATAAGTGTTAATGCAATAACCTTTAACTCTACACAAAAACCTCGAAGGAAATCATTGAATACAAGATTTGCACTATGAATGTTGTAGCTTTCCATAATGCTTGATGAAGGAGGAGAATGAAGGCTTGAAGACTTAGATGCTTGAAAACCTTGAGAATACTTGGATGTGAAATTGTAGAGGAGAGAATGAATTCCAATTGCTTTATTATCCTTATTAGAAAAACGAGGAGGGATAGGCCACTTACAAACCTCTCATAATATTTTGGGATTCAAAATTGATCCAGGTCGGCCATGGAATCTAATTCCTCACCAAAACACCACAACAACCTCCCAAATTCAAAATTGAGCCAAAATTTTGGGGAACCTAGGAGCATTATTCCCTAGGTGTTCTATACCTAATAAAAAGTGCCAAAATTGAAATGGTTTTGGGGAAGGTGAAATGATGCCAGAATAAGAGGCACAATTGATTTGGAGGTCAGGAAGAAGTACAAAGGTTGCAAATGATAACATAGGGACTATGTAGGATAATAAATGATTGAAGAGGAGAAATAACTAAGGATAAATCCTAAAAATAAGTCCTCACATCAATATTTAGTGAATTTAAATTAACACAAGACTTATAATATTAGTTAAAAGGTACAATGAGTGCTAGCATACTGTGAAATCAATGTGGGAACCCCTACATGCTAAAATGGGGATAAATCGGGGTTCTAATTACAAGTTCTAAATTTTAGGATGGTACATTTAGCCCCTACTTTAGCAGGAGTATGATACCACCTCATGCTCGCGGTAAAGTCAAAGAAAGAGGGAGAAAGAGATAAAGATGTGATCATGGGAAAACTTCAAAGAGATACTTGATATCACCAAGCTAAAGGACAAAAGCCCCCAAACCAAGGATCCCAACTCATACAACCATGTGCAAGGACACATAAAATCAAAACAAAATCCTAAATCTTACGAATATTCCAGGTCATCTATTTGAAGAGACCTTGATAAGGAAGATGTCTCAACTTTTAATATCACGCTCATAAATCTCTTGAAAAATCATAAGTGATGACATATAAAGAGCAAGAACACACATCAAAGATAAGATAAGAATCTATGATCCAATCTACTAATAAAGTATGTTATACTATGAAATCATGTAGAAGAGGAAAATAAAACCATGGATGACACATGCTAGCCAATTGTGTTGTGCTAGATAACCCATGAGAGAGAGAAGAAAGAGAGAGTTTATGGTTTAGCGAGATAGTCAACTCATAAAATTGTATGCAAATGATAGGTTGAATGGTCTATCAAATTACATTATTCTAGTAAAATAATTAAAAGGATAGGTTAAATGTTCTATCAAATTGTGTTATGCTAGTCGACTAATCCTAAAAATGTATGCAAAGGAGAGGTCAAATGGTCTAGAAAATTATATTATGCAAGTCAGCCTATCCTAAAAAATGTATATAAACAAGAGATAAAATGGTCTAGAAAATTGGGTTATGATATTCAACCAATCCTAAATATGTATGTAAAGGAGAGGCATTTTTCCCTAGCATATATCATGTTATACTAGTGTACTCTACCTGAAATGCTTGAAGTAATTGAAATATTTGCAATAAGGAGGCCATATATGCCCCCTCTTAAGATGGAAAAATATAACCATTTTGACATCTTAAGGAAAACATGAACAATGATAAAGCACCTTTAACAAAATGGAGGTATCCTAAGCAACAACCAATCCATGTCAAAGAGGTCACAACT
This sequence comes from Thuja plicata, assembly GCA_018584345.1. Classification (NCBI taxonomy): domain Eukaryota; kingdom Viridiplantae; phylum Streptophyta; class Pinopsida; order Cupressales; family Cupressaceae; genus Thuja; species Thuja plicata. The sequence continues at coordinate 2,952,925 of MU227720.1, read as the reverse complement.
CCTAGGAGGTAAAGGAAGGGATGAATGCAAAGAGATATCATGAAACAAGTTAAAAGGGGTCCTTTTGAAGGATGTTGAAAAGAGGATACATAAATTTTGAGAAAAAATAACATCATTGGTAGAAAGAGGGGAAAGAGAACAATAATTTACACATTCCCCATTTCTAGGTAAAGAGATTATTAATGAAGGATAACACACTTTTAGCCCCCAAGTAAGAGATTTGTTTATGTGGACATACAATTACAAACAAGGAAGAGATTCTGATCAAGTATTGACACCTCTTGCATAAGGGATAATCCCCAACCAAAAAAAACAATTATGTAAGAAAAGGCATCACATGATAAGAAAATACCATGAAATAAATAGAAAAGTGAATCCTTAGAAAGGATGAGAAATAAAAAAAACTACCCTTGCCCCCCAAGCGTGGAGACAAAAATAAGGATGAGGAGGGCTATTATGTTGCTCACAAATTATGATTGCACCTAAAATTTTATCACCAAGAATGACAATGAATCCCTAATGGAGAGACTAACAATGTCACATAGTGTGGAGAAACATAATAGGGACTTAACTATTACTGAATGTAATCATGGTTGAAAAATAACTCATTGTTACATATTATGTGAATGATGTTATAATCAATGAGTTTCAAAATTTTGTAATGTAAAGCTTGAAATTAATTAGTAGAGTGGTCACGATATTGATGATACATGCAAAAAGGAAGATTCATAAAGTTTTTTCTATGCTTCTTTATTTTTTTTGGTTGATTAATCAACTTAATACAAATAAGGTCAGGAAAAATGATTTCTTGATTAATTCTAGTCATAGAAGAAATGTTAGATGAGAAGGAAGGGGATGTGAAAAAAGAAGGAAGTTGGAAAATGAACCTTTGTAGAGGCAAGTGTGAGGTATGTTTCTCATGAGTGTCACTACTTTTTTGCACACATCCTAAACCATGTTGAAGGTTATGGGTTGAAATGTTAGAAGAAATGGGTTGAACAAACAACACACTAGGTCCTTTAAAGGGTCTTGTGTTAAACTTATAAGGAAGTTTTTATTCTCCCACAAAGGATGGCATAAAGTCTAATTACCCCTAATCATCATCTGAAAGGGAATTTTTAGGGGAAGCAATATCTTTAGGAGGAGAAGATATGTTTCGTTGAAATGGTGTAGGAATAGATGGAGAATTAGATTTAGTTTGTAAGCAACTTTGTGATTTGTCAATGACAAGGGTATATATGATATCATTATAAATAAACTTCACTCTACGATGAAGTGTTGAAGGAAAAAAATGCATGACATGTGACCATGGTCATCCTAAAAGAATATTATAAGTTAGAGTATCAAGCATGACATGAATTGGTGTGGGTAAATTGATAGGACCGACCTTAACATGTAAGTTTATAGTACCTAAGGTTGGTTTAGCAATATTGTCAATAATATAGATAGGAATAGAATTAAGTTTAATCAATGAAGTATCCACCTTAATTTTATGCAACAAATAAATGCTACACACATGAAGACTAGATCCATTATCAATTAAAGTTCTCCAAATAATATTACCTTTAATAAGGACATCAACCATAAGAAAATTGTGTTGATCTTGAATTACTTTAGAAGGCAACTCATCTTTAGAAAATACAAATTAAGGTTTATTATTGGTTGAATTCATGAATTACAATATAGAATTTATATTAGTTTGAATGGGAGGTGGAACAAATATGCTTCTTAAGGATTGTTGTAACGCTTCATGGTATGTAGGTGAAGTTTGAAGAAGCTCACAAAGAGATATCTTGGTTGGAGTAGCACAAATTTGTTCTATTAAATCATATTCCTTTCCAAGATTTTGAGGGTGTTAGGGAATAGGAGGAATACCTAGTTTAGAAGCACGAAGAGAAGGAGGAGAAACCAAATTATTAGGTTGTCTATTATTTATTATGGTATACTTGTGAGTAACTACATTAAAATTAGGTTTTTGAGCACCTCCAACCCTAATTATTGGTTTATTCATCCCTAATAGGGGAATCATAAAGAGTTGGAACATCTATATGAATAAAGAAAAAATTAGGAGTGGGATAATCACAACTCTCTAAAGCTTCATCCCTAAAAGAGGAGTGATTAAAATGGATAGTATGTGATGTATCATGAGGGGAATCATCATCCTTAACCAAGGTATCTACATAGGGGAGGCTCATATTAGGAGAATATTTAACATCAATTCTCATCACTTCTCCCCAAAAATATGTATTATTAAGAGAAAGGTTAAAAACATCTTCTTGCACTAATATGTCCTAATGAGGAAGAGAATGGTTGGGAGATTGTGATATAAGAGAAGACAATGCAATATCACATGTATTAAATTAATTAATTTTATTTCTAACATTATGTAAAGGCAAGTTGATGGGAGGATGTTGTTTGATCTCAAGAATGACACAATATTTCTGAGTTAATGCGCTAAATAATTTTTTCAACATGGAAAGAAAGAAAGTAATACATACAAATAAAATTAAGATACATGTAAAGTAAAAATAATGCATGCAATGAAATGATTTTTTATACTTTTTAAATGTGTAACATAAGAAATGGTGAACCAAGTCTAAGTGTGTAGAGATGGATCACCAAATCCTAGGGGTTGTTTTTGTGGATGTCTAGATATCCTATGTTACATTAGGAATACCTTCAAAGACTTCACCCACAAACCAAAATCAGATTACCAAATCCCAAATAAGATGTAGGGATGCTAATTCTAGATCTAGACTTGAAGATGGAGTATGAAGATGAATTGCCTTATTGTTAAGATGTGTATGATATGTAACTTGATATGCAAGAATATGAAATGAATGCAAAATATGATAAATTATATGTAACTTGATATGCAAGACTATAAAAGGAAATTTCTAAAAAACTGTCAGAGTCAAAAGTTGTTCTTGATCTGGAACTCTAAAACGTATATTTTCTAACTATGAAATTTGTAGATCCAAAGGACAGTGCCAACCCAAATTGGCATTGTCCAATAAAGTTGGCCCTTTTTTGGAGGCATAAAAGTGGGTGGAATCTATAATAGACATGTCACTAGTTCTGTGTCTTTGAAAATCTAGATCTGAAATATGCAAAACCTGTTCTTGCACACAAGAAAGAAGGGGAAAAGGTTGATGGGAAAGGGGCTTTCCTTGGTCAAGCCCATGTATAGGATTCAACCTTAAAATTAAATAAGGATATTACATAAACAAGATAAATGTCATTTTTATCTTGCATGAAAAACCCTCATGGAGGGATGTAGAAATCAGCCAACTCCACAAGGATCGTTGTATTTTTGGAAGATGTTGTAGAATCAAGGATTCCTTTACAAATGAAATGGATCTAAAATTTCCATTCCTAGATGTATTATTTAAATCATGGAAGGAGAAGAGGAATGAATTTTCTTGGTTGCTTGAGAATTCCTCCACTAGGCCACCATGTGAGAGAAACTTGCATCAAGGAGAGAAGATTGCCTTTGTATGAATGGAAGAAGACTCAGAGACTTGGAGATCTTCAATGGATGCTTGCCTTCAAATCTTGAATCCACCACCTTAATTTCACAACTTGAATGATGGAATGCTTGATCTTGAAAGATCTTTTTTCTCTTGAAATTGAATTTCTTACATTAAGATTGTAGATCATAATAGTGGATTGATTGCATAAAGAGTGAATGTCAAAATGAGAGGAGAAGAACCCCTTTTATACTATTTCAAGATTCTAATTTAACAGGTTGAAATACCGAGATCGGGGAATAGAACAACCCTGCATTAGGTCCAGATCCCACTTAAAACCAACCCCCAAGGATAAGGTCAACTTGGGACGACCTAGTCCCAGAGGGGTTAATTTCATCTGAGACTCGGGCAGTGTGAAAATTCTCAAGGAAAGAACATGAAAGATGTGGGAAATCAAACATGAATACCTTGACATATAGGAATCACTAAAATGGGGTATAGTAGGTCCTAAAAGACATCCAATTAGTGGGTGATAACTTTTTAGGATGGTGCATTTAGCCCCCACTTTAGCGAGAGTATGAGAAAATCTCATGCTCATGGTAAAGTAGATCAAATGCATAAGATGATCTCATTAAGGTTAAGGAGATAAAGAAACATCAAGCCCCAAAGTGACTTAAGTCTCGATCAAAACCAAAACCAAAATAAGAGAGGCATCTCTCTCTCTCTCTATCACTATCACAATAAGATTTTGTCTTACTATGAACCACACAAAGAAGGAACTGCAAAATATGGAATTGAATAGTCTAGCAAGTTGTGTTATGCTAGTTTAATCCATCAACAAGGATGAGTCCTTAAAGGAAAGTTATTCCAAAAATGGATCTAGCGTGATCAGTCCTGAGGAGAGGCATGCTTCCTCATGGATCAAAGGAGGGTAGTTAGTCAAAGGACCAAATGTGTATAGTCAATCTAAGGACCAAATTTGTATGGTCAGTCTAAGGACCAAGTGTGTGCAGTGGAGATCAGTTTGAGGATCCACTAAAAAGTAATCTCAAATCAGTGCATGTGTACAAAATGTGAGTGGAGTGTATGCCCCCACATTAAAGCTATAATAAATGCCTTAACAAGATAAATTTCTTTAACAAAGCGTACATGCAACCGAAAGAAATGTTTCCACTATGAAATGCCCCCAAGAAAGGACAAATCAAGGGATATGAACACATGAAAAAGAGATCACGAAAGGGATCTACCAACTCTTGGGTCAGTAGGTCATATGATAACTCATGTATATCAAAATTATGTCAAAATGAACTATCATCATCCCCCAAAGGAAGTAGAACTAGAAGCACAATGGAAGAAAAGAAAGTAAGAGTTACAGAGAGGATTCTTTTTGGACTGACATCATGAATACTGAAAAGAATAGGTAGCTACCATTTTGCATCATCCCAAGTAGACAACACAAAGGCACATGTACAAACAATGGCACTGGAATGAAATAACTTGTAACAACATATATAAGAAGAGAGATACAAATATAAGAATGTGTATGACATTTCAATTCCTTTATCACCTTGCAGAAATAAAGAAACATGAGTCATTTAAAAAATATAAACAAAACATGTACCGAGTAGCACATCATAAGGGAAGCACATCACGACAAACAAGAAAAGAAAAAGAAAAAGAAAAGATCCACCATGCAAGAGGAGTTATTCAAGTGTATTTCCTACCNCCCCCCCCCCCCCCCCCCCCCCATCTTGGTCCATAGTGTTTAGGGAAGGTTGGAAACTCGCAAGAGGAGCAACATCAAGCATAGAAGATGGAACAATAGCTAGTTCCCAAAAAGGACCCTATTGTGGATAGAGGTCATTGTGTTCATTACTAGGAGTGATAGATAATTGTTTTGAAAGCATAAATGGTAAATCATGATCAATATCAATATTCTCATACATGTCATCAAAATGTCTAGCATTAATATCAATGTTAGTATCAACAACATCATCATAAAGAGTATCTTCTTCATTTAGATTAATTGTAATAGAATCCAAGATACAAATAGCATTGTCATGTTTATTCTTTTTAATCTTGTTTAAATTGAATTCCTCCATTGGTTCAAGCATGGGTGGGTCAAACGAAAGTGAAATATGAGGAGGTGTATGAGGTGAAGCAATTTTTTGAGAAGCATGTTGACGGGCTATAGCAATACACTTGCGGTGATAGTTAGGAGAATGCTGGTTAAGTTTGGTCTTGCTAGAAATTTGGGGTGGGATAAGATCAATAAAAATTGACTCTTTTTATCATTTTTGAGGAAGAACTGAAGGAACCACACTAGGTTGAGAGATAGGTTGAGAAGTATGTGTATAAGAAATAGGAAGAGGTGGTAAATTTTGTGTAGGAAGAAGTCCATGTCTATGGAAAAGAGATGGAACATCCTTAGGTTTTCTAAGTTCACAAATATTTTGAGCCTTGTAGGCTTGATATGATCTAAAGAGATGGTTAGGATGAGTTTGATTTGATTGAGGCATAGAAGGCCAAAAGAAATCAAGGCCAATTGATTCATGAGGCATAAAAAGCTGATAAAGACTATGGTTAACAGTTATAATTTCTCCATTATGAGGAAATTTAACACATTTATGAATAGGAGAAGCCACGACATGCATCGAGACAAGCCAATGAAGACCAAGTTTGACTTGAAATTGATCAAAAGTTGGAATGATAGTGAACGTAACATCTAAAGTTTTACCACCAAATTCAACAAGGAAGGAAATGGAACCATGCAAAGGATAAAGGAAACTATTCCAAGTTTGAATCTTCACATCAAATTTATCATTAAAGTCTTTTTGTAATTGTTTACTAAAAATATGTTCAAGTTAGTTATTACATTCACTATGCAAGTGGGATAAAAAAGGGCGCTACGGGTAGGAAGGTCATTAACCTTTGCCAAAATATAGAGGGGACCATTAGGTGCTTTAATATTCTCACTAGGATCAAAGGTAATGTAGGGCTAAGATAGAGGTTTAGGTTTGACTTGCTCAACTTGGTTAACAACATGATTGGCTTCATTAACTTTGTCGTCATAGTCAATGCATTGGGAAGAGGAAGGAAGGTTGATCAATAGTATTGGTTGAATGAGATGGAAAAGGATTGATATAGATTTTAAAGTTTTGTTTAGGAGGTGCCACAAACTTGTTTCCATGATCGTTATCACTATCAATGGATATAGCCTTAGAATCAATAAGATCTTGGACAACAATTTTCAAGTGGAAATACTTTTCAGTATCATGTCTAGGCTGACGAAGATATTGGAAAAAATATTTTGGATCAAAGTATTTGGATTGAGGTTTGGAGGTGTCAATTGATTTTATAAGAGGAAGTGTTAAAACATTAGCATTAATTAACTTCAACATCACATTATGTAAAGAGTTAGAAAGCTGAGTAAAAATATGAGCATGTTTTAAAATAGATGACAAAAGAGCCACACCTTTGGATGGTGTTGCCACTTGTTTTTTATTAAGGAAAACAAGTTTTGATGGGTTCCTGAAACCCTACAGTGCTATAAAAAACCGAAAGCACATAAATGATAAGTATCAACCTAAAAGGATCAGGCAATCCAAAATCCAAACAAAATAGTCCCAGAGAAGACAAAAAGCCAGGGATGAAGCCAAAAAGTCTAGGTTAAAAAACCAGGGATTCAAATAAGGTAATTTCTTTGAGAATCTCAGCAGCACAAAACTCCAGCTTGATCATTCTACCCACAGCCTCTTTCAGGTCAGTCAGATCTTTATCCACTTCCTAGTTCTCCATCTTCTTTGTGGTGGCTCTTGTCCTCTTCTTAGTTCCTTCTTCAGGTGACTTATCCCTTCCATAGCTCGGTGACTGGTCCTCCTTGTTCCCCCTTTGCTCTTCAATCTTGTCAATAAGAACCTTAATGTTATCATTTGAAGCTTTAAGAATATTGTAGCTTTGTTCAACTATTTTAACCAGAGAATCCTCAATACTTCTAACCCTTTTCTTCATCTCATTCACTCTGCTATCCAGCTCCTTGTCCTCCTCAATGTTCTTGTTATTGTTTTTAATGTTTTCTTTCTCCATCCTATCCATTCTTTTTTCAGCTCATAGATTTCAAAGAAGGTCCATTTAGTGGTTTTGTAGCTATCAATGACACTATTTTTAGCATTGTTCAGCACATCCATTTGAGGATCCTCCCTTGCATTATCGCTAAGAATCACTAAAGCTAGATCAATTAACTCTTCCATTTGGATTCTGCCCTCCTTTTTTTCCTTAACCAAAGTCTTAATCATTTCTCTCTTTATCCCCATTTTTAGCAGAGACCATGTCAAAATTCCTCCAAACAACTATCTTGTTCTTACCAGTGATTTTGCAAGTGTAATGGTCTGCCCCATATTCCTCTAATCCCTGATTCTGATCATCCTCCTCATTCTCCCTCCCCTGATTCTCCTCTTTTTCATCTCTCTCCTCTTGCATATTATCCTGGCTGTCCTGCCTCTCCTCCTAGGTCTCCTCCTCAATCTGTTTCTCTCTTTTAAACCTCATAACCCTCTTCCCTGAGCTAGCCTCCTCTTTCTAAATCGAAAATTTGATCATTATCTTCCTCTTTCCTTCTGTCTTCCCCAAGTTCCCACCTTGTTTTGTATTTCCCACTTCTCCAGATCTCTCATTCTCTGTCTCCATCCCATCAACATTTTCATTGTACTCCCTATCAGAGGAAATATCAATATGCTATTTTAAAGTAGGAGAATCAATTTTCTCCATTTTAACTATTTTCTTCCCCTTCTTCATCTATTGAAACTCTTCCTCCTTAGTATCCAAGTGTATATCTCGACTGTCCTTAGTATCAGAGGGAACATAATCCTCACCTGAGTCCTCCAACTCATCATTTCCCTCCTACACACTCTTAATTTCCTTCCCCATAGTTTGAGCTTTAAAATATTCATATATTAACAATAGCAAACCCTCATGGAAAGTTGGGTTGCTGATGGGTTTCTCCTTATAATCATTTATATTTTCTTTGATAGATGAATATAGGAAGAAAGGGATTGATATCTTAGCCCCATACTTGAAATGGTTGAGAAGCACAAAGTGGTGGGTGCTAATGCGGTTGAATCTCATATCCAAAGAGATGTACTTGATAATAACTCGCAACACAAACATCCACAGTAGCTTGATTGAGCTCGGCTGGTAGAAAGTGCCTTTCTTCACTAGTGCATTCTTTTCCTCAGTATCTTTAACAAATTTTGTCAAAGCTTGCCCAGAAATCTTCCTATCTCTATAATTTTTTTTCCCAATAATGGGGATACCAGTCACAACCAAGATAATTTCCTCCATCACCATGAAATCCACCCCATTAATTTTCACTTGCCCTTCATTCCATCTTTTCACCATCATCTTCGTAACATAGGGCTTCCACCCATGAAGATGCTCAATGAAGGTAGTCACCTCACCCTTTTTCAAAATCTTCTAGACCTTGGAATGACGTCACCATTTTTTAGTTTCCTTCTCTAGTTCCCTCCTATGCCTTTCACCCACCATTTCAACAAATTTTCTGCCTCCTCTTTTTCTGGTATTTTTCCCACTCAAAACCCTCTATTTCCAAATGAGATTGAGTTTATGTTTCATGACTCTTCTTTTTCCCTTGTGAATGTAATAATCAATTTTGTGCCTCCAAGTGTGCCAATGAGAACATAAAAAGTAAATCCCTCTACCTCTCCTGTACTTGCACATCATTCGGTGATACTTCCCCCATACGTCATTACTCTTCATTATTATCATTTAATATATCTGAGTATTCCCGAAACCCGATCACTTTCTATCAGGGCTAAGATTTCCAGTAGAAATTATTCCCGTCATTCCACCTTTTTTCTCCCTCACTCTTGACTCCCATATTTGCCAACCTTTCAGCCACCTGATTGGCTTTGTGGTATTCATGTGCCACATGGACCTGATCAAAGGTTTTTATGATTTGTCTACACTCCCCTATTATGTTCTCAATTGTGTACGCGGGCTTGATATTTTCATTTAAGCAATCTATAATGTTCTTTGAGTCCCTTTCTAACCACAAATTATTTATCCCCATATCCCGAGCCAACCTTAAGGTGTGATGTGCCACACTCGCCTCTGAATAATGGTTTGTTTGTGACCCCAGGGGAGCTAAAATAGCTGCAATGCCTTTTCCATGAGAGTTCCTTATTATTCCTCCCACACTAGCCTTCCCAGGGTTGCGTTTTGTAGCCCCACCAAAGTTAGCTTTGAACCAACCTTCCGAAGGTAAGGTCCATCTGCAATCCATTCTCTTATTGGTTTCTTTAAGCCCTTTGTTGTGAAGTGTACTGAGACCTTTGCTGTGAGTGTAGTTTTCCATCAAGGCATTAGTTATTTTGTGGGAAACATACTTAGTAGTGGTAACCTTTTCTCGAAAGATCCTATTATTTCACTCCTTCCACACTCCCTAGCATATGTGCAGCATCACCCAAGGCCATAAACAATGCCCTCTCAACCCCTGTTTCTATTGGTCAAAGAGCTCAAGTTTAATAATGAGGAAACACTAGGATATCTCAAAAAAAGATAGGAAATAATACCATATTTGTCTGGTGAAGTCACAGTGGATAGACAAGTGGTCCACACTCTCACTTTTCTTTTTGCATAAGATACATCTATTAGAAATGTGCTGCCCTCTCTTTATAAGGTTATCCATAGTTAAAATACAATTTTGGAGGATACTCCAAAAGAAGATATTGATCTTAGGGATAAGACCGGGGAACCAAGCCTTAGCCCAAATGGGGGGAGTATCAATCTTTTGCATGGTTTCATATCCCGAAGCCACTATGTAGATACCATCTGATGTTTCCCCCCAAACAATAACATCTTCCTTGAGGGAGAGGGGAGTGTGATCAATTTTGACCATAAGAGGATTTAAGTCCTGGGACACCTTAGTTAGGTCCACCCAATAATTTTTGATTCTGTAGTCGCTTACTCTACTACCATATCTTTCAATGCAAGAATTAACCCATCTATTATAAGGCTCCATGTTCCATAAAGGTCCCTATCTAATCCAACCATCATACCAAAAGTTGACATCCCTGCCATTGCCTAATTTCCATCTTGCTTTAACGGTAGCTATACCCTTAGTCCTCAGAATGCCATTCCAAATGTAGGATCCCTTCGGGTCCATATCTCTACTGATGAACTATTTGAAGGTCATGTTTGCAGCATATTTATCCTTCATAATATCCCTCCATTCCCCTGTTGAATTGAAAATTCTCCAAATCTATTTTTTTTGTAAAGCTTTGTTGAACTGCTTCAAATTCCTAATTCCCAGCCCTCCTTGTTTTTTAGGTTTACATATAGTTTCCCAAGCCACCAGTGGGTACTTCTTGTTTCCTTCTTTGTCGGCCCACAAAAAATTTCTTTGAATGGCTTCCAGAGAGTCTGCCACCTTAGCTGGTATAGAAAAAAGGCTTAAAGCATAAGTAGGGAGGTTCTGAAGAGTTGATTGTATCAAGATCACTTTTCTTGCCTAACTAAGGGTGATACCCTTCCAGCCTACCAATTTCCTATTGAGTCTATCAATAAGGCTTCCCCAGAAGGAATCTAGTGGTTTGGATCCTAATGGAAGACCTAAATAGGATGCATGAAAGGACCCAAAACCACATCCCAAAATGCCAGCCATTTTCATTTGTCTATCCATGGGGGTGTTGATGAAGAATACCAAGCTCTTATTCTAGTTAATAAGCTGTCTCGAAGCATTGGAATAAGAATTCAGGATTTTCTTAACATTTCTAGCTTCTTTCACTAATGATTCACCACCTAAAATGGTATCATCCACAAATTGCTGGTGGCAAAATGTGAGAGGACCAGAAGAAGGTTTTAGCCCAATGATGTTTCCCCTTCTCCTATTGTCTTGGGTAAGCCTTCCTAAGCACTCAGCCAAAATTTTGAAGAGGATCGGAGAGAGGGGGTCTCCTTGCCTAAGACCCCTAGAATATTTGAAGAAATTTGAAGGAGAACCATTCACCATAACCACAAATGAAGGGGTGGATATCAGTTGTGAAATAATTGAGAGGAACCTCCTTACAGCAATTTGGTGAGAATGCACGAAATAACAGAATATAGAGCAATAGTAGAACTCCGAATGAATCTATTGATCGCGGGCCACTTCGAGGGGGTAACCTCCTTTGAACAAGCTCAATACAATAAATTCGTCGGTATCAAAAAAAGGCCTCAACCTACTCTTATATACTAAGTACGATCTAGAAAAGTAATACTACCTATGCATGTGGGATAATAAAATATACTCACAGGACGACTTACAAAGCATATGCGTCCAACAACACTACACTA
>MU227720.1:2917337-2936212 GCA_018584345.1 Thuja plicata | reverse complement strand
ACGACGGAAAAAATTAGACGTAATTTCCACCCAGCGAGCCCAAGAAAGTGCTCTGATACCAGATGAGAGGAACCTCCTTACAGCAATTTGGTGAGAATGCACGAAATAACAAAATATAGAGCAATAGAAAAACTCTGAATGAATCTATTGATCGCGGGCCACTTCGAGGGGGTAACCTCCTTTGAGAAAGCTCAATACAATAAATTCATCGGTATCAAACAAAGGCCTCAACCTACTCTTATATACTAAGTACGATATAGAAAAGTAATACTACCTATGCATGTGGGATAATAAAATATACTCACGGGATGACTTACAAAGCATATGCGTCCAACAACACTACACTAACAAAATAAACAGAAGGAACACACAGGTTTCTAACAATAATCTTTCTCACCTTATCATTGAAGCCAAAAGCCCCCAAAATGTTATTCAAGAAGAACCAATCAACCCTGTCATATGCCTTGGAAAGATCCAGTTTAAGAAGGAATCCTTCCCTTTTTCCTTCCTCCAAAGAGTGAATCACCTCATGCACTGCCATGATAGAATCCAAGATTTGTCTACCCGGGACAAAACCCATTTGTTGGGGGGCAATAATAGCTGGGAGGATTTTAAGTAATCTATTAGTTAAGACTTTGGAAATGATCTTATAAAATGAGTTACACAGACTAATGGGTCTAAAGCTATCAAAAGAATCCGCACCTGGAATTTTAGGGATTAGAACAAGAAAGGTGGCATTTATCTCTTTAAGAAGGCTCTTTGCTCCAAATAATTCCTGGACAGCTTTAACAATGTCATCTTTGATAACTTCCCAGTACATCTGGAAAAAGAAAGTAGGGAAACCATCTGGGCCAGGGGCCTTTTCCGCTGGTAGGGAAAAAATTGCTTTACAGATTTCCTCCTGATCAAGGATAACCATCATATCCTTGTTCTATCTTTCCATGATCACCTTAGGTATGGTCTGAAGAATAACCTCCTGGTCATCCACTCCTAGATTATGTTCTTTAGACAAGATTTGAGAGAAGTACCTAATGGCCTCATTTGCAATCTCATTATCTATCTCCAAAGTTAGATCCCCTTTCTTAATAGCATTGATTCTATTAGCTGTCTTGTGTTTCATAGTAGACATGTGAAAGAAACAAGTGTTCTTGTCCCCCTCTTTCATCCACACCGATCTTGACCTTTGCCTCCAGAACATTTCCTCTTTGCTAACAATGTTGTGAAGATCAGCAAGAATGGAATTTTCAGCACTCATTCTGTCTTTGTCATATCTGTGGCTTTGGATCTCTTCCTGAATCCCTGCAAGCTCTATCTTAAGTCTATCTTTGGTTTGAAAAATGTTTCCGAAGTCCCTTTTGTTCCATTTTCTAATCTCCATTTTTATGTTCTTGAGCTTCTTAGCCACCCTATACATCATTGTACTGTCCATGTCTATGCTCCACCACTCCCTTATCTTATTGAGGATGTTAGGGTGGGTAGTCCACATCCTCTCAAATCTAAAGGGGAAGGCCTTTTTCTTGTTGTGAGTGTCTAGGGTGAGAGAAATTAGGGATTGGTTAGATCTAAATCTTGCCATAGAGGACAGATGATAGTGATACTGTTGCATCCAGTCCATTGAGATGAGGGCTCTATCGAGGTGCACCTGATACACTCCGACCCCACTCTCCTGTTCATCCAAGTAAATTTACCTCCTCCTAAATCCACATCAATGAGAGCCAAGTCATTGATCATATTAGCTAACTATTGCCTACTCTCCAGGTCAGGGGACAACCCCCCAAATTTCTCAGATTCCTTAAGGGGGGTGTTGAAATCACCCATGATAATGGATTTAGGATCAGTCATCTTAGTGAACAAAATCCACATTTTTTTCAAGAAGATTCTCCTGCTATTCTTGGTGTTCAGAGCATAAATGTTCATTACAAACTAGCTCTCCTGGTCTTTTAGGTTTTTGAATTGAATAAGTAAAATGTTGCCTTCATCAAAAATGATTTGAGCTTTGAGGTTATCCTTCCATAACACCAGAAAGCCTCCAGAGGCTCCCTCAGAGTCTGTATCTGTAGTTCTCATACCTTTGCCAAAGGAAATGCTTTCCACTTTTTCTTTTTTCATTTTTGTTTCCTGTATCAAAAAAATGTCTGGTCTATGATCCCTTATCATGTTCCTAATAATTTCTTATTTGTGGAATCCATTTAGCCCATGAATGTTCCATGATATGACCTTCATGATTTCTTATATGAGCAAGAATCCTAGATGGTCCTCTGAGATCCATCCGCTATATTTCTTTTTGCTTCTTCCTTTCTGATTTGATTCATACTCTTCCTTCCTGGTGTGTTAGACTTACCACCTGTGTCTGCTTTAGCTCTGCTTCTTATAGCTACAGGTGAGGCTAGAGATGGGTCCCTGCTATTTTTATTTTTTACTGTTATTCATGGTCCCACATTCTCATCTTTGAAACCATCTTTGTAACTATCCAAGAGGGCTTTCATTCTTGAGATTTGTCCAGGAGTAGTAGTTGATTCCATTTCCTGGAATCGGCTAATCTTCCTTGGAGAAATATAAGTGCTTCTGCTAAAGTTTGATTCTTGGGAGAGGATTGGGCCCTGTCCCTCCTCATTCCTCTCGCCTTCCTATGAATCTGGAACAAAGGAGAACTTAGTGTTGTCTTCCCCTATGATCTCCCCCTCTTCTGGGTTCTCCAGACCTCCCTTGTCTCCATTCCCATATTCCATAAATGGACCTGTTGGGCTTTCCATGTCCCCTTCCCTCTCCCTACCTTTTTTTGGCTGAGCTTATGGCTGTCCCTTGCCCTCTCCCTCTATTGTTATGGGATCTTTAATCTCCTATTGATCAAGCTGAAGTTCCAGACTATCAGTAGTAATCTCCCCTTGTGGATTTTGCTTTTCTGTTACAAGAGTTGTTTCATTTGGGGCTTTCTCCTTCCAGATCTTCTTGGTGTAGTTAAGACCCTTGATTAGAGGTTGATTCTATAGCCTCTTACCTTGTTTGATTTTCTCCTTTCTAGCTTTCTCCTTCTCAATGACTATAGGGCACCTTTTGGCCTTGTGTCCAGCTTTTTTGTAGTGGAAACAAGCAAAGGGAACACTTTCATACTCTATCTGTTGCACTCATTTTTCCAATCTGGATTGAAAAATGATAGCCTCTGGCATATCTTGACCAATTTCAAATATAATGCACATCCTCACATAAATGAGTCTTTTCTTTGCCACCGTAACTGGATCCATTGATAGTAGCTCCCCAAAGGATCTAACAATGCCCTCAAAAACATCCTCATGCCAGTACTCCAAAGGCAACTCTGGTAGCCTAGCCCAGACCGGTGCTTGGATCATGAAATCATTATTGAGATCTAGGTTAGAGGTCTATTCTACATAATGGGGGTGGATCTTCCCACTGACTAGTTCCCCGCACAAAAAATCTTTGACTGATCTTCTTAATAGGAAAACTCAAAAGACATAAAACCTTTTGCCATTGCTGAGACCACAACCTGGCCTTTTAGACCCCACTTATTTTTAACAAAGGTTCTAAAAATATCTATATTGGGTCTGGATCCTATGAACTTTCCCACTAGAGTTGCAGCCATACTCAAAATATTATGATCTATAAGCTTAGAAGGCAATTCTAAAGCATAGATCCCCTGCTCTTTGTTAGAGACAGCTTTAATCATTGGGAAAGGAGACTTACCAGAGGGTTTGACTCCAAAAATGTTTTTCCAGCGCCCCAGTGGGGCCATGCCAACACCCGTTTCTCCCATTTTTGGAGCGGTGACCTTATTTTCCCCTAGAGCTGGCTGCATTGCCCGTGGGTCCCCTTCATCTGTCAAATCCTCAGCCCCCTGGTCCTTGCCCTGGTCTAGGCCTACACTCTGATCATTCTGTCCTGGCCTGACAATTTTCCCGCCTGGATCCAAATTCAAAATTTTACCTCTAGTCGTCATTCCTCGCTCACCACTTGCCATGTTGTTAGGTGTTTCCACTTGTTAATCAACATTGTTGGATGATTTGTTGATTTTGATGTAAATGTTTGATTCCTAGAACTTGTTGAAATTGGATGCAAAATTACTCTTATCATTGGGAATATGAGCCATTGGAGTGGTGCTCTCAAATTGACTCACTTGTAGTTTATAATGACTAAGGATTGCACACAATTGTGAAAATGAAGAGAATTCAAACATAATATCTTATCTCTAATGCTACTTTGTAAATTAGTAATAAAAATACATTGCACATCAATATTAGGTACAAGATAATAAATTTGAGCATACAAATACTTAAATATACCAGTAATATCACTAACTTTTTCTTTAACACCTTGTTTACAATGTATTAAATTAGTTAGAGAAACTTTAGGACCAAAGTTGTTTTTAAATTGTTCAATGAAAACATTCGAAAGTTTTTGGAAGGAATCAATTGAATAAGGAGACAAGGAATAGTACCATTGCAAGGCTTTGTCTCAAAATTTTCCAGTGAAAAACTTTACCATAAACCTATGGTCATGAGAGAAATCACTACAAAAGGTTTGGAAATTTTTAACATGATTCACGGGATCACCCTTACCATTATAAGTCTCAAGTTGAGGAATCTCCATATATTGTGGAATAAAAACATGGATAATATCCAAAGATAAAGGAATAGAAATGTCATAAGTATGAATGTTGAACATGTATTAAATCATGGAAGCAATTTTTTTTGCAAAGAGGGCATAGTTTGAGCCAAGCTATTAATGATAGAATTGGCATAAAGAATGGTAGGAGGAGAAACATGAGAAATGTTAGGAACATTGTTAGAAATTTAAGGAATGGTTGAGTATGAAAAAGGGACACTATGGTAAATTGGCATGGATGAAGGAAATGAAACTCCTTTTGTACTTGAAGGGATAGAAGGAGAAATAGGATTAGGAATACTCGCATGCGTAGGATTAGAAGTTTGAATTGAATTTATCATGATAGGTGGAGCATAAGTGGGCACACTAGGAATGAAAGTAGAGATAGGAAAAGATGTCTCAACACCTGTA
The DNA here is from genome assembly GCA_018584345.1 of Thuja plicata. Lineage (NCBI taxonomy): Eukaryota > Viridiplantae > Streptophyta > Pinopsida > Cupressales > Cupressaceae > Thuja > Thuja plicata. Next base: position 2,931,184 of record MU227720.1, on the reverse strand, counting down.
GTAGGTGGAGTATAGCCTAATTCTTGAGCACAATTATTAGTAGGTTTGATATTGTTATCAATGAGATCTAAAATGCTATGCAAGAGGTCAACACGATGGTCATTGTTTTGAATAATTTTCCTTAAGCCTTCTACGACAATAAGGGCCTTGGGATTAGAGTTGTCTTGACTTAACCAATGTTCAAACTTTTCAAAGTCTTTGGAAATATTTTTTAATTGGATAGGAGGAAATCTTAAGGATTTATATTCATCATAAGAAGAATGAGAAGAGTTATTTTCCATGATAGGATTAATGTCATTAAGATTCATGTTTGTCTCATCTAAATTCCTAGAAAAGAAGGAGGATTCGAGATCAAAGGAACCCCTGAGTTTATGACTTCTTCTAACTAGAATGCTATAGGTTGGATTCAAAGTGATGAAGCTCATACACAAGGGAATTAAAGGAAAAGGAATTCAATGTAATTTGAAGGAAATATTTAAAAGGAACAAGCACATTAACTATCAAATTTAAACTAGATATGAGTGCATACAATGTAGATTTAAATGCAATATAATGTAAATACATACAAAGTAGATCTAAATGCAAAAAAATGAGAATCTAACACTACAATAATAATGGAAATGCACTAAGTTGGGTTCACCAAAATGTAACATAAGAAATGGTGAACCAAGTCTAAGTGTGTAGAGATGGCTCACCGAATCCTAGGGGTTGTTTTTGTGGATGTATAGGTATCCTATGTTACCTTAGGAATACCTCCAAAGAATTCACCCTCAAAGCCAAATCAGAATTGAAACACCCAAATAAGATGTAGGGATGCTAATGCTAGATCTAGACTTGAAGATGGAGCATGAAGATGGATTTCCTTATTGTTAAGATGTGTATGATATGTAACTTGATATGCAAGGCTATGAAAGGAATGAAAACTATGATACATTAAATGATAATTAGCTGAGTATGATATCAAATATGATGCATAAAAGGAAATGCAAGATGAAAAGAATAAGAATGAACTCACCTTGAAATCTAGGAGAGGAGGAAAAAACTTAAAATTTGGAAATGACTGTCGGAAAACTGTCGGAACCAGAAGCTGTTATGGATCTGGTACTTTGAGACATGTATTTTCTAATTGTGAAATTTACAAATCCAAAGGACACTGCAAAACCAATTCGGCCTTGTCCACTAAATTTGACCTTGTCCTAGAGGCAGAAAAGTGGTTGGAATCTATAGCAGACCTATCACTGGTTCTATGTCTCTGAAAAATGTGGATCTAAAACCTGTAAAACCTATTCCTACACACAAGGAAGAAGGGGAAAAGGTTGATGGAAAAGGGGCTTACCTTGGTCAAGCCCCAGTATAGAATTCAACCTTGAATTGAAATAAGGATATTGCATAAACAAGATAAATGTTAGATTTACCATGCATGAAAAACCCCCTATGGATGGATATAGAAATTAGTCAACTCCACAAGGATGCTTGCATGCTTGGAAGATGTTGTAGAATCAAGGATGCCTTCACAAATGCAATGGATCTTTACTTTCCAATCCTATATCTTTAATGAATGTATGATTGAAATCATGGAAGGAGAAGAGGAATGAATCTTCTTGCTTGCTTGAGAATTCCTTCACTAGGCTACCATGGGAGAGAAAATTGCATCAAGGAGAGAAGATTACCTTTGTATGAATGGAAGAAGTGTTACCCAAATTTTCCTCATCTGGTAAATCTTGGCTACAGGTGGAGTAAATGTGGCTCCCACAAGGGTAGAGCCTAGCTTGTGAAGACCTTAAATTTTCTGGTCTTGGTTGTGTCCTCTGTAGTCTTTTCAGTTCCCTGGTTTTGCCTTGTTCATGAAAAATATTCTAAGTATGAAAACCCTATGAATTAGGTATAAACCCTAGTTGTTCAGCACCCTTTTCTATTTTCTCATTACCTTTTTGGGCCCCTTATGTTCCTTATATTCCATGTGCACATTTACATTTGCCTTTAGTCTCCTAAGTCACATAATGGAAAAGGAATATTCCATATCATCTAGCGACCCTGAGATTGCCTTAGTCGTGTGGTTTCCATAAAGAAAGGAATATTCTCATGTGATCAAGAGACTCAGCGATGATCATTGGATCATGTTTGATCAAAGGGAAGTCATGTGATCTCTTGAAGTAAACTAAGGTTAACAAAATATCCAAAGATCTCGTGACTCAATGTATTTTTCTAACCCATGGGTATAACTTATGTTTAGGTGGGGTCAGGTTAAATCCTTTTAGTTGCTAGATCTTGTGATGGGATCAGGGTTAAGCAAAACGATCAGAGATCACAAGACTATATTGTTGCCAGGTCTCTAAATGAACTCATGGTTAGAGATGGGTTAAGTCAAGATCAATGTTGATGTCAGTATCAGAGGTAACAAGGCAGTGGTAAACAAATGATAAAGTGACACATGGAAATAAGTGGACTCAGGCTCTACGCATTCAGTTGGGTGATCGTGTGATGCAGAATGAACATTCCAATTTATCTCATGATTAAGAGACTTCCTTTAGTCGCTTAGTCTTGTGAAGGAAAGGAATATGCCAAAATTATTTAGAGACTTAGCGACTACCATCAAATCTAACGCTTGTCGTGTGGTCTCACGATATAGCCAGGGTTAGTAGAAAGATCAGGCGACTCAGCAATAATATGGAAAGTGAAACCAAAGGTGAGTGCAGAGTTAGGACATGGGTTAAAGTCAGTCACCAGTCAAAGGGATGAGATCAACAGTCACATTTTAAAGAGAAATCAATTTTGAATCTCTGCCGTCGATGTAGATATCTGTGCCTCCATTGATCATTATCTTTCAAACATTTAAAAATTCAAATATCTGATCTTAGAGTTATGACAAAATCAACTTGCACAGGGAAGTAGATGGATCAGCCGACTTCTCAAAGGGAGAGTTATGGTGATTGGAAAGATATTCAGGTCTATATCTGATTTTATGAAGATATTTCAAGGGGGTATTAATGATAAGAATTGACAGAGTTAGGGTTTCCATTATTCTATGCAAATCAATTGTAACCCTAGATCAGATTTTTCTCCAAGCCTGCGTGCAAAAGGAGGATGCAAATAATAGTTTTAGAAGTTGTTGGTAAAGAGAGTTTTCCAGTTGTAAAAATTTATCTGAGGCATTCTTTCTGCCCTCTAATTTTGGCCATTTGTAATCTTTCATTGGAATTCAGACTTTGTGGGAATTATCTGTGAGATTTTTTTTGTCCTCTAATTTCCCTCTTTCTGTATTTTCTCTTAATGAATATGATACACTGGTTTATACTAGAGAAGTCTTAGATTCCAGAGCCCTTCTCTTTTTCAGCATCTTTGCATGCTATTGTAGATGATTTGATTTACATAGTTTGTGGATTTTGTTCACCCCTAACTATTTTGTCTCATTGCTGCATCCATTTGTTGAAGTGAACGTTTGCTTTCAGGTCACAATTTGTGTCTAAATTTCTTAGGAAAGCTATTATTTGTGAAATCTTTTCTTTCCTTGTATGGCCTCTTTTTATTTCAGACCCCTCTATGAAATACTTATGCAAGCTTGTTTAGAGAGATTGTGTTCTATTAGATCTAAGAGTCTTCATGCTGGTGTGGCCACTGTGTTATCTTCATATTACTTTTGGTGTATCACCTAGTAGGATAGTTTGCTTATTCAGTTATTTCCCTTTTATGCATTCCTTCTATCTCTTTTCCCTCAAGAGTTTACTTTCATGTTAAGAAGCAAATTTGGGTGATTATCCAAGAGGAACTAGCCTAGAACCTGGAGGTCTCATTTTAGTTAGAAAAGGTTCCACAACCTGGAAATGATTCCCATGTTATACTAGATTATGAAGACTATGAGAGCTGGACCTACGGTGCAAAAATTTAGTGTATAAAAATTCTGGCACGCCCGGTGGGACACACCTAAAGCAAGTTTATTTTCAAGATTATGTTATCAATGATATACTGATTGCATAGTACAGACCTGAAAGAGGTTTCATCCTAAAACTATATCTGGTGAATCCATTGGTGAAGAACAAAAGATCCAGTCCTGTTCAAAGTTTATGAGAAAGATTGAAACAAGAAGCTCAAAGCCTTCTGACTTCTCGCAGCTGCCCTTGAAAAGAAGTTACCACAGATCATCTCAAAGAACACCCCCTACAAGGAGGGTGCAGTCTACACCACCTGATACTTCAGAGAGGAGACCTTTTCCTTTTCATTTCAAAAGAAGAGGAAGATCTCTAACTATAGAGATACAAGAAGTTTAAGCTCCACCCCTCAATACCACTCACACAGTTGCTGCTCAACAAATCTCAGCTCCCGCAATGGCTAGATAGTTTGCCTTTGCACCCTTCAACCAAGGAAGTCCTTTAAACTTTGACCAACATCATGATGTGCCCTTAGTAGCACTAAAGAGTCTACCTAATTTCACAGGTGAAGGACAAACAACAACTTTTGAACACATAAGAGATGTGACTACTATCTATAGTATACATAATATCACATAAGAAGATGTGGCTACCAAGCTATTAGCAACCTCTTTCAAAGGTAAGACCTTAGAATGGTTTAGAACTCTTGCTCTTGCTCTTGGTTCTATTAATTCATGGGATGGATTAGGAGATGCTTAAGTAAATACTTTGAAGATAAATCAGATAATTTATCTTTGGTTGAGCAACTAAAAACCATTAAGAGAGATACTCAAGAACAAATGACAGACTTCAATAATAGATTCCTCAAGACATGGAATAGAATCCCAGTCTCAATAAGGCCATTAGCTGACCATGCTTTCCCATACTTCTTGTAAATTTTTAATGGTCAGAACTCTGTCATTATCCAATCCATGGTAGGTACCTCTTTACCTCAGGCTTTTGACATAGCTGTCAAGGCTGAAAATTGCTTAATCCAGGCATGCATGAAAGCCAGAAGGCCACCCATGCCTATCTTTCCTAATCTTTAGCCCACTGCACCTATGTAAATACCTTCATTTACCCCTATACCCACCATAGTGGCACCTCATGCTAGTACTAACAGTGAAGAGTTAAAGGCAAATTTCTCTCAAGAACAACAAGAAATGAGAAATAATGAGCAAAGTAGTCAGTAAGAAATGAAAAATCTTCTATAGACTCTGACCAAAGAGTTGACTAATTTGAAAAGACAAAATAAAGGTCCTAATCAATAGTACCAAAATCAAGGATAATATTACCAGCAGAATAGGCCACCATATCAAGGAGGTTATCAGGGACAAAGGCAAAATTTTAATCAAAGGCAGTTCCAACCTTATAATCCAACACCTCTTAACTCTACAAATCCAATCAAGGATGTGGTCCCAAGTCAAAATAATCTTGCTGCAGAGATGGAATGGTGCTATCCTTGTAATCAGTCCCATAACCAGACAACATGCTTAACTGGAAGGGTACACCAAGCACTCATGGTGCAGAATGCTTCAAATGTACAATCAGAGGCCTCTTCTAATGGGTAAATGCCCCAGCAAGAAGCACATGCTGATGAGACTGCTCTCCCTAATTGGGAAGAACAAGATTTCAATGGAGTTAATGGTGAATCCTCAATTTCTTCCAACACTAGGTCTAAAAGAAGGGCTCAAGACATGGATCAAGTAGGAGATAGGGCTAAGGCTTCTACATTAGCAGGATCTTCATAGCCATTTACTCCTATCATACTGAAGAAGGTCCCCATCATTCCAATCAATGAAAATCAACCTTCCAAGGATGTTGAGCCTATCATAGTGAAAGCACACCAAAGAGTACACACAACAATGCCTTTCAACATTGTGGAAAATATGAAGAAAGTAAATGTTACTATGTCTATGTGGGACTCTTTGGCTATTCCAAGGTAGCCTAAAATCTTGAAGAAGGATATGGGTGAAGTGTTAACTCCTCAACCCGCAAAAGATACAACAAAGCTAGTGTTGGTCAACACTGGTCAAGAAAAGGAGGCTCCAAGCAACAACTCCAAAGAAAATACCATTCAAGGTAGGAACTTAAAACCACCTCCCTTTTATGTATCTTTAATTATTGGAAAATCCTTAGTACATAATTGTATGGTAGATAGTGGAGCTACTAGCACTGTCATGCCTAAGAAAGTGGCTGACCAATTGGGACTAAAATATGAACCTTTCCAAAAGAGGGTTACCCAACTTGATGGTTCCTTAGTAAAAATAATAGGTGTAGCCAAGGATACCAGTTTAATCCTCCATGCTAGCCCCAATTTCTCTATCCTAGTTGACATATATATCATAGACCTCCCTACCTTATTTTCCATATGCTTATCAAGGGATTTTACAGCCAAGATAGGAGGCTATCTTTCTTCTGACTCATCTCACATACTTTTCCATACAAGATATGGAACTAAGGTTACTATCAAGTTTGAATCATTGGAAGCACACCATATAGAACCTTATGTGTCCAATGTACTCAATACAAGCTACCTTTCACTTGATAGTAATGACTTCCCAATCATCAGAGAAACAAACACTAAAATAGAAGGTATCCCAGATATCTATCTAGATAATTTAGAATCCAAGAGAGATTTAGAGGCCCAAGCCAACATTATTTGGGATACTGGTTTGGGAAACTATTTGTTACAAAAACATGAATCCATAGAGCCAAATATTTTTAAGACAGATACTGAGTCAGAGGATCAGAACAATCAAGTTTGGGAGCTATACTTTGATGGTGCTAGAAGTAGACATGGTGCTATTGGTGGTGCTATGTTAGTCTCTCCTAATGAGGAGAAGTATTATACAACCTTTAGGTTCAGTTTCTCTTGCACTAGCAACATTGCTGAATATGAGAGCCTAGTGAATGTATTGAAATGGGCAAGAAAGAGAGGGATCAAAGCCCTAAATGTTTATGGTGACAGTGAGCTGGTTATCAGCTAAGTAAGAGGGATAAGTGCAACAAAAAATGATAAAATGAGAGCATACAAGAATCGAGTTTGGGATGCTATAGAAGATTTCTATGCTTTCAATATTGTTGCTATCCCTAGAAAACTAAATCAGAATGCAGATAGATTAGCTACTGTTGGATCTCAGTATGATATTTTCAATAGAATTTCAAAAGAGAGAGACCAAAAACATATTAAAGTGATTGTTAGACCTACTATCCCTGATAATAATATTAATTGGCAAGTGTTTGACAATGATGAACAAATTTTGTAGTTCTTATTTGAAGAGGATGTTTTCTCAAAACATAACCAAGATAGACTAATGCAGAACTATGGTGATCAAGTGATACAACTCAGATCTAATAAGATACCCAAGGGTCTTGTCACCTTAGAAGCTATCTTCAATAAAGATGATCAAGTTAAGAGTAGTAAAATTGGCCTGGTGGTCCAACAAGAACATTGTACTGAACTAGAGTTGGAGCCAGGTAAAAGTCTACAATTTGAGAAGGTGAATATCGATTCAGAAAAGTAGGCGTATACCCAATTACTTCAAGAGTTCAGTAATATATTTGCATGGAAATATGAAGACCTCAAAGGTTTTAATCGAGCCCTTGCGCAACATACCATTGAAATAGAACCAAATGCTAAACTAGTCAGGCAAAAACAAAGGCCTGTCAACCCCAAGCTTGAACCACTTATGCACAAAGAAGTGCTAAAAGTGATTGAAAGTGGAATTATTTACCCCATCAAGCATACTAGTTGGGTTTCCAACCTTATTCCTATTAGGAAGAAGAATGGGGAACTAAGGCTATGTGTTGACTTCAAGGACCTTAATAGGGCATCCCTAAAAGACCACCATCCATTACCCTCTATGGAGCAAATCCTACAATGTGTTTATGGAATTGAGAGATTTTCATTACTGGATGGCTATTCAGGATATAATCAAATCCTGGTTCATGAAGAAGATCAATATAAGACTGCATTTACAACCAAGTGGGGAACCATGGCTTATAAAAAAATGCCCTTTGTTTTATCAAAAAATGCCCTTTGGTTTATCAAAAAATTCCCTTTGGTTTGTCAAAATGCCCTTTTATACTCATTTCAGGATTCAAATTTAATAGGCCAACCATACTGAGATTGGAGAATAAAACACCCCCGCATTGGGTCTGAAGCCCACTTAAAACCAACCCCCAAGGACAAGGCCAATTTTGGTCGGCCTAGTCCCAGAGGGTTTACTTTCAAAGTGAATCTGGGACTCGGGAAGTGTGAAAAGTCTAAGGAAATAACATGAAAGATGTGGGAAATCAAGCATAAAGACCTTCAGATCTAGGAATCACTAAAATGAGGTATAGTAGGTCCTAAAAGACATCCAATTACTGGGTGTTAACTTTTTAGGATGGTACAAAATAAAAAATGCAAGAGATAAAAATGAATAATTTTTATGTTTCTTTTCGAAATGAATGATAATGGCATGAAAAAATTAGATCTAAGACTACAAAATTAGTGGAAATCTAATGAGTTGGATTCACCAAAATGTACATTAGGTGAACCTAGAGATCTAAATGCATAAAATGTAGCAAATATATGATGCAAATAGAATTCAATGTATAAAAAGGAAATTTATACACTAAATTAAAATAGAAATATCATGCATCTGGCTCACCAAAATGTATAGTAAGAAAAAGGGAGCATGGAATGCAAGGGATTTGTCCACCTTTTCCTAATGCACAATTGGTAGGAAAATGACCCAATAGGCTCAAGTAGGACTAAAGAACTAAATGAATGTACTGGTAATTTACCAAACTGAATTGGGGGAATTTGGATTTGAGGGAAAATGATATGATGATGAAAGATAGGAGGCTAAATAAGAAGAATTTAAAAGATTTGGAAAATACAAACTAATAGAAAATAGTCATATGGCTGCAATGAATTAAAACAATCTAGAATATTCCACTAACTTGCAATCTAAATTTGGAGTGAATTTTTAGGGAACATAACTCCCTGGGAATTTTTTTCTAGGAATAGTTTGTAGAGATTTATTGCGTTCCCTATAATTCTACTCGAAAATTTCACAATTGATTTGACAAATCTCACTCTTTCTTGATTAGTCGTAAAAGTTGTGCTACCTGTTCCTGCACATAGAAAAATGAGAAATTGTTGGGTTGAAAGGGGTTTACCTTGGGCAAACCACTATTTTGGAATCAACCTTAAATTTGAATAAAATTGCATAAAGGAGAAATTGTTGATATGAAATAGAAGCTAGATCTAGATCATAAGTTACCTTATACCTTGATGGTGCAATGTTTCTTTTGATGTAATCAAAAGTGTTAATGGAATAGACTTTGAATCAACACAAAGACCTCAAAGGAAATCATGGAAGTAAATATTTTCACCATGAATGTTGTAATTTTCCACAATGCTCAATGAAGGAGAAGAGTGAAGGCTTGAAGACCTTGAGAATGCTAGCAAAACTGTAGAAGAGAGCTTGAATTCCAATTGTTTAATTATCCTTCTTACCAAAATGAGGAGAGATATGCCACTTATATACCTCTCATAACATTTTTGGATTCAAAATTGATCGAGGCCAACCACGGGATATAATTCCCTACCAAAACATCACAAAAAATCCTCAACTCAAATTTAAGCCAAATTTTGGGAGAGCCTAGGAACATAATGCCCTTTCTACACATAGGAGAAAGTGCCATAATTGAAATGGGGGGTCAACCAAGGTGGAAATATGCTAGAATAAGAGGCACAACTGATTTTGAGGCTAGGAAGAAGTAATACAAATGGTAACATAGGGCCTATGTGGGATAAGAAATGATTGAAGAGGAGAAATAACAAAGGAGCACACCTAAAAATAAGGTCTCACATCTATATTTGGTGAATTTGAATTAACATAGGACTTATATTAACTTAAAGGTCCAATGAGCATTAGAGGAATGTGAAATCAATGTGGGAACCACTGGATGATAAAATGGGGCTGAATTGAGGATCTAATTATAGGTGCTAACTGTTTAGGATGGTACATTTAGCAACCAATTTAGCAGGAGTATGAGTCCAACTCATGCTCATAATAAAGTAGAAGAAAGAGAGAGAAAGATATAAAGAAGTGACCATGGGAAAACTTCAAAGAGATATGATATCACTATGCTTAAGGATGAAATCCCCCAAACCAAGGATCTCAACTCATACAACCATGTGAAAGGACACATAAAATGAAAAAAAATCCTAAAGCTTTCTAAGATTCCAAGTCAACTAGTTGAAGAGACCTCAATAAGGAATATGTCTCTACTATTAGTATCACATTTAGAAAGCTATTGAAAGAAAAAGTGGTCAAATAGAAAGAGAAAGAGCACACATAAATTATAAGACAAAATCCATGATACAATCTACCTTTAAAGTGTTTTATGTTATGGAATCATGGAGAATAGGAAAAGGCAACCATGGATGACACAAGCTAACTAGTTGTGTTCTATTAGGTGATCCATGAGAGAGAATAAAGAGATATTTGATATTCCACCAAGCTAGACAACTCAAAGAATTCTATGTAAATGATAGGTTGAATGATGCAGCAAATTACATTATGCTAGTCAACTCATGAAAATGATAGATCAAATGATATAGAAAATTGTGTTATTATAGTCAACCAATCCTAAAAATGTATGCAAAGGAGAGGTAAAATGGTCTAGAAAATTGCATTATGCCAATCAAAAAATCTTGAAAATATATGTAAAGGAGAGGGAATATAATTTGGTTCCCAAATCAATGGATTGGAAAGCACTAAAAGGATGCCAGGCTTTATCTTTGAACTCTCCAATTGACTTGGTCAACTGACAGAATTAAACCAAGGTGTGGTTATAATCCTTTTCTCTTTAGGCTCTGTAGAACTTGGGTGGGTAAACCCCTTCTCTAATTTTTTCCTAAATTAGAGCTTTTTATAGTAGATTCCAATTCAAAGCCCTTTGAGAATCTCTAATTCCAAAGTGGCACTACGTAGAATATGAAAGCAATAAATCCTTACTACCTATTGAAGTAATCTTATTTGGTTGTTCCTCCAATATACCCCTACAAAACAAAAGTAAAGTAAAAAGACTTATCAATTTTGGACATTATTTACTCCTTTCAATAAGTGCAAACCAGTACCTTATCCAATTTGGGCACAGATTCAATTTTTATGAACCCTTCACGTACTTCTCTGATAGACAACACTCCAAAGGATAAGAAGTATCATCAATCACCCAATCCTATTAATGTGAATGAATTGAACTCATGATATTAATAAATCTGATTGTATTTAATCTTGACAAGGAACCAACCAGATAGGAAGCACTAGGACAACACTTCACAATTGCTTTCTATTTCCTAAATCAATATTATAGAACTACAATCCATTCACACAAGTTTTAAAGGCAACAATCAATCTTCGAATTTATTGTAACAGAGAGAATGAATTTAGAAAATATATATTATCCTATTTGGACAAGAAAACAAGGTATATTTTATTGATATGAAAAAAGTAAGTACAATCCAGAGAGTTTGGTTTTAGTTGAATCTAAATTTATATCCTAGACGGTTGTGGTTTCCCCTCTAGGATTAGGGGAAGTGAGAACCTTCCAACCATTTACATTATGTGATGCTTCACCAGCCAAAAACCTAATTAACCAAAAGAAAACTATGACTTGTAAACACAAACAAACAAAAGAAAAAGGAAGGCAACACATAGAATAATCTATCAATATATTTTCTCATCTCATGACTTTGTTGTAGATCCCAAATACTCTTTAACCCATTCCAAAAAATTTACCAATGAAGGCCATTGGAAATGTAAGATTTCCAGTATGCTATGGAGATGATCTCTTCATCTTTTCCCAGAAATAGCTTGAGCCTCATTGATGAACTTTGAAAACCTGTCATCAAGGACGACAACTCTATCAAGGAAAATATTGAATTTTTCTATAGAGAAGTTTTTGTATTCATTCAAGTGGTCAATAATCCTGGGAACCATGCTCTGATATTTGATCTTCCATTCCTCTAAAATTTTGATACGTCCCTCCTTATCAACAAATCCAGGAATTTTCCAATGCCTGATAGTGTTGAAAGATGAAAAATTTTCCTTGATCTTTCCTTCCTTATGTGTATTGTACTATATCTCCTCAAACAAAGAATCCATAATTTCCTTGGTTTCCTTGATGCTAGCAAGAGCATCAAGATCTTGATGTATCACTTTGCAAATGCAGGTTATCTGAAAATAAGATGGTCTCCATCTCCGGGCCAGATCTTGCAACAATGGTTTATTTTTTCTAAAACTATCATACATTCCATTAAATGGGAAATAACCTTCATAAACTTTAGAACACTTTCCAAAAATATCTTCATCTGAAAAGAAATAATTTGTTCCAGGGTAGCAAACAAGTGCACCGGGATCTCCTACTTAACTCTATTAGATATTATCTCATCCATGTTCCCTTGAGACTTATCCTATTAATCATCATAGGATACACCTGAGGCACCACCATGAACTATAAAGGCTTGGGACTATTTAGCATCTTTCAACTATTGAATATTGCCCCCTTGTTCTGCTACTTTTAGGTACAACTCATTTATCACCTTATTCAGTTCCACCTACCTATCCATGGATTGTTTTTGTTAGAGTAATCAGTTTACTCTTTTTCGGCTTATGCTTTCTCTTAGGTGCATATAATTAATGATTTATATTAATTATATTGCGCATCCTTGCTTTTAGGTTTTAGGGTTTGTTCACCTTTATAAGGTCAAACTTTGTAATTACTCTTCATTAATTCAGATTATAATTTCGCTCTCTCTTTCTGAGCAACTTCTGAGTTCTTCAACTTTTTCATCTTTGTATCAGGTTCTTGCATGCAGGTGTATTCGGGGTCTGTGGATTTGCATGTTTGCAATTCCTACATGGTATCAGAGCCGCCATGTTGCTGCCTGATCGAAGGTCTTTGAAGCCACGATTCGAAGATGACAGCCACAACTCTTTTTTGGGGTTTTCTATCGTTTCTATGGAGGCGCCATTTTCTAGAGTAGATTGAGTCAAAACAGACACCGCCATTGCGTTTAGAAGGCCCGGGAGAGTCAAAATCACATAAAGTTTGACCTATTTCGCCTCCGGGAGCACAGGGAAATTTTTTTGGCCTCCTAGGGCCGTACGGCTCGCAAATCGAGGTCATTTCTCAAAAAAAAATTCAAAAAAGGCATTTTTTCATGCGCAGGTGGACGCTACCGGCGCGCGCCACCACCGCGCAGCCACCCGGGTTCCCCGCCACCGCCTGGCCGCTCGGCCACCACCCGGCAGCCACCGGCCCGCCGCCAAACCCTCGCCCGGCCACCTCCGCCTTCGGCGTCGCCGCTCGGCCGCCACCGGCCGCCATCTCAGGGTACGGCTGACGTCACCTGTGACGTCAGCAGTCGGGTTTCAGTTTTTCCGGCAACAGTTGGAATATTCTGGCGAGTTCTGTCTTTTCGGGCCACCGGAAAAATTTTTCCGGCAGTGTGACGGCCGTCAATTTTAACCTACTGAAACCGGTGACGGGCGGTTGACCGTCAAATTTAACACAGTCTCTGTGTTTTTCCAGAGAGCATTGTTTCGGAGGGGCAGTTGGTTTTTTGCCCGTATCTTGGGCATACAGTGTCCGTTTTCGAAAAACGAAATATTGCCGAAAAGCTGTTTCCGAGACGGACGCTTTGATCCTAGTCTTATTTGCTGATTCCACCATTTGAGTATCTATTTTCAGCGTTGAAGTTGCAGCTTCATTTCTCCTCCTGTTCAGCTTCTGGAACTCAGGTTCTTTTCTCGTTTCTTTGTGTACTTTCAGTAGTTGAACATTTGTGGTGTACAAGGGATAGAATTATACATTATGGGGGGGGGGTTTTTTTTGCTTTCTATCATTTACTTTCAGAAATCGACCCTTCTACTTCCG
>MU227720.1:2879948-2915819 GCA_018584345.1 Thuja plicata | reverse complement strand
TGATCCTCCAGCTCCATTCATCGAGCCACCTGGTGCAGTTGTTGAGGATTCTTCAGAGGACACTCATCTCCTCTCCCATGACAGTGTCAGCACACCTGTCATACCACTTGCATTGGGGATTCCCTTTTAGGATCCTCGTGTCTTCTCATTTGAGCATCATCTCGGCCTTCCAGTGACACCTCATCATTCGAGGTCACCTCTTCAGCACCCACTGAATTTCACTCCTCTGCATTGGAGTCACAGTGGTTTGTTCCTTGCTCCAGGGATTCTTTCATTCTGGGGGGCTTTGGAGCCTCGACCCTCTCTCACGGGGGGGGTTAGCAGTACGCATTGTACTACTGGCTTTGAGAGAGTCTCTTGAAGTCATTCTTTTGTCTTTGCTTGCCTTTATATCTCTTTTTGGAGAGGAGTTTTTCCCACTGGGTTTTCTCCTTTGTCTCCGGTTTACAGAGATTTCCTTGTACTGGGTACCTGATCAGGCCTTGTTGCCGGGACCCTTTCTTGCTTTCTTAGTCTTGCTAGGTCTACTTTCTCCCCGCGTTCAGCTTAAGGGGGGGTGTTAGAGTAATCAGTTTACTCTTTTTCGGCTTATGCTTTCTCTTAGGTGCATATAATTAATACTTTATATTAATTATATTGCGCATCCTTGCTTTTAGGTCTTAGGGTTTGTTCACCTTTATAAGGTCGAACTTTGTAATTACTCTTCATTAATTCAGATTATAATTTTGCTCTCTCTTTCTGAGCAACTTCTGAGTTCTTCAACTTTTTCATCTTTGTATCAGGTTCTTGCATGCAGGTGTATTCGGGGTCTGTGGATTTGCATGTTTGCAATTCCTACAGTTTTAATTCATTATGCATATGTTTAATTTGATTATTATGAAACATTTCCCTATGTACTAGCTCACTTACAGAGATAAGTGGATTTGTGCTTGTCACAAGTTTTACAAAAACATATCCATCAGTACCTTTAGAAAAATCAATCAACTTTGGCTTATAGGCTCCTTAAAAACTTATCCATGTAGCCAATGTTTCTATTTTTGGGTTATACCCTAATCCAATGATCTTATCATTAGTGTCAAACCCCATCATAAATTTTGGATCATCCTGCCTTTTAAATTGATCCAATAGAAAAAATTATTTTAAAGTGAGGCCAAGAACTAACAAAATGTCACTCTTCCTCAACATTTCTCTAGCCTCCTCCATTGTGCAATCCCCATTTTCCAAGTTTAACTATCTCAAGATTTGACTCACTAGTTCCTCTCGTTTAGATTCTTCTATCCCCATCAATCAAGGTTGCTTCTATTCTTCAAAATATTTCATCTTCATTTGAATCCATAACTCTTTAAACTCTTGGGAGTTGATGAAGTCATCCTTTTCAATAAAACTAGAAGAAATAGTTTCTCGTTCATCTCCAACAATTGCAGGGTTGTCATCTCCATACAACTATGCCTTATAGCCATGCAAATCCTCCTGGTAGACTGAAGGTGGAGAAGATGGACCTACCTCTTCAACTTGATTCATGTCCCTCAAGGTATCAACGATCTCATCAGTATCACCCTTCCTTCTGATAACTCTCAACGAACATGAGAAGGTACCTTGTCAACTTTGGAATTCTTTAGCGGAGGGGAATCAGAGTTTGTATATGCAATGATCAATTTTATAGATCTTTTGGGAGGATCTTTAACCTTTATATCTGATGTATCTTGACTCTTTCCCTACAGTTTGTCGAAATCCCAAATACATAACTCCATTATGAAAACCTCATTACCTTCTTCACTATGGAATTTAGGTAATCCCTTTAGAGCCTCGTCCTTCTCAATTTCCACTAAAATATTCACCTTATCCCATCTTTGTTGAACCTCAGCTATATTTTGACAATTCCTCGCAATATCCTCCAGCAAATTAAGAGCTTGCCTATAATCCTTTATTATAGACCTAATGTGGTTTTTAGGATCATAGTCCCTCGATTTTACACTATTCATACGATAGGATTACAAAAGTGCTTGCAACTGCTCCAAAGTCCCATAACCTATGGAGAACCCTGCAAACCTGACCACATTGGGAAAAAAAGTTCCCTTTTTCCTTGGGGCATTAAATTCCTTTTCAAACCATAGAAGCTACCACATAAATTCCATGAAAGGCCAACCTTTCTGACAGAAAAATGGAAGCTTGTGAGGAGCTTGTTTGCACCCATACACTCTAAAAACAATATAAATAGTCATGAAAATTCAATCTCCAAAATTATTCATGAAACCCTTCCCAGGTTTAGTATATTTAGGTCTCATAATCTCCCTGATCTTAGGAGGAATTCTTACTATACTTCCTTCTACTGCTTTGATAACCCACACCACAAACCTATTATGGTAACTCTAATAATTAGAATCTTTACTATGTTTGTCCCACACTCTACACCACAATTGAAATGGTAATCTAGTCCCCTAACCATACATAGTAGTTAGGTTCAACATATGACTGAAAATGATCCTATTATAGAACAAGAGGAGATGACAAAGTATATAATAATGCTTGCATTTCTTGGTCATCTTCCTCTCAATTATATCTTTGTGAAGAATCTTTTCCAGCTCAGAAGAAATGCCAAATTCATGTGAGATATGTGAATGTTGTTTCCTCGTGGCCATGTACATGAGGTCAATTGGCATCCTCGACTTATGATCCTCTGCTAGGATTTTCCCCCAACACCAGTAGGTCCTCTGGAAGAAATACATGAAATCACTGGTTGAGAAAGGGGCTTTACCACCCAACTAAATTAATTTATTGTTGGGACCTCTACACATGAAGAAAGCTACTTGTCTTGAACCAATGCCTTTGACCATCCTCTCATAATCTATAGGAAATTACTCTCTATCTATCTTGGCAATATCACGCCGGTCCAACCCAAAACCTTCCTGTATCATCCTTTTAGAGATGACCAAGAGTGGGCTCACATCTATTTTCCTTACCATACTCATTTCTGTTTTGAAATGTGTTGCTAAAGTGATAATCAATTCAACATCAATAAAAACATTTGGCATAATTACCCCATCCATACCAAATTTCCAAGGGTTACAAAGAGGAACTCTATCATTTCTTTTCCTATAAAAAGACTAGAAAAGTGACCTACCATGGGATGGGATAACAGAGTCTTCACATTCTTCCCACACATATAAGAATAAACCCTCAGTGCCAATATCTTGTGACAAGGGAAATATTTTTAATAATGTGTACTGAGGCGGGCGAATCATAGTATCCCCCACAATCACTTCCTTCTTCTTCCTAGGTATTTTGCAAATAAAAGGAAAATAAAAATTTGAAAAAATCCACTCACTTCCTTAGGTGCTTCTTCCAACTTGTCATGCTTTCAAACCCTGTTTAGCTCACTAATTCCTCTATGTTGCCTTGCACTGGTCTCCATCAAGAACAAATGTAGACTTATTTGGCTATATACCTTAAAACACTCACACAAGCAGAGTTACTTCAATTAATGAGCCACCACCTCACTAGCCAGAAGTATTGTATGTTGTTGGAGGAAGCATAATACTTCTCTATTTTACAAAACTTCCAAACCGTCTTTCACAAAATGGAGATGGGCACTATTTTGGAACCTCTTTAATATGTTCCTTTACAAAATAACGATGAACGCTATTTCACAACCTCTTGATATATCATTTTGCAAAATAGTGATGAACTTTATTTTTCCATTTCCTTCAAGTCCTTAACTATACCACTCGCGAGACTTTTATTAAAATAACAACACTTCAATATTCCAAGATTATGTTTTTAAAATAGTTCCCAATAGTGGCTCTATCAGGGGATGAGGTATCTCTTGGATACCTACAAGAATCCGTGAAACATCTATGGGGAAACAGAGCCTTCTACAACAGCACAAACACACAAAAAATATAAAGAACAAAAGAAAAAATAAACTATAGTACATGAGAGTACACTCTCTAGATTCAAGAGAAAAAATTCTTTAGAAATCTCCCATCCATGGGAAACTCCTAAATCTCTCCAGAAGTGTTCTGTAAATGATAGGAATTCTCACCCCATTTTCTTAGAATCACATATAGGCCATCCCATAGGGATTCAAACTTTCCATGTTTTCCCTTGTCTTGATCTTTTGCATTCCATTTTAGTACCCATTCTCCTTCGCAAAAGGATCTATTAGTGGCCTTTTTATCATGCAAATGCTTATACTGCTTATGTATTTTTTTCATTATGCTTTTGTGCCCTTCTTCTACTTTCGTTCAATTCAAAAAACTACTCCAATCTATCACTTCTGAAGTTTACCTCATCAATATCTTCCTCCATAATAAATTTATAAACATGATGCATATTATTTAGTGGTAATCTCGCCCTTTTCCATACACTAGCTCAAAGGGAGAAAAACCAATGGATTTATTGATTGTTATCCTGTCACCCCATAATGCCAATGATAATTTGGAATCCCATGCCCTTTTATTATTTGATAACATCTTCTTGATTATCTTCAATATATTTTTATTACTTGACTCAGCCTGCCCATTGTCCCGAGCATGATAGGAGGACGCATAAGAAATCACAATTCCATAGTTATCACAAAAATCTACAAAATCCTTAGATATAAAACACATTCTATTATCATCAATCAATTCACAGAGAACCCCAAATCTGGTTAATATGTTATCCATAAAAAATTTCATTACCACCTTTCTAGTGGCTTGCCTAGTGGGTATGGCTTTCACCCATTTAGTAAAATATTCAGTGGCTATTAAAATCCACCTCTGTCCTCCACTTGATTTATCATGAATCTCAACAACAAAATCAATGCCCCACATCTGAAAAGGCTCCCCTTTTCATAGTGGAAGTTCCCCCTAGTATTTCATCTTTCCAGGGAATCATTGACATGGCTCACATTTTTTTATATATTCAAAACAATCATGAAATAAAGTGGGCCAATAATAACTTGCTTTAAATATTTTTTTGAGAATTTGTCTTTGCTGAAAAATCGCCACCACATACACCATCATGTAATTGCTTCTTAACCTCTTCAGCTTGATATTCATCTAGGAAAAAAAGTAATACCCCTTCATAGTTTCTCCAATAAAGATCTCCCTCAATGAGAACATACTTGGAAGCTTGCAACTTCAAGGACCTTTTTTTATTATCATTCAATTCCTCAGGATATTTCATATGCTTGAGATAGTAAACAATATTTTTGTACCAAGGAAATATTTAAATACTGGCATCTGCATCTCCTAACTCCACATGATTTATTTGAGCAACATCCAAGTTCGATTAAGCCATAAGCTTGCCCAAACCCTGACCTCGCACCAACTTAGTAATTTGAATATTGATGTTAAATTAGTGGATTTGATTTATCCACCTACATCTCCTTCATATGAATTTAGATTGCCTAAAAATATCCTTCACTACAACACTTGGCACATATGCAGTCACTTCAGCTCCCACCAAATAAGGTCTGAAAGACTTCACATCCTTTACTAATGCATAGGCCTATTTCTCATTGATATCATACTTCAATTCTGCAGCTTGCAAAGTCTTACTGAAAAATGATATAGACTGCTCATATCCTTCATCATTCTTTTGAAACATTACTGATGCTATAGTATGGTATGAAGAAAAATAAAATATTTGAAAAGGCTTTAAAAAATCATAAGATTTCAACACATGAGCCTCTTTGATTGCTCTCTTACTATTGAAAAAAGCATAAATGGTGCAGGAGCACCTAGGCTAACTCCTAGTTCCATGTTTTGGTTGTGGCTTGTATTGACCCTAGCCAAGTTAGGAGTATTTTCTTAGACATTATAAGGTCTTGTGAGTTAGTGTCTAGGTGGATTTGACTAGGATTAATCCACTCTAGTTGTTTTTTCTTTGTTAGTGTTTAGTGCTTTAGAAAGCCTAAAAGTGATAATTTGGGTCTAAAATACTAGAAGGATTGGAGAAGCTTGGAATTGAGCCTAAAATGGCCTCTAAGGTGTTTCTAAATCATTTGGTATAGGTTGAAGGTCATTAGACTACGTTATAGGCAAAATTGTAAAAGTTGTCAAAATGTTGTCATGACAACATTTGCAACTTTGCAAAATTGCATGACAACATTGACAAGAAATGATTACCTTTGATGTTTGAGGATGGGTAGTTGTTGTAACCTCCTACAAACATGGGGAAAGCATAAAAAACATGAGGAGGCCCAATTCCTGAGGTTAGTTGAGGTGGAGAAGTAATTCAAATTGTCTAAAGTTGCTCTGTTACTGTGTTCTTGTTCACTGTTAATGCTTTTTGATAGTTAGTTTTCTTGAATGGATTGAACCACTCAATCTTGTGTTGTATTATTGTATTTAGGCTAGTTATAGTCCATTTTTCTTTGGAGAGAAGTTTCTTAGTTATCATTAGAGTAGTTTTGTAAATTCATTTCTTAGTTAGTATTTTTCTGGTGTTGACAGAGTTATTTTGTGAAACATGGCTTCCCCATAGATCTCTACCATGCATTTTATCATGGAATTGAGGAATATGGTAGAAGAGCCCTTGTATAGTGTAAATAACAATGAGGAAGCTTGAAGAAGCAGTTTAACTATTTTTAATACAAGCCCTAGGCGAGTCTAGTGCATCCAATTAGGTGTTTGTCAGTAAACTAATGGTGTATGAATGAAGGGGTATGATCTAAAGAGTGAAACCAAGAATGGTTTTGTAAGAATTGAGGTTATACAGACACCTCCTAAGAATATTAGGCATTTACCAATCCATTTGGATACATTTTCAAGTAGAAGTCACTAGATTGAACCAAAATAGCCCAATTAGCCCTAGTTGCCCTTAATTCTAGGAATCCATTGTACGGAGACATTGGAACCCTAAGACCTTAAAAATATCTCATGTCTTGGAAAAGGGTATTAGAATATCATATTTTTTTTATGGTTGTTTGGGAATATTTTGAATGAAGTGGGAAAAACTAGTCAATTAGGGCTAGAAGGAGTATTAGGCCTAAAAGACAAAATTCACTAAGAGTCTTGAAATCATTTGAGAAAGTCTTGATAACCTATCCTAATGGGATCAAGTGAATTTCAAGAAGTTGTCCAAGAATGGATTATATCCCCTGTAAACACTTTTTAAGGAAAGGAGACCAAAAAGGAACTTGGAGTCTTCCAAGAAAGAGCAAAGAAGTGAAGTGAAACTTGATGTTAGTTACTTCCTAGTGAAGCACATTGGTTACCAACTCTTAGAGTGGTATTGAAGAGGTCGTAGAATAACTAATTAAGGACTTGAAAGATCCTAGAAGAAATAATAGGGTTTTGGGAAGACTAGGAATAGTTAGGGTCCTAGTAAGCTTGTGCAAGCACACTTGGGAGTTTCTATCAGATTGGTATCAGAGACAACAAGATTTGGCTTGTGGTGAATATATCAACCAACAGAGTCAATAGGAGAGTCTACAATGGTGAAAAATGCAGAACTTGCAAAGAAATTAGATGAGCAAGAAGAAGATAATAAGTTGCTCAGAGATAGATTGGCCCAATTAGAGCATAAATTGGATCAAGTGGAAGAGAAAAATGAGGAAGTCAAGGATAAAGTTGAAGGCAAGAGTAAAGAGATAGCCATAGATGATGAGGTCCTTGAACCAGACCCTATCCTCACCGAAGAAACCTTCTTGAAAGCATTAAAATCCTTAAGTGCAAAGACATTGGAAGGAATCCTAATCTTTAGTGAGAAAATGGAACCAGAGGTAGTCATAGATTGGATTGAAGAACTTGAAAACCATTTTGAGTGTGATGGGATAACATAAGCCCAAAAGGTAAAAGTGGCAAAGGCAAGAATTAGAGGGTCTGCACTCACTTGGTGGAAATTCATCCAAGATGAGAGGGAGAAAGAAGGAAAGAAACTGGTAGCCACTTTGAAAGCTATGGTAGCTAAAATCAAAGAGGCCTATGTGCCAGAAGATTATGAAATTTAGTTGCATAAGAAAAGACAAAGTTTAAGACATAAAGAATTGGATGTCAACTCTTACACTGAGGAGTTTCAGAGGTTGTGCATGAGGTCAAGAGTTGCAGAAGATGAAAGTGTGAAGGTAGCTAGATACCTCAATGGTTTAAGATGGACTATTCAAGATGAATTGAGTCTACTAACTCCTACCATAGTTCAAAGGTGCCACAAAATTGTAGTTAAGGTGGAATAAAAGTTGAAGAAGAAACAAGATTCAAGCAATACCAGAGGCAGACGAAGAGGAAGAGATGGCAGAGGCCAAAGAAGTGGATATGGTGGTAGAAGTTCAGAATCAAAAACTCAAGGAGAGAATAAACTAACTAAAAAAAAAGAGGGAAGCTCAAATAGAGGAGGCTTCAATAGAGGAAGAGGCTCTAATAGAAATTGGAGAGGAAGGAACAATAGCCAATGAAGAGGTTTCTACTTTTCAACAATGAAGTGCTATCATTGTAACCAAATGGGACACCCTGCGTATAGGTGTCCAGAGAAAGGCTATACTTCCCAAGGGATTGACAAGAGAGACAATTATGTTCAAGAAGAATCTAGTGGTGGTAAAAAAAATACTCAAGTAACATTAGAGTCAGAAGAGGGGGAAAATATGATGATAAGAAGAACACCGATTAAAGAACCAGTGAGAGAAGAACCAAGCCAGAGAAGATCACTATTCAGAGTGAAATGCAAAATGATGGGTAAAGTATGTAAAATCATCATAGACTCAGGGTCTACTAAAAATATTGTGTCAGAGGATGCAATTAGAAAGCTTAAAATGAAGAGGATTCCACATAGCAATCCATACAAGGTCACTTGGTTGAATAAAGGACAACTTGTCCTTGTGGATGAACAAGCATGGGTGGACTTCTCTATTGGAAGGTACAAATATAAGGTACTATGTGAGGTCCTACCTATGGATGCATGTCACCTCTTACTGGGAAGGCCATGGAAATTTGACAGACAAGCCATGCATGACGGAGCCAAGAATTCATATTATTTCAAGAAAGATGGCGTGACTTTCAAAATCCAGTCATCGCTAGAAGAAGGAGAAGTGAAGCCCACATGCCCTAATGTTCTCTTGGTTAGTGAAAAAGAGTTATTAGAAGCTCTAGAAGAAGGATATGGAGTAGGATATGCTTTGGTTTTGAAGCCAAAGGAAGAAGAAGTGGAGAAGATAATAAAGAAGACATAGATTCCTATAGAAGTGCAAGAATTGCTAAAGGAATACAAAGACATTGTAAGTGATGGGAAACCTGCTAGCCTACCCCCTAAGAGAGATATTAGCCACCAAATATACTTCATTCCCAGAGCTACCCTACCTAATAAATATTCTTATAAGATGACCCCTCAACAAAATGAGGAGATTGCCAAGCAAATCCAAGAACTCTTCAACCAAGGCTTCATTAGGAAAAGTATAAGCCCATGTGTTGTTCTCACTGTCCTACCACCCAAAAAGGGAGGAACTTGGAGGATATGCACTAATTCTAGAGCCATCAATAGAATCACCATTAGGTATAGATTCCCTATCCCTAGGACCTAGACCAGTCATGCTAATCTTGGCATCTCGTTCCCATCTACCCCTATCATAGAATACCTAATGGACTGTTTAGGAGGGCCAAAGTACTTCACTAAGATTGACCTAAAGAGTGGTTATCATCAAATTAGGGTCAAGAAGGGAGATGAATGGAAGACTACCTTCAAAACCATTGAAGGTTTATATGAATGACTTGCAATGCCATTTGGGCTATCAAATGCCCCATCCACATTCATGAGGCTTATGAACAAAGCTCTTAAAGACTACATTGGTAAGTTTGTTGTAGTATATTTGGATGATATCCTAATCTTTATTAGGACTAAAACATAACATTTAAGGCATCTATAAATTGTGTTTAAGAGACTGCATAAATAAAAGCTAACGATCAATCTAGATAAGTGCAAGTTCTTAAAGCAAGAGCTAGTGTATCTTGGTTTTGTCTTTTCTCAAGGGAATCTTAAGATGGATCCAAGCAAGGTAGAATCCATAATCACATGGTCTACCCCCAAAAATGCAATAGAGGTGAGAAGCTTTCATGACTTAGCTCAATACTATAGGAAATTCATTAAGCAGTTTAGTGCTATCTGTGCTCCCATGTTAGACACCATAAAAGGTGGGATGAAAATAAAATTTGTGTGGAATGAGAAAGCTAACCAGGGATTTGAATTGTTGAAGAAGAATATTGTCACTCAACCTATCTTAACTCTCCCAAGTTTTGAGAGACTCTTCACAGTTGAGTGTGATGCTAGCAATGTTTCTATAGGGGCTATCTTGAGCCAAGAAGGAAGGCCAATGGATTTTCATAGTGAGAAGCTTAGTGATGCAAAGAGGAAGTATTATTTATATGACTTAGATATGTATGCTCTAGTCCAAGCACTAAGGAAGTGGAGGTACTATTTGCTTCCTAAAGAATTTGTGGTGTATTCAGACAACCAAGCACTTAGTTTTTTTAACTCCCAAGACAAGCTCAGTCACAAACACATGAAATGGGTGGAGTACTTGCAATATTACACCTTCAACATCAAGCATAAGAAGGGATTGTAGAACAACATAGCTGATGCACTTAGTAGGAGAATTCTGAAAGTACAAGAAGTACAATTACAGAGCATAGGCATTGAGAGTTTCAAGGAATTATATGCGGAGGATGAAGACTTTGCAGAAATATACAAGGTATGTAAAGAACATAAGAATCATTTCCATGGTTATTTTTCTGATTATACAATGCAGAGTGATTTTTTGTTTAAGGGAAGTCAGTTATGTGTCCCTAGGGGATTAATTAGGGAAAATCAAATTCAAGAGAAGCATAATGGGGCACTTAGTGGTCACTTTGGAGTCAATAAGACCCAAGAGTTAGTGTAGAGGTTTTATTTTTGACCAAGAATGAGTCTAGATATCAGAAAATATGTGGAGTTTTGTGTAGTGTGTCATAAATCCAAGGGCACATCCTCCAATGCATGCCTTTATCAACCTCTCCCCATTCCAAGTAGACCTTGGGAATGCTTGAGAATGGACTTTGTTGTAGGATTTCCAAGAAAAAGACAAGGATTTGACAGTATATATGTCACAGTAGATAGATTCAGAAAAATGGCACATTTTGTCCCTTGTAAGACTGTACATGATGGTTGTCACATTGAAGATATTTTCTTCAAGGAGGTGGTGAGAATCCATGGTTTACCCTTAAGCATAGTTTCAGACAGAGACTCTAAATTCATGAGTCACTTTTGGAAGACACTGTGGAAAAAATTGGGAACCAATCTGTCCTTTGGGTATGCATATCACCCTCAAAAAGATGGTCAAACTGAGGTGGTTAACATGATTCTAGGGAACATATTAAGGTGTCTCATTAAGGAGTATGGTCAAGATTGGGACCAACTTCTGGGACATGCAGAATATATTTACAATGATACAATAAATAGGACAACTGGAAGGAGTCCCTTTGAAGTTGTTTATGGATTACATCCTAGAGGGATATTTGAACTCAGAGAGTTAAAGGATGGTGCCAAAGGGAGTGGCTATGCAGAAGACTTTGAACACTCCATGAAAGAAGTACTTGAATCAGTGAGAAAGACATTGGCAGAGAACACTGAAAAGATAAACCACAAGGTGGATGAAAGAAAGAAGGATGTACAGTTCCAGGTGGGGGATCTTGTAGTGGTCCATTTGAACAAGGCAAGGTTCTAGAAGGGAGTACCAAACAAGTTACAGATGAGGAGATTAGGCCCTTGCACTATTTTGGCCAAATATGGAAACAATGTGTAATGCCCCATCGAGTGAGCCTTGACTCAAGGGCATATTTCTCAACAATATATGCAGAACAATTTTTTATTATGATTATTTATACATTGTATTGCATTAACATAAAATCTTGAGAAATAATAATGCCAAGAAGAGATACAACTATGCTAATCTTAAACATCAATCCAAACAATCTTATGATAACCTTTTAGAATAAGATAATATACAAATAACTAATACCATTGCATACCTAAAGTTCCCTTTCATATTCCTCCATCATGGTTTTTTTTTCAATTCCTATCTTCACACATGTCTCAAACTAGATGTTAGTCACAAGAGTTAGCAACATTAATTATGTGATCATAAATATAACCTTTCTCATATCTTTATTAGGATGAATAACAAATACCAATAGACAAATCCTAAGGGACTGGACCTAAGTCTCAAGGGCTCATCATTGATGGCCTTGCCTACGTTCCTGCTCAGAGACATCATAGTTCGACATATAGTTTCAACAATAACATTACCATAGAAGAGTATAATAGACAACATATATTTATTATTATAGGTTAATTGAAATGATAGTAACTTAAGAACATCAAAATATTAGTTTGGAGGCTCGATATGACCAAGGCTAAGGCAAGAATAACTGTTGATTATGGTAAGTAAGGCCAATAGAAGATTATATTAACCATGACCATCATTAACAAACAATTGGTAACTAAAAGAATCAACCAAGGATAAATACTTGACAAGTAAGTGACGCATCAATAAAACACCATGTGATTTACTCTAACATCATAATCTAAGAGGTTCAATTCATAGAATCCTATGTTGTGTTCTAGAGATACTAAAGTACAATCTTTATAGATTAAAAAAAACAATCATTTCTACCAGTGATCATAATAAGAGGGTACCCTAGCAATAGTGAAAGATTTGGTCATAAATAAGGAAAAAGACTTGGTGTCTACAACATTTATCAATAAAATTACTTAGTAGACATGATATCCACTCAAGAGACCATGCAACTTCTAACAAGCTTACTTGTAGTCATCAATATTCTAAAATTTTCTATAATGATCATATACATAATCTTCGATTATAAGTGTAACCACATTAATCCTTGACATTACACAATCTAATAAACCTATTGATAATGTCTAACTAAGATAAATGGATTCTTCTTTCATATTTATTATCCTTCAAAATTACTAATTAAAAATCGTATTATGAGATTAATAGTTACTATCACTAAAACAACATATTAAATAAAGTACTAACATGTCCTATAACATCGATTAAAATAGACTATGAAGAATTTACATGTGATCCTCAATGTTCAAAGTTTAAAATTTATTCTCAAGAAGTGATAATATATGGAACTTTTACAATAGAACAACATAATTATCCTACACGATAATTCAATCCCAAGTAATTTACAATCTATAATACAACCAAATTTTCAATCCCCTCTTTCTAATTTAAAATAAATCAATAAATAAATGTCATTTTAGATTTGGTATATCATTAACTAACAATCAACATGCTTTCCATAAATTTCCAATTAATCCAAGCCAAACTATTAACTGTATAATCATTAAACTGTATGAATACATATCCTTGATATGAAAAATATCCTTTATTTGAAATATATTCTATCCTGACATTGTCTACATTTATAGCCAAAGACTAAACTTGCAGCCCATACCAAAGTACCTAAAGGATTCCTCTATATGTGCATGCATAAAAATAAATAGATAAAAATAGGTAAAGACTAAGATCTTGACATAAAATCCACCTAAACACAACTCTCTCTAAATTAATTGAATTCTAAACTAGATTGCATCTACTTCACTCATGATATCAAGTTGGAGTTGTTCTTTTTAGAAAAATAAATAATCCCAACATGCATCTTGCTGATTACAACCAAAATTCCGAGTTTACAGCTCAAATCTAAAACTATTTTGACTATGATTCATTTTAGATTTTTGAACCTTTAAAATGTATATTCAACTCACACTTGTTAACGCTGATTTCTTTGGACAAAATCTAGGTTTTCCATTACTAATTGGTCTTGATTTTAATGTTTTCCAGATCTGATTTCAAATATTGTTTAATGTCCTCCGCAAACTTATTTTTATCAAATGTAATTTGCTTCTTAAGGAAGTCAATTTTCTTTGCTGTAAAAATCAGTTTTGAATAGGGTTTATTTATTTCACTTTATGGAATTATATTCAATTCATGGAAGAAGATTACTAAGAAGTGAACAACAATAGTCTATTAATAGTTATTGCTGGATTTTGGTCATCCACAATCTATTTTATTTTGGATCCTAAAAACCATAAGCGGATTATGGCATCAACCATCTAGTTTATCAGATAATGGTAGCAGAAAATATACTAGATGAACTAAACTTTATAAGAGAAACATACTCAAACTTAAAATAGTGTTACCTTGAATTCCACTGAAGAAAACAAGCATATATATTTCTTGAAGAGACCCGTCCATCCTCTTCCATCTTTCTCCCCTCTCTTCTATTCGAGCGTCCACTTTATATTTACATTATTCCCCTTTTTGAGAAGGAAAATGAGGAGAGACTACTCCTTGTTATCTTATCTCTGTATACTCATCGGATCATAACCTTACCGGACTCACAATCCCTTCAAATTGGTTTTCATAACTACTCTCCACCAACCGTCCCAACCCATTCCCCCACTTCCAATCCTCCTTCCTTCCCTTTTATATGAACAAAGGTGCCCCTTTGTTAGAAGGAAGAATTGGGTAATAGTGGTCGGCCACTTCAGTTCGGTGATAAATATTAAGATATTTTAATCAATTGATCTTACCAAAGATACTAACTACTTATAAGCTCTTTATTTATTAATTACTTGATCTATGAAAAAATCTAGTGATGTCCAAAATAGACTAATTTATACGAGTAATAATTCACACTTAAAAGTACATAAATCAATCCCTAATTACAACATGCTTGCAAATATTTATATATTATATAATAGAACCAATAAGATAAAGAAAATCATGAAAGTTCAATATTATAAAGGTACCTAACTACTCTTTTCCACCCCTCTCTTAAGAAAATAAATAATAAGAGGAATAATACATGAAATGATCAAGGGTATTTAGATGATCAATAGTTTATCCACCAAATTAAACAAATCTAATGTATAAATCCCAAGATAAGTTTGCAAGATAAAATAACATAGAGTCTTCCTTTATATTTAAGCGTTATGAACAAAGCTTAGTCTATTCATCATCAATTCATTTAAATTGATATAATTATTTATTGATTATTCCACTTAACACATATAAAGTTAGTATAAAAACTAATATACATTATATCTCAATATCTATGTATATAGGTACATATAACCTTATCTATACCAACACATACATACCTACCTATATATATATGGTGTTAGAGAGAAATGCAAATTTTGTAATGAGAAGATATAGATGACTAAATAGTTAGAATTTGAACTAATAATTTTACTAGAAGAGGTGGAAAATTGACATTGGATTCAGTTCAAACTCTTGTAAGTTACTATATTTTTTTAACCTATTTCAACTATACTGTATATGAGAACCTTTCTTTCATAAGTAGTCACAAGCTATACATTTCAATATAAATTGGTTTGTTCTAAAGACAAAGGACAACCATTAAATGCAATCAAATCCAATTAGCTTTCACCAAGTCATTATCATTTTATATTTTCCACTACTTCAGGAAGTGAAATTAGACCAAATTACATGACATCAATAATTATATCATCATTTCATGAACTAGTAAGTTAGGTAAACAAATTAAATCCCACAATTTCACCTTAAGAATAAATCAAATTTTTAAATATTTTCCCTTATCCATAATACAGTTTTTTATTTCTTTCAAATTTCTTAATCCACATACAATCAAAATACATGAAACATGGTGATATCTGACATAACACGGTGATACAATTATATCTCTATAATGCAAAAATGAACATACTAGAGATGCATCCTATACACACATGCCAATCCACATCACTAGGATAATACTTTACGAGGCTCAAGAGTGTCTGCCTCTCTGGACAAGCTCTCACTATAGAGTACAATACCGGTGTCATCTATATCCAGAATCCATAATCAATACCTCACTTAGTGGCTTGATGGTGTATTGGACCATTCACACGAAGGACCTCCATACAATTCCACATGTCATATCCCCTATTTGTGTAAGGTGGTTAGCCTCCAAGGTATAAACACCACACATAGGAAAGTAGTGGATACTAGCTGCATAACAGCCTCACATACCCCCATCCTCAAGGGTTCCCTGCATCTTCTTCCTCGTATACACTCACCAAGTCCACCTCATGTGTCTTTAGTGAGGAATCTCTCCACCACACAAGACCAGTATTAGAAAACACCAAAAGAAGTTAGTTTCGCCACCAAAGTTCATAAATAATAGAAAGCGAATTATCAATCTCAACAATAAGATAAGAAGAATCTAATATGTTGTAACAATAAATTACACGCAAGATAAATTTCACAAGTCGTGGCTAAACTATCATAGGAAAAACATGAAAAAAAAACAAATTGTTGGTCTACACAAACAAAGATAAAAATCACCATAAATTGCACATCACATCACTGTGTGACTATATCAGGAAGGAGGGAACAACGTATAGCTACCACAATAGCCCTTCATGTGGTTGGGCCTGGGCAACACTGCCCACATGGCATGGGGGGTTCACGTCGGTAACGCCCCCGCATCGGGTGGTGCAGGATGATCATGCCAACACACCCGACATAACCATACACCAAGTGGAGAAAGAACACTCTGGTCATATGTTGCATGGCAGTGTTCCTAATGGAGTAGGTACACGCAAGACACACCCCACATAGCGATGTCTCTCATAGATCACCACCGTAGCTAGAGGTATACATGGCTAGGGATCACCCATATGCCTACCACGTCTATACAACCAAGCATCCATGGGTGCCCTCTACAAGCATGAAAGCATCTCCAATTCACTCTGCATCAAGTCTAGGAAAACATATATACATATAATGCACCTTCACATAACTATGTACATGGCATCATGTTCTCAAGCTCGGCTCGCTACCATCAACAATACGACACCATCACCTCACACTATGTCGGAACATTAGTGGGGTGTGGCATCGTATCCATTGCATCATGTCAGAACATGTGCAAATACAATATCCATCACAACATGGGCTAAAAGAAATCCCCCTCCACATACTGGACCACATAGAAATATACATATTCATAAATCATATATCTACTCATAGAGGCTCATATCGAGTATTGGTATTATGCTCAATAATTATGGGGATTGGGATAAACACTTATGAACCACATGTACAGGTCCATCATAAGGGGAAGCATTGATTACTCTCTTCCCTCGAGTAGTGGAAGCTAAGGTTACTTCATGCCGCCATTATACGTATGCCTCACAACTACCCAAGGAAATGGTGATGTTACTACCCCTCCGCATACTAACTTACCAACACCCATGGGTTGGCACTCAATAGGGTAACAAATAAGCAAGCAACACATGTGAGGTATGGTTCTCCCAATACCTATTTACAAATGTAAATCCCCTAGATGGGTGTTTGATTACACCATTGCATGGGCACACAAGGAAATTACTGGTTTTAGACAACACCAAACATAAGCACTAATACTGGTTTTATCACATTTACAAGGGAGTACACAATAACATCATAAAAAAATCCAAATGATCCAATTTTTTCTTTCCACAATTCACATTATTTCTACATGGTACAAAATACCAATGGCATACTTAATCACATTTTACTTCCTCATGAGTATATTCCAAAATCTGATGTACATATATCAATCTCAACCTTTATAGATAATATA
This sequence comes from Thuja plicata, assembly GCA_018584345.1. NCBI lineage: Eukaryota > Viridiplantae > Streptophyta > Pinopsida > Cupressales > Cupressaceae > Thuja > Thuja plicata. The sequence goes on along the minus strand of MU227720.1, from coordinate 2,898,183 downwards.
ACATGTATCTGCAAGATAACTTAAACTTATATAAAATAAGTCACAAATAACAATTATACATTATGCCACCCTTTTATTTCTTCAAGATTCATTGAATCAACACACATTGGTTCTAATTAAGGAAAGGAAATAGTAAAGTTGTACTACACACACTTATTAGTCACACAACTAATCATTATAATCTATTATGGACATGCACTTTTCACCCAATTATGGACACAAAGAGTGGACCAAGTATCATCTTTTAAAATAAATGAATTACCTAGGTACTTCCATTACACATGATAAATCCCTCCAAGAAAGACACATCAAACCATATAGACATTTTCAAGATACTAGTATTTACTAACACTATGATTTCAATACCCATAAGGAAATACATTGAAATAAATTAATAAGGGTTGCAACAATATTTATCAACTAAAGTCTCAATTGTCTAATATTGCAATTTGGGGAGGATAATGACATCATTACTCAAATTACCATAACATTAATTTTTTATCTAAACATACCTATTCACTGAGTCAAGAACAAACAATTTCCCAAAATAGTTAAGAAAATATTACCTCAAGCCTAGCAGTTTCTTCAATAATTGTACCAAAAGAACACATTCCTTTAATTATGAAATATCCTAATTTCATCAATATAGTTAACCCCTTCATAAGCCTCCAATCACAAATGCACCTTGGGGAATTAGGTCCTTTACCCAAGAATTTCAAAATCAACAATTTAAATTATATATTTACATTATATAGCTAACATCATTTGATGGTTATTCATCAAGAAGAGAGAAGAGATATTTATTTTAATTAATTATAATTTTTATAGTCATGCCCTAGGCGGGCTATGACTGTCTGGTTAGGTGTATGGCAGAGGAAAAGATGAATGCAGAGACAAGGGTGTGTATGAGAGTTTTGAACCAAGTGTGGTCTCAAAGTCATTAAGGTCTTATAGATCCCTGGTTATGATTTCAGATCTCATCCAATCCATTTGGATATATTTCTCCATAGAAGTTAGTGGATTGCTTGTGAAGAGACAAAATAGGCCTAATAGCCCTACAATTTAGGACATGGTTGTACGGAAGACTTGGGGACCCTAGACCTTGAAAATCCTTTAGGTATTCAAAAAGGGTATCAAGATCCTAGATTAGTTTTTGGGGTTGTTTGGGAGATTTAAGAAGAAATCCAGAAAAACCCTCTAGATAGGGCTAATTGGTCAATTAGGCCTAATATGATCATTTTGAGTGAAGATTTGGAACTCAACTAAATTGGGATTAAAGACCTATTCAAATGGGAATGTATGGATTCAGAATGTGTATACAAGTAGTAGACAAGTCCCTTGTAGCATTTGTGGATTTGGTATGAAGGGTTTATGTTTGGAATCCTTCAAGAAAGTGTGAAGCATTGAAACAAAACTAGTGGTAGTTGTCCTTCAAGGTTAAAGACAAGAAGAATAAATCTTGGATAAGAGTTGGAATAGTCTTAGGATTAGTGTCTTGATGCTATTGAGATCCTATAAGAGGAATTAGGATCCTAAGAAGACTGGGGCAAGCATAGTCTTGTCTAGAAAATTGTGTGAGCACACCTTGGGGTTACTTCTATCAGGAGAGAAGAACATAACATAATAGGAGAGAAAATAATACAATAGGAGTATTCATGATGAATAAAAAATTCCTTAGATGCACCATCTCCTTCAAGATATTCTCAATCAGTTGGATCATAGACAAGATAAAGGTTAGAGAGAGGAGTCTCATTGCCCTCATTACGAGGAGAGTCAAAGATCTTGGAGTCTTAGAAGGAAGAATTATGTATCAAAGTAGGATTATATTCTAGTTAGACATATGAGGGATCCTCTTAAAGCACATTGTCCTACCTTTGATGGATCTAGTACTGGATCAAAAATAAAGAATTGGCTCATCAACTTGGACAGGTATTTTTTGATGCACCCTTATGGTAGCAATAAGAAGGCGAGGTGCACCATTATACATCTTTGAGGATTAATTTACACTTGGTGGTGATTGGAGGAGAAAAATATCCACTTGTATATCTATTATTTCTTGAGAGATTCTAAGCTTTTTGGACTTTTTAAAAAATCATTGGAGGCACATTCGATAAAATGAATTTCATGATTTACTTTAGAATACCATGGTTGTTGAGAGTTACGAGCACTGCTTTTTTTTTATAGCTTAAGTAGTTTTATAATATTAGGGATGATGAGGCCATGTTGGTCCAAATTTTTTTTAAGGGGATTAATGTTCACATCAATGGTGATATTTGAGTCTTTGAACCCAAAACCATGAAGGGTGCAGTGAAAAAAGATACCTTGTTTGACAAGAATTCGACCTTGGGATTTAGTGGTCACATAGGTGGTAAATTTGGGAGTGTTATTTTTTATGGATCAAGTGTTAAGGGTAATCAGTCCTAGGAAAAAATATATTCAAGGAATCATCCTTCATTCTTGAAGGGTGGATAAAACTATCAGAATGAGGAGTTTCATGAATGGTAAATGAAACAATTCTCAAAATAGCCATAGTTTTGGTTCTATGAAGGACCGCAACTAGCATTATAACAAGTATCATTAGAATATATAACCTACTTAGAGAACTCGATAGGAATTTAGCAAGGGTAGTTTCCAGTATTCTAGTGCACCTTCAAAAGGGAGAGGTTCTACAAGAATAATAGATTGCTAGTCTTGTGGTTAGCTAGGTCATATTACATCTTTTTGTCCTTAGAGATTAGTACAAGATTCTAAATAGAGACATGCCACTTATGATCCCATAGGGGAAGATGTAGGTAGATCCCATAGGGTATTTTCAGCCATTGATCACCACCGGGTTGAGCATTAAGCCATCGTGATTGAGACTTCAAGTAGAGGATGAGAAGATGGATTAGGACCTCGTACACATATTGCATCATTAGGGAATGACCCTGAGGGGTCAATTCATTGAATAGGTAGGGGTCCAATGAGACCCAAATGATGACTTGTCATCCACATGGGAGGATGCAATGAGGATGAGAGACTTATACCCCTATTAATCTGCAGGCTTTTAGGAGTAAGCATAGTTCTAGCGGGAGGATGTACCCTTCCATAAAAATATATATGGTTTCATGCTCAAGATATTTGAATGATCTTTATGTATGTGTGTGTGTGTGTGTTGATCCTTTGGTTTTACATATTAAATGTTTCATAATGATACCTGATGACATTTGATGTTATATGTTGTGATGGATACTTACTAGTATTATGTGATCAATTTTTATGTTATCCTATTGGGTTTCTAGGCAATGCGTTACGTTACAATGATTTTATTTGAACTATAATAATATTAAAAATATCAAATTAGTAAGGAACTTATAGAGAAATTAAAATATATTAAACTTCTTGTAGGAAATAAGGCAACGAACAACTAAGGGGGGGGGGAAGCAATTGTTCCTAAACTTCAAAACCCTTAAAAATTGAAATACTTATTTATTATCTTAATAAGTTAAGCTTTCATGCATGAATAAAAAATATATCCAAAACACATAACAAAAATATTTTTATCGCGAAAACCCAAATTGGAAAACCACGGTGGGGCTTGAACCCACAATAAGTCAATACCTTGTTATAAGTACACATTATTACAAATGCGGAATTCACATGCATTCAAACACACTGCCTAAAGATCACTACTCAAAATGCCTTGGTCTACAACTGAAAGGAAGGATTTCACCTTACAAGACCACTACAATGGTCGATCACACAACAATATGAGATTATATAAATTGAATAGTAGCATCTACCCTATGCCAAGGTCAGTTCCAATGAAGCACACCACAAATCTCTATTCAAATCCTCTCTAACTCCTTAAGAAGAGAGATTCCACCTTTAGTAGATCTTCAAAACTTCTTTATAAACAATCACATGCATTTGCGATCATCCACACACTTGTGCAAAAACTATTTTTGTCCTAATTCATCAACCTTTATCAAGAACTATGTCGACAAAGCCTAACTTCAAATTAAAAATCCACGTGCCAAGATCACAATGAAAATCCATGTTTGACTGCTAAAACATGGAAATGATCCTTATTAACCCCCTTGAGCTCATAACACATCCATAAATCATACCTCGGTGTTCAAAAAAATGTTTTATTGATCAAGTCAGCCAAGAACAAAAAAAGACACTGACTGACAAGTCCTCCAAACTTGATCACCACAATCGATGTGAACTACCAAATCAATAGGCACACAACGCAAGAATATCCATAGGCATCATGAATACCACACAAAGATTTGAATCCACCCAAACCTTCAAATTCATTAGCATCTCTCATTCCAAATCCCAAGAACACTAGCACCTTCAACTATAACACCTAAAAAATGCCTTGGGGATCTCTACATCAAAAAACTTTTGAGTTGAGGATACCTTACCATGTCCTAATCACATTCTCATGTGCACAACCAAAAATATCAACCTAGAAGTGCACACCCAACCAATCTCTATCACCCTGTCAACACTGGAAAACAATATATTACTAGTCACCACACCTATCCTTATAATTTGTCTCAAACATTGCACACACCTACAAAAATTGACATAGAATTAGTACAGAATCCCTTCAACATCCCTTAACTTGCGAAACCACTTATCTGTAGTAATCGAATGTCACTGAATCTCTAAGAATACTGCACCACCAATCAAACTGATTAACAAACATGTTGACATCAATGATAACATATCCAAAAATCTCCCCCTTTGGAATTGAGGGAACCATGTGATAGAAAAAACAAGTAGTGCAATAAAAAACCAACACAATCTCCATATGAGATGAGAAAATAAAAACACTACCAATAATAGCCACCATTATCTTTCAGAGTCTCTCTAACTCATCTACCTTCAAGATCTCTCTATCTTTTCTCCCCTTGGAAGAAAGCTTCCCTTGATTCCAATCCAATTACATACTCTTCTCACCATCTGTTTCTCCCCCTTTGATATGCATTCTTCTCCTTAATTGAAGCTCTTTCTTATGTGCAAGTAGATATCTTATTTTTCACATGCTCTTCTCTCCATTTGACATCAATGACAAAGGAATCTCTTTGCTATGATCAATCATGTTCTTCTTTCTTATCATCAAACACATCTAAATAACTCACTTATCATGCTGACTACTCCCCCTGAGAAGTAACCTCCAAAACACCAATCCAACTTAAATGATATCCCCATGAAATCCTATAGATTGATGCAAATTTATGCATCTTAGTTCTGATCAGGAGGGGCAATCACCTCTAACTTTCCTCTAAAATGTGTAAGAGTAGAGTCTTTTTCCACATTTTTGTTTCTCTTCTTTCTCTTTGACTTATTTCTACACTTTTTTCTTTTATCCACTCTTATATTCTCTTTTCCATTGTCATCTTTCTACATTCCTTTGACATTCTGACATTTCCTATCCACTTTATGCTTCTTAGTCTGATCATTCTTCTGCACCTTCTTGTCCATCCCTAACAAACCACATTTTTTCACTTTCTTGCTTCTGCAATATTTAACAATGTGTTCAGATATGTTACATATGAAACATATAACAATATTCTGTCCAATTTCTTCATTCTTCTTTGTAGCACATTGACATATAACTTTTTCCTTTTTTGACAATATTATTCTTCTTTTTGACACCACTACATATACTCGAGTCATGTTCATGCCCTTTCCAACTAGAAAAATGTTTTTTGTTTATGCAATCCACAAATTTAAGACCATTGAACTTACCACAAAAAAATAATTTACCACCAAATTTATGAGTTTTAGGTAGTCTTGCCAAAGTCTTCTTAGTTTTGTTCATCTGTCTTTTAGTTTTAGGCTTTTCTTGACCAGATATATATGTATAGTCGGAAAATGGAAGAAATTCCATTGTAGACTAGTTTAGCCTTTTGAGTAAGTGGTTTGGGGTCATGTCAGGTGCCTTGAATGGGTCTTTGACTTGGATCTAGATTTTTCCCCTGTTCTGCCCCATTTCCCACTTTTCTCCAGCCTGTTTTTGACACCCTAAACTGCAAACTAAGATTTTTGACCTCAGGGTCAAAATCAACCTTTCTGGGTCAAGGTCGACCTCAACCTTGACCTAGGTCAAGGTTGACCTTGACCTTGACCTAGGTCAGAATCAAACTTTTTCTGACCCAAGGTCCAAATTTCAAGTTTTCAGGGTTTCCGGATGTCGGGCTTCGAAAAGAATTAATTCCCGCTTCCAGGTCGGCTGTTTCGGTCTTTAGAGAAACAATTCTTAAATTATATTTAATATAGGTCCTCTTCTGGGGGTATAAATCTGATTGGAATTTAATTCTCATATGTAGGCCTATCTAGAAGATTATGCCCTAGATTCACATATAAGGAAGCTTTCTTCTCTCATTTTCTCTAACCATGACCATCAACTATCAAAGAATTAAGAAGTGAAATCTAAGGGTGAAGAAGCAAGATTTGAAGAAATCCAAGTATCCATTGAATCATTCATCTATTCTCAAGCATTCAAGCACTTCTCAAGCACTCAATTCATCAAGGAGATCTATTGGTAGTCATTGAAGGATTCAAACTCTGTGGAGCCCTCTTGTTGAAGATTTCTCCATCCACATTCCTCCAATCCTCCTCCTATTCAAAGATCAATTCAAGGTTGGTGTTGAAGATCTACAAGAAATTGATTTGAGACATCCTACATTCTACATTCTACATTCTACATTCTACATCCATTTTGTGCATACATACTTACATGGATCCACAAATTTGAATCCGCCACAAGGGTTTCCATACAAGAAAGGTGAATTTTCTCATTTACTTTGTTTTACTTATGCAATTTCAATTATACTTTGAGGTTAATTCCAAAACTGGGGTTTGACCAAGGCAAACCCTTCCCCCCAATAAACAAACCATTTTTTCTTGTAGGGACAGGTTCAGAACAATGAGTTGGAGTGCAAAATCGGATACCCTTTTCGATAAACTATTAGGATCTAGAAATAGATTTTCTGTTAGAGTTTAGGTCAGAATCAGAGGTCAATTCTTCCCTAGGTTGGAATCATAAATTCTTGGTCAATGGTGACATTGACTTGAGGGTCAAAATCTGAACTGTGCTAGATCGGAAAAAGATTTCTGGGTTTTGTCCATCTGTGTGTTTCTATTTCAGATCTAGTTGCAGATTTTTTAGAAACTCAGTGCAAACCCCAAAAAAAACATTCTTCAGTTCTGTAACATTTCAAGTTTAGTACTTTTCTCCTATTCATTTCAATTAAAGTTCTTAATATTTCTAAATCTATCACACATTCTTTTCTATAAAACAGAATCTAAGGTCTTCCTCTTTACTCTCATTTCCAATCGATTGATTCATTTATGCATTGATCCTTCCTTTGGAGTTAATCAATTTGGATCCCTCCTTTGTGTATGTGAGGTTAAAAGGAACATCTTATTTACCCCTTACATTTCAATAAACATTCTAAATTCAAATGTAACAACATAATTTTATACCTTACATTAATGTAACAATCCTATTTCTTATGTAGTATTTCTTATGTTACATTTTATATGTTACATTTTGGTGAACCCGTGATAGACAAATCTTTGTTTTTGGGTGTTAGATTGACATTTTTATGTTAGATCTTGCATGCATATCAGATTAGATTTCTTTTATGTTCTTGCATTTACATTTCAAAAATTAAAAATCAAAATCTTGTGTTTCCTAAATTAGTTCATTTGCATTGCATTGGTGTATGAGCTTTACCACTTCTAGTCCTACTTATAGTATCCCGGTTAGAAGAAGCCATTGACTTATGGGTTCCTTTGATCCTGAGTCTCCCTCTCCTTTCCTTAGGATCCTAGATGACAATTTGACCACTCATTATTCCAATCCTTCTATGGAGCATAACTCTTCTCACTCATCTCATGATGAGGATGATGCTTTAAGAGTTCCTCCTGAACAAGTACAAAAACTTTCAATAAAACTTGATAAAATGGGAAATTGGCTTATTCAAGAGAACCATAACCAAGATTCCATCCAAGATATAGAGGCTCTTAAGATAGTCCTTCGTGATAGTGATCAACGTATTAATTTCTTGCGTGGTATCACTCATCTTGTGCATTTGAATGTTAAACCTTTATCTCAAGAGGCTCAAGATCTAGGATTAACTCCTCTTATCACTAGTGAGGGACCTTATTCCATTCCTTTACCTAGCATTCCAACTTACACTCCTCCTTTGATGACTACAACTCTTCCAATTTCATCTATTTCTATGAGTGTTCCACCGGTATCTCTACCTAACTCACAAACTTTATATCATAGTGTTCCTTTTACTTATTCCAATCCCCTTCCAAATATGGTTCCAAGTGTTCCACCAGTTGTGTCTTCCATTCCTATCGCTTCATACACTTTTCCTAGTGTTCCTAATATTTCTATGCCACCTATTTGTTTTATTAGCTTGGCTCAAACTGTGTCATCTTTACAACAACAACTTGCATCTTTAACCCAATCCAAGTTTAGCATTCCTACATGTGACATGGGTAGTCCTTTATCCTTAGAATTTATTTGTGCTACTATCCCTTAGCAAGCTGATATGCCTCATCTAGAGAATTACAATGGTAAAGGATATCCTATTACTTATGTTAAAACATTTCAAATCCTTTGTAGTGATTATGCTCATGACCATAGGATTTTAGCTAAGTTGTTTGCTAGAACTTTTCGTGATAAGGCCTTGCAATGGTATTGTTCTTTACCTCCTTATTCTATTGATTCTTTTACTAAACTTGCTAATACCTTCATCCAACAATTTCAAAATAACATTGGTCCACAAGTTTCCTTAACTAATTTAATGCATTGTAAACAAAACACTAAGGAAAAATTGACTGATTTTATTGGTAGATTTAAGCATTTGTATGCTTAGATTTCTTATCCTGTTCCTGATATTGATATTCAACATATATTTATTTCAAATTTACAAAAGGATATTAGAGATAATATTTTTCTGACTAAATTTACCTCTTTTCAATAACTTTGTGCATCACTTCATCATTATCAATTACAAGTGAGTCAATTTGAGAGAAACACTCCAATGGATCCTCTTCCAGTTGATAAGAGTGATACTGCTCCTAATCCTAATAAGTTTCATAAATCTAACAACTATGTCAAGATTAATAAATAGATGAATGTAGTTTCTGATCAAGTTGATGTTGCATCCAACAATGCCACTTATGCATCCACTGCTTTCCATATGAATCGTACGTTTACTCCTCTCTCTGAATATTTACATTCTATTATGAGTAGGTTGTTAAGTGCTAATATAATTACCTTGCCTCCTATTCAACCTCTTCTCCCTACCACAATAGCATCAAAATCATTTGATTCTAAATCCTTTTGTCAATACCATCGACATAATGGCCATGATACTAAAAAATGTTATTCTCTAAAGCATAAGGTTCAAGACTTAATCGATTCTAATACTTTATCTATTGATAATTTTGATGGTAATGGGAACAAATATGTCTCTCCTCCTAATCAAATCCTTCAAATCTATATGAATCATGTACCTACACATGATACTAATACCATCGCTCAACCATCTTCTATGGATATTGTTTAAGATTCAAAGATGAATGATCTCAATCACATTGTTAATCATATGGAGTGCACTGTTTCACCTCAACCTACTATTCAAGATCCTTCACCTCCACTTCAACTTCAAGTTCCACCTAAACCTCAGAAAAAAACTAAGGATAAATGACCTAGGGAACTCTCAATTACCTTTGATGATGCTGAGACTATTATGACTCCTGATGGTCCCCTTTATATTTATGCTAGGATTGCTAAGATACCTATGGGTGGTTGTCTTGTTGATCCCACATCTTTAATAAATGTCGTTACTGAGGAAATTTTTTTAATGAAAAACCTACAACGTGATTGTTATGATACATCTGATGCATGGATCCAAACTTGTAATGGTTTTCTCTATCCTTCACTTGGCTCTATTAACTTGCATGTTGAACTTTGTGGTAAAGTTGTAGATACTACCTTCATTTTCGTTCCCACTTCTGATCAATTTCAAGTCAAATTTGGTTTTCCTTGGATAACTGCTATGCATGCTGTTGCTTCTCCTATTCATAAGTGCATTAAGTTCATTCATAATGGAGAAATGAAAATGATTAATCATAGTTTGTACTAACATTCTAGGCCTAGAGATTGTGCTACTCTTGATTTATTTTGGCCTTCATTACCTAATTCATTTCCTCCTCACCCTAATAACCTTTTTTCATTTATATCAAGCCTATAAACAACACAAGATTATCGAGTTAAGCATGCCCTAAATAGATCTTAACCATGGTATTTTTACTACTCCTTCCATACCTCTTTTATCCATTACAACTATCTCTATTACTCAACCTCCCAGTGTCCCTTCTCAGCCTCCTGCGAATCCTACTAATACTCCTATAGAACCTATGAAGGAACCAATTGTTATTCCTCCTATTCCTCAACATGTGTCAAACAAAGAAAAGTGTAACAAGTCTGCTAATGAACGTTGTAAGAAGTGTAGAGCTAATGCTAGGGCCCATGCTTCTATTCTTCAAAATTCTTTACCTTCTTTCTACCAACCTATGCCTTATGTGTTGGAGGAAGTTAATGCCCATAATGATGTTAAGATGAATGAATATGATGATCCTATTCGCATCTTAGACCCTATTTTAATTAATCTTGATGAGGAGGACACTCTTGATGATCCTATTGATCCTAGTGATGAATATGAGACCATTGATCTTGATACTGATTTACCTCATATGCTTTCAACTCAATTGATAATTACACATAGTATCAAGCAACGTGATTCTCAAGAGGATCCTTGTTTGGAACTGGCTATTATTCCTACTATATTGGATATAGTCCCTCTTGTGAGTTTCCCACCTTCCCTAAATGATATAAACCAAGATGGGGAGGGTAGGCAACGTGCTTTATTGGCTTGTCCTTCATGGTAGCCCTTTTTGTGTTTTCCTTCTGTATTGTGCTTCTCCCATAATGTGTTTGCTAAATATTTGTTAGACTCTTTTATATGACCCTTGTTACTTTGTTGGCACTTGGTGATAAAGGAATCAAACCTGTTGTACAATTCCTCTATATGTATCTTTACTCTTCTATATGTTGTTTTCATGTTATGTTGTACTTGTGCTATTGTTCATAAATGTTTTCCTTGTGTAGTCCGCTCGGATCTGTGACATGGTATCAATGATTCTTTTTGGTCTCCATGTTGTGGTCTAAAAAGACTCTTCTTTATAACTCTTGAGTTTTCTTTCCTCCTTTGTGATTGTAGTTCTACTTTCTTTGGGGAATGATGTCAATTCATTTGCAATAATATCATATCTATATATACATGTTATCTTATGATCATACTGACCCCACAGTAGGTAGATCGCTTATGTGTTCTTTGTATGTTTATGTTGTATTTCCCTTGATTTGTCTTTATTTGGGGGCATCTCGTAGTGGAAAGGTAATCAATAGAGTTGTTTATGTTTCCGTTAAAGCCATTGCTCCTATTAAAGTGTTAGCAATGACTTTAATGTGGGGGCATACGCTCTACTCACTTTTTGCACACATGCACGTTCAAAATATTTTCAAACTTAAATTTTTTTCCCTTTATGGATTAAAGAATAATCCTTAAAGCATGGATTTTTACCTTATAGGACCTCTTGATCCCTCCAGTTTAAATTTATACAAATCTCTTGATCCCTCCAGTTTCAATTTACAATGTTTTGATCACTTAAGGTCAGAAGGTATCCTTAAGACCGAATCTCCCTAATGGGTTGACTAGTGAGTAGCCACATTCACTAGGTGGTTCAACTCCATCTTTCCAGTTGCACTGTTTCCTTGTGTGGTTCACAATGGGACATAAGTTCTCATTGGGCGAGGTAATCACACCCTCCCTCTCTTTCTCCTTAACTGGCGATGTCTCTCTTATTGTGATCTTAGGGCTGATAAAGAATTAATTCCCTAGGGGCTTAAGGATTCCTTTGTCCCTTTTGATTTCAATAATATTATATGTTCTTCATGATCTCCTTTACCAAGAGTTTGCATTGAGTCCATACTCTTGCTAAAGTGGGGGATAAATGTATAGTCAGAAAATCGAAGCACTTCCATTGTAGATTGGTTTATCCTTCCATGTAAGTGGTTTGGGGTCATGTCAAGTGCCTTGAATGGGTCTTTGACTTGGATCTGGCTTTTCCCCCATGTTCTACCCCATTTTCCACTTTTCTCCAGCCTGTTTCTGACACCCTAAACTGCAAACAGAGATTTTTGACCTCGGGGTCAAAATTGATCTTTCTGGGTCAAGGTTGACCTCAACTATGACCTATGTCAAGGTAGACCTCAACCTTGACCTAGGTCAAAATTGATCTTTTTTTGACCCAAGGTCCAGATTTCAAGTTTTCGGGGTTTCCGGATGTTGGGCTTCGGAAAGAATTAATTCCCGCTTCCATATCGGCTGTTTCAGTCTTCGGAGAAACAATGCTTAAATTATATTTAATATAGGTCCTCTTCTAGGGGTATAGGTCTAATCAGAATTTAATTCTCCTATGTATGCCTCTCTATAATATTGTGCCCTAGATTCATATATAAGGAAGCTTTCTTCTCTCATTTTCTCTAACCATGATCATCAACTATCAAAGACTTAAGAAGTAAAATCTAAAGGTAAAGAAGAAAGATTTGAAGCAATCCAAGTATCCATTGAAGCATTAATCTATTCTCAAGCATTCAAGCACTTCTCAAGCACTCAATTCATCAAGGATATCCATTGGTATCCATTGAAGGATTCAAGCTCTATGGAGCCCTCTTGTTGAAGATTTCTCCATCCACATTCCTCCAAGCCTCCTCCTAGTCAAAGATCCATTCAAGTTTGGTGTTGAAGATCTATAAGAAATTGATTTGAGACATTCTACATTCTACATTCTACATTATACATCCATTTGGTGCATACATACTTATGGATCCACAGATTCGAACACACCACAAGGGTTTCCATACAAGCAAGGTGAATTTGTTCATTTACTTTGTTTTACTTATGCAATTTCAATTATACTATGAGGTTAATTCCAAAATTGGGGTTTGACCAAGGCAAACCCCTCCCCCCAACAAACAAACCATTTTTTTTTGTAGGGACAGGTTCAGAACAATGAGTTGGAGTGCAGATTCAGATACCCTTTTTGACAAACTATCAAGATCCGAAAATAGTTTTTTTGTCAGAGATTTTAGGTCAGAATTGGAGGTCAATTCTGCCCTAGGTTAGAATCATAAATTCTAGATCAATGGTGACATTGAATTGAGGTCTGTGCTAGATCAGAAAAATATTTCTAGGTTTTGTCTGTCTCTGTGTTTCTGTTCCAGATCCGGTTGCAGATTTTCCACAAACTCAGTGTAGACCCCTGAAAACAACATTCTTCAGATCTGTAACATTTGAAGGTTAGTAATTTTCTCCTAATCATTTCAATTAAAGTTCTTAATCTTTCTAAATCTATCACACATTCTTTTCTATAAAATTGAATCTAAGGTCTTCCTCTTTACTCTCATTTCCAATCGATTGATTCATTTATGCATTGATCCTTCCTTTGGGGTTAATCAATTTGGATCCCTCCTTTGTGTATGTTAGGTTAAAAGGAAAATCTTATTTACCCCTTACATTTCAATAAATATTGTAAATTCAAATGTAACAACACAATTTAATACCTTACATTAATGTAACCATCCTATTTTCTATGTTACATTTTCTAGGTTACATTTTCTTATGTTACAATATATAACTTTCTTCTTTCTCCATTTTAAGACCTCTCTTGTTTACTGAATCTCTCTACCTTTCAAGAAATGAATCAAGTTTGGCTAAGATAATTATGATATTATCCTTTTTTTCATTTGATACCACATGATATTATTCAATAGCTTTAGCCCAATGATCATCATTTGGTTCAATCTCAGAGATCAAACAAATATGATCTTCAACAATCCTTCTTCTAGTATGAACACCCTTGTTCCTATCACCGATTATCTGATCATTAGTGTGATGTAATCTTACATACATGGGTGTATTCTATTTTATCATTGATTTTTGTGCATCCTCTTCTCCACTTGTGTAGGCCTCATCATCTACAATCATCAAACCACTTTGGACTTGGTTCTGAATTTGATGTTTTTGTCCCTGATTACTACTGACATTATGATCATCAGAATCATATCCAATAGATCTAGATAGATTCTCAAGGCCACTCTCCACTATCTTTTTCAACCTCTTATTAGAGCACCTACATGCCTTTCTTTTGGCAGAATATCCAAGGAATAAACCTTCAACACTTCTTGCATCAAACTTGCCTATATCCTTACCTCTTTTGATGTAGAATTTACCATCAAAATTTTTGAAATACTTGACTGTAGGCACATTAACATACCATAGTTCATAAGGTGTCTTGCCTATATCTCCTTTGATTTGCACTTGGTTGAGAGTATATATTGTAGTTCTAACCACTTCTCTCAAAAATGTCTGTAAAACATTCCCTTGAAGCATCATGGTCCTAGAAGTATCAAGAATGGATCTGTTCTTCGTCTCTACCACTCTAGTATGCTGTGGAGTCCTTAGAGTAGATAATAGTCTCTTTATTCCATTCTTTTCACAAAAATAATATAACTCACCTTGTTGGCGCTCAAATCAACAGATTGAATTTCCTATGGAATTGCCAATCCAGTGCTGGGAAACCCAAGTGATTTGGCCAACTAACAAGTCACAACCAAAACAAGGTTGGAACTTCTGCAATTCTGGCTCTGCAAGACCAAGGCTAGTAGGCCTATACCTTAACTTATCTTTCAAGTTTTAAGGATTTTTATAGCAGATCTGATAGCATCTCAAACCTCTCTTTCAAGTGTGGCAAACATGTACTTGAAATAAATCCAATTGTGATCAATCACAACATAAAATTGCAAAACTGAAATACTTTGTGAAATTGTAAGAATGCTTTAAAAAAACATATATGTAAATTGAATGAATTCTAGATACAATATCTCAACAACTTTATCAATGAATCAAATGATTATAATCCAATAATTAATAAGACCAGTGCCTATTTCAACTTGGGCAATAGAGTCAATTCACTTTCAATCCTATGTACAACTGTGCAAGACAATATCTATTCCAAAACCATCAACTATTCAAATGTTGTGGATATAGAGAAATTAATTCTATTTATATCCTTGTTAGTTCAAATTAATTTAACTCGTATGGTTGAGAGATCAGTTGAATAAGAAGCCGAAAATAATAACTTTTCACAAACTCCTTGATAATCAAACAAGAATATGAGACATGTAAAATCTATACACAAGCATTGCGAGAATAGAAATTGAATCTACCTTCAATAGTTGCAAGGGAATAACTGAAATGAATTGAACTTTCTTACTGAAAGTGAGACATAAAACACTTATCTTTAATTGATTTTGAAATAACAGTACATTAGAGTTCATGTTGCAGTTGTGATCAAATTCTAGAAGAATAATAATAATGATTGTAATTGTAATCCCTCCACATGGTCTTGGTATCCCTATTTATATAAAGTCCAAGGTATACATACAAGATTCATACCAATGTGTCTCTTGATAACTAACCCTAAACCTAAGATCAACAACTGAACAATATAGTTACAATCAAGGAATAATTAACATCCTTGTTAAAAAATGGTTACCGACCATTAGGATTCATAATAATAGTTGCTAAAAAATCACATGTCATTTGTCTTAGATAATTCAAATAATGACACTGTCTATAATCATCAAGGTGCTTTGACCATATGCTCATCCAGATACTCTATCTGATTTGGGTATTATCACTGGTATATCAAACAACTTTGTCAACAAGAACCAGATCATCGACGTTGTTGACCAACCTCAGGCATCATCCATCCTCGTGAATATTTATTTTAAGAATGTTTGCATGTCCTTGTACTCCTCTGTCCCTTGAGATCACATTGTTTAATTATCAAACATATCCATGGTAGTCAAAACCTTTGAAACCCTGCATGAAGATGTTAATGTATCAAATAGTAAACAAAACCTTAACAGATATAAAAATATAAATAAAATATTAAAATGATGCAAAGAAAGAAACGTCAATGCTACCACCCATGCATTCCATCTTTTTCATCATCAAGGATATGTGTCTTCATTGTGCAATCCCTCAATGGATAAAATACATCCAGTTCTTGATCAAGGAAATGTGCCAACCGTCGATCTTTTCCATGATTTAATCATCGATCACATTACTCAGACTTGGTGGGTCTATGACACGCGTCAATTAGGCATGATTCCTTAATGGCTAAAGGATGGGCATCTTATCTTTGAGACATTACACCTGCCATTGATCTTTTTCATGCTTTAACCACGGATGAACCTTCAACCTACTTTAAAATGTCATCACCTTTATCACTTGGTAAAGACATCATCGTTGATCTTACCCACGTGCTAAATGATAGGAGATTTAGTAACTCATACTTTAAGCAACTTCAGAAATGATATGTATCCATGTCATCGTACTCAAAGAATCAAGAGATGCCAGCTATTGGATCCACTATCTCATTTCTCAGAACCTGCAGGCCCAGGACACGTGTCAATCTGTCACAATGCCTTGATGGGTAAAGAACCCACATCTTCAGTTTGAGGCATTATGCCTACCATATATCTTCACCAAACATTAACAGTTGATCTTCCTTCTTCACCACTCAAACTATAGTGGGGTCATGACACGTGTCATTCTATTGCAATGCCTTGATGGGTAAAATACATGCATCTCATCTTAGCGACATCACTTCGACCATTGGATGAAGATTGATATGCTCAGTGCTTAATTTGTTTAGTTCCACTCAAATGAGATCTCAACAGACACTTGTTAGCAAGTCACAATGCCACCTAGAATAAAGGTCATTCATCTTTTGATTGCGGGAACACGCCAAACATAGATGTTCATTTAGATTTAATTGCCGAATGGGTCTACATAAAAATATAAAATAATCAAATAGACCATGAAAATACATGTAATGACTAGATTATGAATTTGAATATGAATAAGAATAATGTAAAATAATAGTTCAAAACATATAAATCACACCAATATAAGAGTACATAATACTTCCTTGAGCTATGTGGACGTGTAAATTGATCTGTAAATTTAGGTTCTACCAGTGCCTCTTTCCAGAGATGTGCGTGATGACATGCAATTGATTGAATGTTTGAAGATGTTAAGTTGATGATCATGCAAGGCATTAAATCAGCTAATGTATTATATTGTCATTAATGTCAACTTGATATAATTAGTATGGTCATTGAAATACTGCCAAAGACTTCAAAGAACCGATGAATCAAGGCTATGCTATCAGTAATGCATACAAGTCAAGTATTGACTAAGTGAATGCATACACCGACAGAGTGCACATCGATGGTCAGAGTAAAAGAGTATAGTCACAGTGTTACCCAATGAGCTAATGCATAACATTACCAACAAGTAGAGTTACAATTTTGACCGATGAGCAAAGCGTAGAGTAACCCAACGGAAAGAATTTTAGTGTTGCCCGACAGAGAAGACAAGGATGGAGATCCCTATGAAAACTGAAGTCACACCGATGGAACAGTCAATTTTCACCGATGACTAACTAAAGTGTTGACCGACAGAATAGAGAGTTCAGAAAATGACAAAATGCTTAGCTGTCAATAAGCTAAAGATAGAATTAACAGATACTTATCATTGTTTTAATCATCCAGATAAAGCCAGAGATAAGTAATTGATTTAAAGCTTATTTGTCCAGTTGGCAAGAAGATCTCTTTGAGATAAATCAAGAGTTTTATTTAAATCTATTGGCAAGAATTGTGGAACATGCCAAGATTCAAGAAATCCAAGAAAAGGGGAAATCATGTCTATATAGAGACAAACCCAATTCATTATGAATTGTGGGGTGAACAAGAGAATAGAGGAAAGATTATAAATAAAATATGAAGGAGAAGAAAGTATTCTTTCAGTCCTGATCAAAAAGCTGAGAAAAGAGCTAGATTCTGCAGACACCGACGAACAATGATACAAACATCACATAGAAGAACAATGTGGAGCAAAGGTATAAGTGATTATATTGATCAGAGAGGTAATGGACTTACAATAGATCTAAAAATCTGCAATTGAGTTGTATGTATGAACAGATCATTAGTGTTTCAGTTTAACCATTGAAGCAT
>MU227720.1:2830213-2847583 GCA_018584345.1 Thuja plicata | reverse complement strand
TTGAAGCTTTGAAGGCTGTTTCATTCTTAGGTTCAGTCTTCAATCTTGATATCTCAAATGCAGAGATTTTGCTGATCAGTGTCTCTCTTTTGAAGTTTTGTGAGAATTGCATAGTTTCCTCTAGAATGCTAATCTTATTTTCATAGTCTGATGTCAGAGTAGTCAACAACTTGTCCATTATGTCTTCTTCTAAAATTTCTCCTCCATTGTTTCTGATTCCAGATATTGCTTCATTTATCCTCTGATTGTAAGCTCTAATGTTTTCTTCAGGTAACATCTCAATACTGTTGTATTTCTTCTTCCATGTCTTCCTGCGTGCATTCTTTGCTTGAACATCTCCTTCAAACATGTCTTCTAAATACTCCCATATAATATATGCTTTGTCAATCTTCTTGATCTCAGAAAATTCACTGTCAGATAGGGCGCTAATTAGGGCTTCTTTGGCAATTGCATTATTGGTAAATGTTTCCTTTTGTCTATTAGTAGCATCATCCTTTGCAAGGTCTTTCAGAGATGGAATTACAACTTCTTGTGTAGAAATCTCAAAGATCTCAAAGCCAACACATTATAGATGTGTTATCATTTTGTTCTTCCAATCCAGATAGTTCTCTCCATCAAACTTAGGGCTCTCTTTTCTGAAGCATGCCATCTAATCTACCTTAAGCTGTTAGGCTTTCTCTCCAAGGCACTTGGCTCTGATACCAATTGTTAGAATACTTCAGGGATAACTGAGAGGGGGGGGCGTGAATCAGTTATCAGTAACTTTAAATCTTTTGTACTTATTAAGCCAGATTGATATAACTTAAATGCACATTCAGATAACACATTACACAACACATCAATTTTGTTACGGGGAAAACAAATGGTAAAAACCCTGGTGGGAATTAGTACCCACAAAGAACTATATTGTTTATAGTAATCCCTGTTAAAAGATTCTTCAACCCTATTAGGAGTTGTTCAATATAATGCAGTATTATAGTTGACCTGGTTAAGGGTCAAACCTTGTTAGGAGTCTTTTACAATAACCCTGTTAGGGGTGGTGGACTCACTGTCCAAGTGGTGAAGGCTACAACCTTCTAGATATTTGATACACACTGTATCAACAAGGTGAACTACTGTTTGTGACAATGCTTGTCTGATCAATTCCTTTTATGCGCCGATTCTTTAACCTCTTGTAAAGCACTACAACAATCTTCTCTATGTTCTGAAAGCTTCTACTTCAACATCTATATTATCAACATATGATAAATATAGCTCTGCTGCTTTAACACTATGCTATGCTTTTCTAATCTCTGGCTTTCGCAAATCTTCTTATCACAAATGACCTTCTATAAGTACATACACCAAGTATGAGATCATGGGACCTATTAGGTGACTCTTCATAACATCCTTTCAGCTCTACTAAGCACACAAGCATAATTACAACCGTGCAAGTCAATGCTGAACAAACGCGTCGCTTCACTAAGCCGGCTTCACCAATTTAATCATAACTTTGCAATCTTCTTGAAATACATTTGGCACATTTAGATTAATATCAACAAGTCATAACTCATCATGAATATACACACGCATATCCTGATGATAGGCAAAACTTGATCAACACGTTACATACATCAGCCTTAAACCATTATTCCTCCAGAACTCTAACCGTCAATAACATAATTACATATCTTTACTAAAACTTCATATCAGGGTCTGTGTGTATGAACATAGCATAATAAACATGTCAACAACATGTATCTATCCACGCTGGTCTTCATGTCATCATATGGATAAGTGCATACAGAAGTACTGCTGTGTATTATATGTTGTCATCAATGACAAACATACAATCAATCAACTATTCAGAATCAAATCTCCAACACCTTTTCTCGCAAATCAAGATAAGGACAATGTAGACAAAGATGATCAAAATAACAAGGCACTTGTACTAGCACAACAAAATCAAACCTTGAGACAACAACAAGTTAGACTATCAACATATTGTGACTAATGACAAACTAGTAGTGATGTTGTGAGAACACAGATTTTGTGAAAATTTGGACAGAACCGTCACGACAGAATACCATTTTGGACAACAATTTGACTGATTTTCAGAGTTTTGACACTAGATGCAAAAAATTGGAAAAGAGTTTGACAGTTAACACCTAAGAGTGTAGATTTGAAATTATTTGAGCGTTTTGATGATTGTTTTTATTGTTTGGTTTTTGTTTTAATATTTCACTCACGCAAGACACATCAAGAAGAATATTTGTTGTAAAAGGACATACACACCAAAACCTAGTTAAGCTAGGGAAATATCTGATGAATTCCCACTTGAACCTAAGTTCATCCATGCCTACTCATAGTGGACAACTTAGAAGCTTGGAGGCACACGCTCTGCCTTACAGTGAACTCACTTCTTCGACACACCAAGTTTCAAATACCAAGGGTAATCACTTCCCAAGGGACCATTGTCTCTACTAAGAGCCATGAAAATGTGGGACATCTTAGTCGGTCTTGGACCTTCCACACTAGCAGATAGAGGGATTTTTGATCGCTAGAACAAAGTTTTTAGTCAAGGCATTGATGTAAGGCCTAGGTCTAGTTGTAATTGAGAGTCAGCCCGACTTTGCTTTAAGGTCACTGAATGGACCTTATAGGGTATTATCCAACCCTATCTTGAGGAAGTCACTAAGATCTTCACCTCAAGTGCTCTAGACCTGGTTTACACCGTAAAGCTACTTATTCATGCTATGTAATCCATTAGGAAAGATTCATTCTCCAGGTTAAACCAATGGGTTTAACCTGTTTGATCAATTCAAATAGATCAAACAAATAGCACATAACAGGTTACAGAAGGAATAACAAATACTCTCTAAAAATCTATTACATGTATAGTATTCTTTACAATCTTACAATTGTAATCACCTAAAAATGGTCACCTAAACCCTAGACCCCCAATCTCAACAATTAATCAAGGGACCTTAATCTTGATTATTCTAAGTCCTAAATCAAACAGGCAATTCATCAAATTCAAACTGATCTGACCTAAACCCTAGGTCCTAATCAATCATCTTACTTGATTAATTAATTAATTCCTAAATAACATTACATTGGCAAATATATCTTATGTTAATTATTTAATTGATATTTTGATATATTAATTAAATAAAAATTACTAAATTGTCAATTAAATCAAAAAAGAATTAAATTAATTATAAAAACATAAATGTGCATTCAAAATCAATTAATTTATTAAAAATGCACATGACATCATCAAATCCAGTTAACTAATTTATCATTTTTGGAAACAATCCAGTTCCACTCAGTTAACTGATTCTCATCTATTTATCATTTTGGAAACATTTCAGTTAATTGAAAACTAAATATGGAAGTTTCCATAATAACTGATCAGTCAGTTCAGTCAACTGATTCTCTCAACCAATCGAATCACTTGCACATGGATTGTGCTTCTTCAATCGAATCTGAGCCACTCTTTTTGTTCGATCTCGACCGTCGATTTGAGAGATTTCTATAAAAGAGAAACTCTTTTCCTTCACAAACGATCCTAATTTTTGATTAATGTTATTATAATACATTTTTGTTTTATCTTTCTTGCATTCTTAGCATTTATTTAATATTTTTTTTTACTTTCAATCATACAAATATAATCTTAGAGCACACTTTGAATTTGGTGTTTTTAAAATGAATATCTCACATTTCATTTAGTGCTTCTAAAACTGAATCCTAAGTAGCTTGGATGAACAAAAAATTGCATAATCATTTAGATTAATCAAAGCATTTTATTTTCAGAATATAGCTCTAAATCCTTCATTTAGGTTAGTGTGTAGTCACTGAGCTTGCAATGATCTAAGAGCAAGCTCATACTCCTGCCTTCTAGAAGGCAACAGGTCGACTATTTCAGACATGCAAGATGAACGAATCCATATTCATTCCTATATGCAACTGAATAAAAATGACTATGTTGAAGTGTACTGCTAAAGTAGAGTTCCAATTTTAGCATACACATTTCTGGCGCCCACCGTGGGGCTCGAACCCACGACCACAAGGTTAATTTTTGTGAGTTTTGTGATAAATTTTTGGGCTATTTTCTAGAAATCTGACTGATATTTTTATTGGTACGTGCACATATGACATGATACAGATCCAAAATGTATATTTTTGGAAAGGTATTTGAGTTATATTTCATTTTCCATTGGTTTGAATTAATTTAGTTGAGATTTGCAAAAGTTATGGTCCTTTTAGTGCAGACTAGATGAAACCTAATTTTTATGAAATTCAACTACTATTTTTATTGGTACATGCACATATGACATGATAAAGATCCTAAATTTATATTTCTAGAAAGGTATTTGAGTTATCTTTCATTTTCCATTGGTTTGAATTAATTTAGTTGGGATTTGCAAAAGTTATGGTCATTTTAGTGGATATTAGTGAGCTTGAATTTTATGAGATCTGACTGATGTTTTTATTGGTACATGCACTTATGACATGATACAGATCCAAAATTTATATTTATGAAAAGGTATTTGAGTTATCTTTCATTTTATATTGTTTTGAATTAATTTCGTTTTGATTTGAAAAAGTTATGGTCATTTTAGTGCAGACTGGTCAGAGCCTGATTTTTATGAAATCTGATTGATGTTTTATTGGTACATGCACATATGACATGATATAGATCTGAAATTTATATTTATGGAAAGGTATTTGAGTTATATTTAATTTTCCATTGTTTTGAATTAATTTCATTGGGATTTGCAAAAGTTATGATTGATTTAGTGCAAACTGGTCAGAACCTGATTTTTATGACAACATATTTTTTGATTATCAAATGATATATTATCTTTGACTAACCTGGTTTTCTAACATGTGGGATTGAAAAGCTGTGTTTTTTTTTTTGAATTTTTATAACAGTGGTTGCATGTGTAGGAATAGGTAAGGTTTTCATAACAGTGATTTGCAGGATGCTGAAAAAGAAGAATAAAACACAAACTACTCATGAATTAGTTTTGCAGGTTGCCTTTGATCGATAGAATGCAAAACATCATGCTTGTATCTTGTTTTTTATTTCTTAAAATAGGAACCCACATGAAAGACTTCTTAAAATGAACATTTGTTTGATGTTTTAGGAATGAAAATAATGTCAGGAAACTATGGTCTCGCCCTTTTGGGATGATAAAAAATCCAGAAACATTATTGTCATTTTCTTATTCTGCTTGAAGTGTCTTTTAGTTTTGTAAACCCAAGAAATTGCATGGATGTATCCTCTCCCCTCGCCTTCATGGATCTTGGGTGAAAGAGAAATCCATAAAAATTCTTTAGCGTGGCTACCTCCTGAGAGCTTTTACAGAGCCGGTGAGAGTGGACTGCCCAACTGGTAAAAGGCTAAAGCCAAACCCTTCCAAACCGGTATACAAAAAATGCCATTATGATTAGTCTCACAGTGGATAGGTGTGAAATCATTGTGGCAACCAAAATCTCCTCTAGTACCCTAGTGGTGCGTTAAAGTCTCTACATTGTTAAGGTGAAAACCTTGCTTTGAAAGGATTGGGAGAGCCCCCTTAATTGGGAAAATGACTTGATCACAACTACCTGAATGGATGTCCTTACTACAAACTTTGTTCTAGTATCCAAAATCCCTCTATCTATTGGTGTAGAAGGTCAGAGACTGACTAAGACGTCCCACACTTTCACGACTCTTAGTAGAGACAACGGTCCCTTGGGAAGTTATTACCCTTGGAATTCGAAGCTTGGTGTGCTTGAGAAGTGAGTGCACTGTAAGGAGGAGCCTGTGCCTCCAAGCTTCTAAGTTGTCTGATATGAGTAGGTGTGGCTGAAATTTGGTTCAAGTGGGAATTCAACATATATTTCCCTGGCTATCCTAGGATTGTGGTGTGTCTGTTATTTTTTTTTACAACAAATAATCTTCTTGATGTGTCTGGTGTGAGTGTTCACTTGAAACAAAAATAACAACAAAAATGATCACACAATATGAAAAACTATACACTTTTAATATTTGTCTATCTTGTCTCATTTGAAACATCAAATCGATCATTCAGATTCAAAATCTAAACTTCTAGGTGTTAGCTATCAAGTCTTGTCTCAGTTTCTGCATTTGATATCAACTCTAGAAATCTATCAACTTGCTGTCCAATTCTATATTCTGCTGTGAAGGTTCTGTCTGACCTTTCACAAAATTTGTGTTCTCATCAACATCATCACTAGTCTGTCTTTGATTGTAATCTGTTGACAGTCTGACTCGTTGCTATTTCAAAATCTGATTTTGCTGTGCTAGTCCAAGTGGCTTGATTATCTTATCATCTTTGTCTACACTGTCAAGATCAGAGTCATTGCTTCTCTCTCTCAGTTGGACTTTATCTCCTTTGTCCTTTGGTCTTGGACTTAATCAGCACTTTAGATATCACTTCAGCACCTGAAAGTCAATCAATTTTTTTGTCATACCTCCTCTTCAATCTTCTATGCAAGCACATCAAGACAGTCTTACAATGTCTATAAGAAAATGGGATAAACCTTATGGTCCTAACAATGCGCAAGAACAGATTCTTATGGCAACTTTATCAAAACAACTTCAAACTATGCAATCTAAAATCCAAGAATTAAAGGGGGAAAAGGATATACAATCCAACAAATCCTCATCAAGCTCAATCTATCCTTTTCTGTTTGATCATGATCAAGTGAGTGGATCCAAAGCCCTAAAAGTTGTTGAAAACACCATGAAGTCTCCCTCCAAATGGATTAGTAACCTCATGAAAGAAGAATCTTGGGTTATATGCGAGAGAGTCTTTACTCCTTTGGGACAATCTTATAAATCAACATTGGAAGAACTTCTTGATAATGATCTCATCACATTACCTCAAGACACATCATGTGGACGAAGATTCTTGAGTAACTATTGTGCATATCATCAACATAATGAGCATAAAAATTCATCTTGCATGGAGTTGAAACATAAAATTCAAGATCTCATAGATGATGGTATAATCAAAGTGGAAAATCCTAATGAATCATCTAGTGAAGATAATGATCTCAAGCATGATCAATATCAGAAATCCATGTCTGGCAATGGTTCCCATATCACATCTACTTCTTCCACCATTCCTCCATCTCCTAAAGCTTCACCATCTCTATCAAGAACTAAACCTAATGAAAACTATGTCTACCCTCAAGGAATACCTCTAAAAGAGATCCAAGCTAATCAACAAATGGCTGAAAGCCATTCTCAGGCTTCAAAAATCATAGAACCAAAGCATCCATGTGCTTCAATGCTTATCATGCCTATTCCAAATGATACTCCATCAGCGTGTCAAGAATCCCATATGCAGATCACAACTCCTACCTCATCCTGAGAAGTGGCTTCATGTCAAGAGGATAATCAATAATGTGAACAAACATATATCATTAATAATCAAGATCAAGATACCATCCATCTTTATCCAACAGTTGACCAAAGTCACACATCTCAAGAGTCTCATGATGATTATATCATCCCCTTCCATTTATTCCCAAAAGAAACTCTTACATCTCCTATATCTTATCGATCTCCCAAGCAAGATCAATATATCCTTTCTGACATCTCTAATGGGCCTATTGAAAATCAAGAGAAAAGTACCCTTTGTACACCATCTAATGATCCTTGTCAAGATCAGAGCATCCCATCATTTCCTTTTCATGCTCCTCCATATCCAACTCAAGAAACCATCATTCCTCTAAATCCCTTGCATAACAATAAATCCAATCAAGCTTTAGATGCTCCTATCAAAATTACTCCTATCAAAGCTACTCATGCTCCTGTTGATATACAGATGAATTCAAAAGAGAAGAGCCTTGGTCATACAAATCCTTCTAAAGATGTTGATCTCCCTTCCACACCTCATCTCCCTCCATTCAAACATAAGAATCATCCTTCACTATCCTCCAAATCCATCCTTGGTCCCTATATCCCAAAGCTGAAACCATCAAAACTTCCATCTATATTGGGTCCTTATATCCCTCCATCCACCATGCCTATAACTACTAGCTTCTAATCCACTTACCCTATCTCCTATCAAGATCAACGAAGACATGAATCCTTGAAAGCTCCCTATCAACCCATCCATATGAACCAGTCATATTAGTCTTTCATCCACACTCCCCAAGTCTTTTGGAAGCAATTTTGATGTGCAACGAAGAAATCATAAATACAAGAATCCACTTACATATGAAAATCACTATGTCCCATCTAATCGAAATGTGACTAAAAAGAAAAAGGAAATATTCAAGAGACCGCAAAGGTCCACTAAGCAAAGAATAACATCAAAGCAAATATGGGTTCCTAAATCCATCATGGAAGAATTGCATTCTATATCCGAGTAAAGAATAATATCAAAGAAAATGTGGGTTCCTAAATCCATCATGGACGAATTGTGTTCTAACTCATCCAAAAGAAAAATAAAATCAAAAGCTATGTGGATTCACAAGTCTCTCTTAAAAGGCATGAGAAAAAAGGAAAAATTAGAGTTGACATCCAAGCTTCTAAAGTCTTCCACAACATCTCCATCTAAACATCTCCCATCTTCTAACTCTATTTCGGGTCCTCATGTCCCAAAACCCACTACCTTGAATACTTCACCCTCTTGGTTATCCATCTTGGATCCTCACGTACCAAGATCCATATCCACTCATCTATCAAAGTCTCAAGCTATTCCATCCACTATTCATCCATTTGGCCACTACCCTTCAAGGGGTGTGTCAATGTTGATCTTATCACCATAACCTATCCAATAACCTGCAACTACCACCTACCCATCCATTTCATATCCTTCCATCCCTCTTATCTAATCCCTCACATAAATCCTTGGCTACCATCTCCCTTATCCTCCATATCAATCTTCTCTACCATCACCCTATCAACATCTTTGAGCATACTTTCAGTGGCCTAGGGCTATCATAACATATCTTTCAAAGGAGCACTATCTAAAGAGCACAAAGCTACAGTTCCTCCATAAAATCAAAAGTACAAAAAAAAATCAAAAGAAAAGAAAAAGTGCTTGGTGAAAAACTAGTAAATAGGCACCTTGGTAGCAAAAGTAAAGATAAATCAATCCGTCCTATGGTGAAAACTACTTCTTGTGGTGCCTTGGATAAGTACCATGATGAAAACCTGGCAAATAGGCATCATGCGTAATTCCCCCTACTTGCACTCTTCACTTGGGGGAAATTTCCTTCCATGTCATCTTCTCCATCATATCTTACATCTAGCTAGCATGTGAACATCCATGTTCCTTCTTCTGATCTTGACAAGGTTGAGCGTATCCATGAACACTATGTATCTTGACATGGATTATCCTTTCCATTCGGTTATTCACTTGCTCTCATCTATGGCACCCTATCGTGATCTTGCTTATCCCAAGCCTATCTTCCCTATCTCTGCGCATTCCTACCATAATCCAAAACATTCACTTATACCTTCATCACCCTTTATCCCGATTGCACTATCATAGCTATATCCTATCTAATTGACCCCTTGGTCTTGATCTAAATGAAAATGAGAAATGTAAAACAATTTCTCAAAAACTTCTTGACATGTCCATTCTTTTGGACCACCTTATTTCATGACATCAGGTCATTATCCTATATGCTATCCAACATTGCTCCATGAGCCTACATTGCTATATTGGTATTTTCCCTAGGTTGGGTAATCTTGAGGAGACTGTCTTTGAGTGTTGCATTCACCCTCTTCATCCATCATTGTCTTTTCACCTCATCCATCAAATTTCTAATCCATCTATAATGACCTCTACCTTGCTAGACATTGGGGGAAACCCAATGTGATCTTCCTTGAGATCAGTTAATCTCTAAAAAATTTAAAAATTAGAAAAATTCCTGAAAAAATGATCATCCTGGTGAAAATCTAGCAATAGGTGCCTTGATGAATCAATAAAAAAAATAAAAACATCAAAAATACAAAAAAAATTGAAAAAGAAGAAAAGTGCCTTGGTGAAAACCTGGTAAACATGCACCATGGTAACAAAAATAGAATATCTGCCAAGTAGGTGAAAACCTGGTAAATAGACGCCTCTTGTACTCAATGCTCCATCTATCAATGCTTAGTCTTGGAAATATTTTGCTTTAGTTTGCACATATCTTTCGGTCACTTTTGTGACACTCTAGTTCTTCTGAGAACCCTCCTGGCTTGAAACTGATCTAGAGTTATAACCTGGGGGCAATCAAATCAAATCTGTCCTCACAATATGAGTCAAGTTAGTTATTGCTGTTTGCTACTAGGGGCATGGGTCCCCAACTTTGATCACATCTTTGGTTTATACCAGAGTTAGTAATCTTGTCATTTTTGAAGGACAACTAGCTACTGATGCAAATAGGTGTTTCTCAACACCACAATCAATAGTGTTTCTTAACACTATCTTTGGACACATCTGTGTTTCTTAACACACATTGGATATCACAAACGTAAACAACAGACAGATAGCAATCAAACACAAAGCACTCACAAGCACGATGGTGTTTCTCAACATCTCATACATAAACACATCTAAAAACTTTAAAAATGGCTAAAGTATGCTGAACTTGTATTTGTATGCTGTCTGTTCTCATTGATTTTGCTAATCTTTTCTTTGTCTGCTGCTTGTTGGTGTGGTCCCGATGATCCAACAATGTCAAATAAACTGGGTGTATGTGGTAAGAGCTCCTGCATTAAGGCAAAAAAGCCTCACATCCCTTGATCCTATTTATTTGTATGCCAAGGTGAGGTTAGAAATAGCTCCTTGACTGTAATTGCTCTATTTCTTTACGCAAAATCACACTCATGGTTATCTTGGCTTTGAATGCCTCGATACTAGTGTACTCTTGCAACATCAACTGGAAACAACATTTAGGTCATCTTGGCTGTTGTGCCTCGATGCTTACGTTAGTTTCCCATATCTTAACCGATGAAAGTCATATTCATATTCTTATGGTCACAGTGGCACCAGTAGGATTGTATTGACTCTGATGTTCCAAAAGTGCTCAATGATGAAAATTTTAGATGCTAAATATCAGTGACTACACCTTAGGTTGCATTCATGTTAGTCTTGCATCTGCATCTACATAGTGATGAAATTAGCATAATAATTGTATCTCTCTCCAATGTGAAGGATCTGAGGTTCTTATCGATCACTCTTCTCATTGTCAAGTTGTCAGTTAGGCATAAACATGACACCCCTTGCTAAATCAATTGTCCTGATTCTATTTTTAGGATCGAAATCAAAATATGCATCTAACTACTTGCACAACCAATGGAAATCTCTCATGATTTTCTTCTAGTCAATCCTTGTATCTTACTTTTTGGTCAATCTTGGTCAACATGACCTCTAATCAAGTATATATTTTGTCCTAACCACATGAGACCTCTTTCTAATCAGATTAGTTTCTTCCTAAATTTTCTAATCAATCGAATTGCTTCTCATCACTGAGGCACCTAGCCATATTTTGATTTCGCTCCTGAGGGGGCAGGATCAGGACATCAACATTCTAATAATTACATCCTCAATCACAACCCCATCACTTGGGGCATCTCAACTTCATCGCATCAAATCAAGTTGAGATCATCTTAAATCAAAGGAAACCTAATCAATGGTCTTATACAGTGGTGAATACACTCGAAACTAGACAAGATCGGTCTTATATAGGATATTCATTATTGAAACCAGATACATTGATCAAATTGGCTTCATCGCTTCAAATCAAGTCAGTTTTCTTGCTAATCAAATCTCTTAACGGTAATCACTTTCATCGCTTCAAATCAAACTGGTTATTCGTTCAAACCAATCAAAAAGGTTTAAGAGTTCCTGACAGATGTTCAGTTTCATCACTCAAATCAAACTGAGCATTCTGTTTATATCTTTTGATCGATCTTCATCCAATCAAGCTCGAAGTCGGTCTTCTTCTTCAAAAGAATGGTTTCATCGCTTCAAATCAAACTATTCTGGGTCTTCTCGCTAACAAGTCTTTGAATCAATGTGTTGATCACACATCAATTCAAAGAGGGGCAAATGTAATCACCTAAAAATGGTCACCTAAAACCTAGACCCCCAATCTCAACAATTAATCAAGAAACCTTAATCTTGATTATTCTAAGCCCTAAATCAAACAGGCAATTCATCGAATTTGAACTAATCTGACCTAAACCCTAGGTCCTAATCGATCATCTTGATTAATTAATTAATTCCTAAAATAAAAATACATTGGCAAATATATCTTATGTTAATTATTTAATTGGTATTCTGGTATATTAATTAAATAACAATTACTAAATTGTCAATTAAATAAAAAAGGAATTAAATTAATTATAAAAACATAAATGTGCATTCAAAATCAAATAATTTATTAAAAATGCATATGACATCATCAAATCCAGTTAACTGATTTATCATTTTGGGAAACAATCTAGTTCCACTTAGTTAACTGATTCTCATGTATTTATCATTTTGGAAACATTTTAGTTAACTGAAAACTGAATATGGAAATTTCCAAAACAACTGATCAGTCAGTTTAGTTAACTGACTCTCTGGACCAATCGAATCACTTGCACATGGATTGTGCTTCTTCAATCGAATCCCACTCTTTTTGTTCGATCTCGACCATCAATTCGAGAGAGATTTCTATAAAAGAGAAACTTTTTCCCTTCAAAAAGGATCCTAATTTTTGATTAATGTTGTTATACTACATTTTTGTTTTAGCTTTCTTGCATTCTTAGCATTTATTTAATATTGTTGTTTACTTTCAATCATACAAATCTAATCTTAGAGCACACTTTGAATTTGGTGTTTTTAAAATGAATATCTCACATTTCATTTAGTGCTTCTAAAACTGAATCCTAAGTAGCTTGGATGAACAACAAATTGCATAATCATTTAGATTAATCAAAGCATTTTATTTTTAGCACATAGCTCTAAATCCTTCATTTAGGTTAGTGTGTAGTCACTGAGCTTGCAATGATCTAAGAGCAAGCTCATACTCCTGCCTTCTAAAAGGCAATAGGTTGACTCTTTCAGACATGAAGGATGAATGAATCCATATTCATTCCTGTATGCAACTAAAGAACAATGACTATGTTTAAGTGTACTGCTAACGTAGAGGTCCACTTTTATCATGCACAACAATTCCCCCTATCTCTCACAATAGCTTTCAACTATATATCTATCTCTCAAAATATCTTGTGCTCTTTGACAAATTCAACCACTTTACACATGCGGCCTGATCGAGCCATAAATGACCCTTCCATTACTGGACTAGGTGTCCTTATTCATCCCAAGAAAAAATGACACGTAGAGAGCCATTGCAGTTGACCAAGCTGGTCACAAATGTCACATCCCACATTTCCTGGGTCGTTAACCAAAATTACCGAGCGCTAGTGTTGACCTTTCTGAGAAACATAAATATCATCGGTGAACACATAAACTTCAACATCGAGCGTCTGAACACAAACTCAAAAAAAAACATTGACACCGGCCAACATCACCGACGGACATTCCCGATGGAAATTACTAATGATCAATCCCGAGAGGCATTCCTAACGAACATCCCCGAGAGGCATTCCCAACGAACATTCCTGAGAGGCATTCCCAACAAACATTCCCGAGAACCAACATCGCTTATTAGAAGATCATCAACCTTCGGTTGCTAGGGCCTTGTTGCATTTCTAGAGGTTTATAAACTACCTCAACACACATTTAAGCTAGGAAACAACTATCTAGCAACTATGGTGTTTGATCACCGATTAACCTCAGTCATTACAAAAATGGTGTATCAAAACAACTTACAAACTGAAAAGATTTGTATCCTAGAAATGTTCCTAACCTTAGGTGCTCCTGCACCATACTCCCCAAATAAAAAGAAGTCAAATTCCAAGTGATTGGAGTAAGTTAGGATTGATGCCTAACTTCTTGAAATTGGTTTCCTATACCCATGTAGCCTCTGAAGAATCCTGTCCTTGTGATTTGACCAGATGTTCCATATAGGTGTATCATCTAGTCTGCTTGGCAACTCTTGAATTCAGAATCTCTTCAGCCTGTAGTTTCAGTGTAACAGGAAGTTTGAGTACTCTGAGATCTTCGGTATCTCTTATGAGATCAAAATCTCCATCTAGAATTGGTCCTTTATAGGATACCAACTCTACCACATTGAAAATAGGAGATAATCTTAGATGTCTATAGGAAGATACAATTTATAAGTATTAGACCCATATTTTGCCAATATTGCACAAGGGCCTATCTTCCTCATTTGAAGTTTACTTGGAACTGCAGAAATGGAACTCCTTTCTGCAACCTTGCTTTGATAAGGTGCACCATGACCATATCTCCAACTGTAAATTGAATATATTTTCTCCTTGCATCCACCTTTTGTTTGGTGTGAGTTATACTCTCTATTAGTGCTACTTTAACTGAGTCATGGACCTCCTTCATGGATTGGGAAAAATATTCATCATACCCACTCCTGTCTGCATTGCTTCCAAGAACTCTCAATTCACATATAGCCCTGGGATGAATCCCATACACTATTTCAAAAGGACTCTTTCCAGTTGACCTATTTACTGTATCATTGTATGCAAATTCTACTTGAGCAAGTGACTGATCCCATGATTGTCCATACTCCTTGGTGAGACATCTCAAAATATTTCCTAGGCTTCGGTTCACCACTTCGATTTTACCATCGGTCTGTGGATGATATGCTGAGCTAAAAGAAACATTTGTACCAAGCTTCTTCCATAAGGTTTTCCAAAAATGACTCATAAACTTGGAGTCTCAGTCTGATACAATACTCAAAGGTAATCCATGTATCCTTACTGCTTCTCTAAAGAACACATTTTCTATGTAACATGCATCATGTGTAGTTTTGCATGGCACAAAATGAGTCATCTTGCTGAACCTATCAACAATCACAAAGATGCTATCCATTCCTTTCTTGGTCTTTGGTAGTCCAACTACAAAATCCACACTAAGGAAATCCCATGGTCTATTTGGGATAGGAAGGGGCTGATACAATCCTGCATTGGATGAAGTCCCTTTTGCCTTCTGAAAGATCATACAAGTCCCTACATACCTTTGGATGTCCCGATTCATTCTTGGCCAATAGTAATACCTCTTGACCAACTCTAGAGTCTTATTTAACCCAAAATGTCCACTTAAGGAACCATTATGCTTTTCTTGTACCAGGTTCTCTCTCATGGAACCTCTTGGTACACAAAGTTGTGCTCCCTTAAATAGAAGACCTTCTTGAAGAGTATATTATGAATACTCACCATGAAAATTATTTTGATACTCTTGACATACCTTGTATGCTACTGCAAAATCTTCATCTGCTGGATATAGATCTTTGAAGCTTTCAATGCCAATGCTCCTTAGCTGAACTTCTTGCACTATGAGTAACCTTCTTCTTAATGCATATACTACTGTATTCTGCACTCCCTTCTTATGCTTTATAGTGAAGGTGTAGGCTTGGATGTACTCCACCCATTTCATATGCTTATGGCTTAGTTTTTCCTATGAACTTAGAAAACTCAAAGCCTGATTGTCGGTAAAGACTACAAATTCTTTGGGAAGGAGATAATGTCTCCATTTCCTTAGTGCTTGCACTAATGCATACAATTCCAAATCATACGAGAAATACTTCTTCTTTGCATCACTGAGCTTATCACTGTGAAAAGCTACTGGCTTTCCTTCTGGACTCAAGACTGCACCAACAACAATATTACTAGCATCACACTCCACAGTAAACAATTTGTCAAAACTAGGAAGTGTCAAAATCGGTTGAGTCACTATTCTCTTCTTCAAATGCTCAAGTTCTTTATCAGCCTGCTCATTCCATTGGAACTTGGCTTTCATACCTCCTTTGATGGTATCTAAAATAGGTGTACTGATTTCACTGAACTTCTTGATGAACTCTCGGTAAAATTGTGCTAAACCATGGAAACTCTTAACTTTAGTTGCTGACTTTGGTGTGGGCCAATTTAGAATTGCTTCCACCTTGCTGATATCCATCTTCAAGTTACTCTTTGAGATAAAAAAACCTAGATACACCAACTCTTTCTTCATGAACTCACTCTTCTCCAAGTTGATTGTCAACTCTTCTTCATGCAATATTTGCATTACCAATTGTAGATGTTTAAGATGACCCTCTTTTGTTTTTCTGAACACCGGGATGTCATCTAAGTACACTACAAACCATTTTCCAATGAAGTCCTTCAAAACCTCATTCATTAATCTCATAAATGTGCTTGTGGCCTTTGACAACCCGAAAGGCATAACAGGCCATTCATACAGTCCTTCAGTGGTCTTAAAAGCAACTTTCCACTCATCTCCCCCTTTAATTATGATATGATGATATGCACTCTTAAGATCTATCTTGGAGTAGTACCTAGATCCACCAAAAAAATCCATCAAATCTTCTATCCTTGGTATAGGGAACCTATACCAGATAGTTATCTTGTTTATGGCCTTGGAATCGGTACACAACCTCCAAGTACCATCTTTCTTTGGGGCTAGAACAGTGGGAACAGAAAAAGGACTTATGCTTTCTCTAATCAACCCTTGGTCAATTAGTTCTTGGATTTGGTTAGAAATCTCTACATTCTGCTGTAGGGCCATCTTATAAGAAGCTTTGTTTGGAAGTGAGGCTCCTGAGATAAAGTCAATCTGATGACTAATAGAACTCCCAGGTGGTAGGATGGCTGGTTGACTATTACTAACTATGACCTGGTATTGAGTTAACAACCTTTGGATCTCTAAAGGAAAATCTTCCTTCTCATTTTCCTTTTTACCTTTTGGTTTAAAAAAAAAAGTAAAGCCTACTCCATCTTTTTCCAATGTCTTGAAGAATTCTTTCTCACCGACCAACAGTAGGTTGGGACCTCTTTTCTTTTCTTTCTCTTCTTCCAAGATTGATTGTACCCTAAAAGTTATTCCATCCTTCTTGAAGGAATAGGAATTATGAACTCCATCATGCACTG
Source organism: Thuja plicata (assembly GCA_018584345.1). NCBI lineage: Eukaryota > Viridiplantae > Streptophyta > Pinopsida > Cupressales > Cupressaceae > Thuja > Thuja plicata. Next base: position 2,830,578 of record MU227720.1, on the reverse strand, counting down.
CACTTTGGTCATACTACCACGATCTACCTAATAGCAGATGACATGCATCCATGGGAAGGATATCACGCAAAACTCTATCCTTATACCTCCCTATGGAAAATTCTACCCAAGCTTGCTCATTGACTATTACATGTTGATCTTTATTCAACCAAGTAACTCTATAAGGATTAGTGTGAATTATCCTTGTCAATTTTAAATTCTCAATAGCTTCTAAGGAAACTATATTATCAGTAGAATTTGAATCTATGATAACTTTACAGACCTTACCGAGTACCTTGCAGTTGACTCAAAACAAAGATCTTCTTTGGCTTGGCTCTTCTTTGATTGGTTCTTTGAGGAGTGTTCTCTGAACCATCAAATGCTCT
>MU227720.1:2808910-2826412 GCA_018584345.1 Thuja plicata | reverse complement strand
GTGGAGAGAAGGTGTGCGTGGAGGGAAAGGGACTTTAGTCCCACATTGATGACGTGGGAGAATATTGAGCTATTTTTAAAAAAAACCTGACACTAACATAACAAAAGGAAGGTCGTGGGCTAGGTGTTTGGGGTTGAAAGTTGGGAGTTGGATTTGGGTCAAAGTTTGGGTAAAATTACAGAGTAAAGGGTATAATATGTAGAGGGGTAAAAGTACAAACCTGTGTCACACTTTCACAAAGGAAGAGGACCACAACATGCAAAACTGTTAAAATTTAATGACATAAAGTGGCATTTGTGTTTAGAATTTGAAAATGATGTAAACTAATGAAATGTGTAAAATTGGATGTAGTTTATGCCTATAATTTTTTAAATTTTTTTTGAATAAGCATTGACCTAGTTTTTTGAATTTTTGAAGTCCATTTTTTAATTGCTCAAAAAATACTGAAAATGTAGGGTCTAGTTCCCTCCAACTAAATATATGCAAATAATCTTTTTTTCCTCTGATTTCAGAATATGTTTTAGATGACATGCACAACTAGTGCATAAAGAAAGAAAGATTGGTTTTTGGTATATATTTTGTCTGTTATAACTATTCAAAGTTAGAGTTACCTGAAATTAATAGTTTTTTTCTCCCTCTACATTTGCCCTAGTAAATCTAAACCAAATACAAAACAAATTACATATTCTTGAAGATGACTCTCTCCTCTAGTATTAAATATAAGTTGTAAATTTTTCTGACATGATTTGCTATTTTTTTTTTATTTTTTCGAACGAGCGTGTTCTTCAATGTTAAAATACCTACTTGGAGTTTTTTCAAATTATAATATATTATATGTAATCAAACACAATAAAAATTATATGACCGTAATCTAGACTCCGAGCTCTATAAAAGAGTATATTTAGATTTTAAAAATGGTTGAGTTTTGATGAAGAAATCAGTTATCTAAGTGAGAAGTTCTGTAATTTTGAAATTTTTGCCTATTTGGCTGCCATATAGGATGCCACATAGACAGTTTCAGCTGGAACTGGTTCGGCTGAGCCAGTTTCGACTGAACCCCCCTATATAAATATGTGCCAATTCTTCATCGATAGAACATAGTTGGCTTATATTTACTCATGAATTTTCAGCCGAAACTAGTCTGACCGAACCAGTTTCGGCCGAAACTCATTTGCCACATCGACACTACATGACGCCCCATATGTGCCACATATGTACGACCAAAAATATTTTGGCTGAAATAGTTTCGGCCGAAACAATTTCAACCAGAACTACGAGGATGGTCCTCAAGTGTGACACAACTTTGTACTTTTACCCAGAGGTATGATTGGGGTTAGACCCTAACCAAAATTTTAAATTTCAAACATACTCTGGACTCTGTCTCGATCTAAGTGTAGACAAAATCTACCTCGATCCATGTGTAGAAAGATGTACGGCCTGCTTTGGCAAATATTTTTGCCACAAAATTTCATCAGGTATGGGCAAGTTTATAGTCTTTTCAAACCAAAATGATGATCCGAACTTGATGGTGGAGACAGATTTAGCCCAAGAGGAGATGCAGATGAGATTTGGCTCAAAAGGAGTTTTGAGCCCCATGGTGGGCGCTAGAAATGTGCGTGTGAAATTGTGTTAGATACCTGGACCTGCAAACACACAGTTCAATGAAGCATTATAGGGTTAGCCAGTTAGAAAATGACAAAATTAGAAGACTGAAATGCCCAAGTCTAACCGACATCGACTCATTTCCTTCTAGTAGGAAGGAGTTTGAATCTTGCTCTTAGGTTATTGCAAGAAATAGTGACTACACCAAATCCTAAACAAAGGATTTGAAAGATAAATTAAATGATTATTCTATATGATATGCAAATGCAATATTGATTCTAAAGCTAATTAGATTGATTTTATAACACCAATATTGAAATGTTTTTGTTCTTTTCAAAGCCCAAATTGAAAGTGCTCTAGATTACGAAGTTTGCATACAACTAAAACCAAAATAATTAACAAATCTAAGTAAACAAAACTAAGAATGCAAAATGCTTGAATGATAAAAATAGTATAATAATGATAGCTAAAGCTGGGATTTTTTTTGAAGGAAATGAAGCTCTCTTTTATAGAAAATTTCTCCCAAATCGACGATCAAGATTAGAGGAAATGAGTGGTTCAGATTCGATTTGAGGAAGCACAATCCATGTGCAAGCAATTTGATTGGTCGAAAGATTCAGTCTTTTTGGAAACTTCCAAATTGATTTTCAATTAACAACTTTGTTTCCAAAATGATAAATAGATAAGATTAAGTTAATTGAATAAAATAGATTTGTTTCCAAAATGAGAAAATATAATAATAAATTAACTAATAAAACAGATTTATTTCTAATTCAAAAATCAGGTGATGACATCATATGCATTTTTAAAGATTTAATTGATTTTAAATGCACATTTTAATTCAAAAATCAGTTGATGACATCATATGCATTTTTAAAGATTTAATTGATTTTAAATGCACATTTTATTTTTATTAATTAATTTAATTCCCTTTTGAATTTTATTAACAATTTAGCAATTTTATTTAATTAATATATTAGAATATCACTTAAATAATTAACTTAAGATTTATTTGCCAATATATTGTATTTTTAGGAATTAATTAATCAAGTATGATGATTAATTAGGACCTAGGATTCAGGGTAGATTAGCTTGAAATTGATGAATTGCCTATTTGGTTTAGGACTTAGAATTATCAAGATTAGGGTTTTTTGATATGAGACTGAGATTATGGATCTAGGGTTTAGGTGACTACTTTTAGGTCATTACATTTGTCCCTCTTTGAATTGATGTGTGATCAGCGCATTGATTCAAAGACCTGTTAGCGAGAAGACCCAGACCAATTTGATTTGAAGCGATGAAACCATTCTTTTGAAGAAGAAGATCGACTTCAAGATTGATTGGATGAAGATTTCTCAAAAGATATAAACAGAATGCTTAGTTTGATTTGAAGCGATGAAACTAAACATCTGTCAAGAACTCTTTAAACCTTTTGATTGGTTTGAACAAGTAACCAATTTGATTTGAAGTAATGAAACTGATTACCGTTAAGAGATTTGATTAGCAAGCAAATTGACTTGATTTGAAGTGATGAAGCCAATTTGATCAATGTATCTAGTTTTGAGTGTATTCACCACTGGATAAGACCATTGGTTAGGTTGCCTTTGATTTAAGATGATCTCAACTTGATTTGGTGCGATTAAGCTGAGATGCCCCGAGCGATGGGGTTTTGATTAAGGATGTAATCATTGGAATGTTGATGTCTTGATCCTATAATTTTAAGGTAAAATTTGCTTTCCCAACCCTAATCTTGATACATGAACATAACCCAAAATTCGTAAGCATCGATACATAATAAAAATATTATGATAATGAAATGACTAGGAAACTTTATTCTCAAAATTAAATTAAATTATTTTCTCATGAAATTATCCTTTAAAATGAATAAAAGGGAGATAGAACATTATGGTACTTTAGTTGAAATGGGAATAAGTATAGAGTATTTATATGAAATCTTGCAAAATGGGAGAAATAATTCTATTTATTTACAAAATCCATTAAAAAGGAAACCTATATGTGAAAGTCTCTAATAGTTTGAAAACCACCCCCTAAGCCTTATATAAAGTATATATGTTAGACTTAGAAAGGGACATGAAGATCACTCAAGTAAGAAGAAGGTGGGTTTGTTTGTTGTGAGAATTGAATAAGGAGCACATAAGGTGTGCCCATCTTAGTGTTTGTAACATATCTGAGATTGTGTTGACTAGGGCTTTGTTTATGTTAGGAACAGTGTAGGTAGGCACATGCTTTGGTGTGAGTGATCACATATTTGTTCAAAATTTTTGTTGATTGTCATAAGTATGATGGTCAAAACTAATAAAATATACGAAGGGTGAGAGTGGTCTTTCCAAGTGATCCAATTTAGCTAAGTATTGAAAAACCATTGATGAGATTCTAGTTGGTCATGAGGGAGTTCAAAGAGTCTCTAGGCTAGTCCATCATTCACAACACGATCCTTGATTTTATCTTCATCAACACACACACACACACACACACACACACACACACACACACACACACACACACACATGAGAGTAAGTTATGCAATTTTTCTATTCATTTAATATTTTAATTTTAAGAAAATAAAATCTATTCTCTTGTGAGTTCAAATCATCATTCACTTATCATGGATGGGAAGGTTCCTTGCATATTGTTCAAAAGTTTATATAGAGAATTTATTCCACATCATTATGCTAAATTTAGAACAAAATTTATTGTATTCATGTTTACTATAAAATATAATTAAGTTTTTGAGAAAAATATGACATATGAAAGGAGAAAATTTTGACCCAAGAAGTTGAAAGGATATTTATGGTAATATTTTACATTATGAAAAAATATATATTGATCATGTATACATATAGATATATCTTTTGTGAGAAGTTAGTAGATTTATGACAGTTTTGCTAATGCCTTTTTGTATGTGTATTTATTTTTACTTATTAATTATGAACATAGTTACATAATATTCATGTGACGTGGGATTCCAACTTGATGCAACATTACATTTTCACTTTGAACTAATAACTTCAAGGTCTTCTATATATCCTCTGGTGTAATTGCTATTTTGTCATTGAACACATAAAAAAATGTTTGTACTTAACTCCTATTGCTTATCCAATACAAGAGTCATCAATTCCACATGTACCTCTTCCACACATTCCCTTGTAACATGAAGTCCATAAGGGCACTCCACCCTATTCAGATTCCTCTCTCTTGATGCAAAACTTCTACAATTATTTTTCCCTTGTGTTTAACACAACCTTTCTACCCTAACTTCTAAATCCTCTATACATGGAAATTTTTTGTACTTCGACTCCCATTACTTAGTCAAAATCCACATGCACCTCTTCCACACATTCCCTTACATAATGTCCATAAGGGCACTCCACCCTATTCAGATTCCTCTCTCTTCATGCAATACTCTACAACTATATTTCCACTTGTCTGATGGTAAATTATTATTTGACACAACCTTTCTACCCTAACTTCTAAATCCTCCATATATCTTCTAGTGTGACTGCGATTCCACTATTGAGAAATTGAAATGTATTTATATTTGAATTCCATAGCTCGGCCAACGTTGTTATATGCATGCATCATGAAGTTTAAGATGCCATCAATCACGTCAAGATCTCACAACAAGACCACACTGCTGAAAACTATTCAACAAATCTTTGATAATTTGGTCTCTATTCTTGGAAGCATACAATCCTAGACATACCATACATTGTTAGCAACTCTCCTTGAATAGAAAATGAGGATAAATAACAAGTCTAATGTGTAGATGGTATCTAGGGCAATTTTTACATGTAAAAAAATAATCTATAGAGCTTAGAAATCTGCTATTTATATTTATTGATATGGATCGACTTTAAAGACAAATTGCTACTAAAACCACAATAGATTCAAGAAGAAACAAAAAGAGAATTGAAAATTATATGCTACAGTACATACAAAGGGGTAGAATATGGTTTCTTTACCAATATTGAATATGGTTTCTCTTTCTGGTTCTAATGCTGTACATGACTATTGAAAGCAATCCCAGTGGAAGTTTCTTCTTGTCCTTAGAAGATTCTTCATGCCATCATGAAGTACCCACTACAAAAATGATTAAGGAATCAAACAATACATACAATACCAGGTAAAGAATCAACCCCATCAATTTGTATAGCCACTTTTTCATTATTTTTCAATTAATATTAAATATAATAATATAATAGTGGTAAGTATTCATTCAGATCTTTGAATGAATATTCGTACTAGGTGAATTCACTCTACTAGGGTTTCATGTGTACGACGTCTTGTCTATGTCTTTGCTCTGGGATTTCCATCTGTCATACCACATTTACTGCAGGAATTTTACATTAGGGTTAGCTTTTAGTATGGCTCCGACCAACTTTGGCCTAGTAGTTGTTGCTGGTGTGCGAGTTGAAGCTTCGGACAACCATGGTGCCTCCTCTAAACAAACATCCTCGCAAGTTTGTCCTGAAGGTTTTTCATGAGGTAACCCTGATATTGTTCTTAATCTGCAAGAATTTGATTTTGCATGTGAATGGTTAGAAAAGAATACTATGATTGGTTATTTTGTGGGTCGTACTCCTCCTGAAAGTATCCTCAAAGACTGGGTTAACAAGAGCTAGACCCCTCATGGGGTCCACCTTAATAGTGTGCAAAACCTTACCAAAGGTTTTTTCCTTTTCCATTTTTCTAACCCTTCTCAGGCGGAAGCGGTTTTTAACCATGGACCCTGGACTGTTAGGTCTTCCCTACTTGTTTTCCAGAGATGGTCTCGAGACTTCACCGTCTCGGATGACAAGAAACTTAGGGTTCCTATTTGGGTTGAATTTCCTAGTCTCCCCTTGCCATGCTGGCTGTTCATTAAGTCCATTGCTAAAACCCTTGGTAAGGTCATTGTCATGGAACATGACAAATTTTTCAATGCCCGTCCCTAGAAGCGTGTCTGTGTTGAGGTCAACCTTTCTAGGGACCTTAAAGACACTGTTGAAATTCAGAATGGTGCCCTCACCATTTCTCAAAAAGTGCTCTATTTGAACCTACCCAACACCTGCTATTGGTGTCAATCGGCAGAACACAAGATTAAGGATTGTCCGTTAGCAACCCCTCTGGTTAAGTCACTGCCAAAGGAAGCAACGACCAAAAATTTAGAAGTTGGAAAAAAAGAAGAATGGACTACAGTTTCACAAAAAGGTAGGAATGCCTCAAGCTCCAAGATGACACAAGCTACTTTCGCCATGGTGTCACCTTCGGAACCCTCGGCTGGAAAATCTCCTTCTTCCAGTGATCTGCCACCGCTGCTTGTTTCAAACCCTGTTATCCAGGGGAAAATCCCTGTAGCGAAGCCTGCCACTCTTGAAGTGGTGCTTGCACCACCAGTGGATTCTTTGGTTTATTCCCAGCCTTTGCATTGGGCTCGCAGTCCTGATGGACACATGGACGACCCAGAAAAAAGGTGGTTTACCTCTTCTAGAGAATTACTCCCCAGCTTTGGCTCTGTTCCAGCCTTCTTGCAGAATAGTTTCTCCTCTCTTGGGGACGAGGAAACCATGCAAGAGTTTTTATGAATTTTTTGTCATGGAATGTGTGAGGTCTAACTGACCTCTCTAGAAAGTACTATGTGTGGGATACCCGCCGTAGACTTCACAGTCTGGATGTGTTATGTTTATAGGAGGTTAAGATCTCTAGGTTTCTTCTTAACTCTGCCCGTCGTGTCATCTGGCTGGATGACATTATTTTTTCTTCTCAGCATGAAGCTGGTAAAGGTGGTGTTATTACTATTCTGACACCTCACCTTCATTCTTCTATTATTTCTCATGGTTCTGATCCGATGCAGCGTGTCACTTGGATTTTTCTTTCTTTTCATAATCATTCTTTTGGTGTCAATAATGTTTATGCCCCCAATGATGCTGTTGAAAGATCTCAACTTTGGCACTGGCCGGCAGACAATTTGCCTCCCGCCACTTGGGTTGTGTGTGGGGATTTTAATATGGTTGAGCTGGCCTCTGACAAGGAAGGAATTATACCTTTTCACTGCACAGCTGGAGAGAGAGAAGCTTGGTATCACATGAACAATAAATTGGGCCTTTTTGATCCTAATGCTAACCACCGCCAACAGGGTGGGGTTTGGCACACTTGGTCCAATTTCAGAGCTGGCTCTGACCATATATTTAAGAGGCTCAATCATGCTATGATAACGGCTCAATATTTTTTCTCCTTTTCTGAGGATCAAGGCCTACTTGTCATTCCTCTGACAGATGTTACCTTGTCAGACCACTTCCCTATTTCTTTCTCCATCACTTGGCAGTTTTCTGCCAGAAGGGCTACCTAAACGCAGTTTTATCTCAACATGTCTATGCTAATGCATACTTCCACTATTGCTCACATTATTCAAGTATAGAATTTAGAGCCTCGGCCCCACACTCATCTTGGTTGGATTCAATGGTGGAATGATGCCATTACCCGCACTGCTAGATTTCTTCGCATTTACGACCGACAGTTAGCTTGTTATAGAAAATGTGCTTATGAAGCTAACACTAAGGCTCTTCGTAATGCTGCTAATTTTCTTGCCTCGAATCCCTTTGATTGTACTCTCCAGCTTGAGCTGGCCCAGCTTCTTCATGAGAAGAAGATTGCTGATGCCTATGCTGCTCGTGGAGCTCAAATCAAAGCTCCCCTCCATTGGTTGGAGGTGGGCGATAAGGCCTCTAAGGAGTTTTTTCATGCTCTCAAAGCCCATCATACCAATGTGGGTATTCAAAAGATTAAGCAAGGATTTGACACACTTACGAAACTTTTGGCCATTTTGCAAGCTTTTTTTCAGCACTATGAACAAGTGTTTGCCTCACAGGGTAATTCTGTGGCCCGGGAAGAGGCTCTGAAGGCCTGTATTACTGTTACTCCAAACTGCCTAGCGGTCGAGCAGCATGCCTTTTGTGAGAAATTTCTTACCATCTTTGACCTCAGAGAAGTGGCTTTCTCTATGGCCAATGATAAATCTCCAGGATGTGATGGCTTCCCCTGCGAGTTCTACAAACATCTTTGGGATGTTGTTGGTCCTGACCTGCACAAAGTCTATCTCGAGGCCTTTCACAATAAAAGTTTGGGTAGTTTAATTAATAAAGGAAATATCAAATTCATACCTAAATCTGGTGATCTAGAGGATATCTACAATCGGAGGCCCATCACCTTGTTGAATGTCTCCTACAAGATAATTGCCAAAGCTTTAGCCCTTAAAATTAGACATCTCCTTCCTCTTATTGTTCGCCCGGAGCAAATTGATTTTATTAAGTCTAGGTATATTCTTGACAACATTATTTTTGTCTGGGAAGGGATGGAATGGGCTCGCCATTCTAAGCAGGCTACCCTGTTTCTCAAAATTGATTTTGCCAAAGCCTATGACAAGATTGAATGGCCTTTTATTCTGGCTATGCTTCAAGCTCTTGGATTCGATCCTCACTTTTTACAGTCTGTGGAAATGCTTTTTGGCGATGCCTCTGCTTGCATTACCATCAATGGGTCCCAATCTGATACTTTTGGGCTTTTTTGATCCATCCAACAAGGTTGTCCGCTGGATCCTACTTTGTATGTGCTTGCTGCTGAAGGCTTTGGCTACTTGCTTGCCAACTCTGTCTCCTCTAGATTAGTTCATGGCATTTATCTTCCTGATTCCTCTTCCCAGCTTGTTAATGGCCACTTTGCTGATGACTCATTTCTCACTCTTATTGAGGATGAGGAGAACATATCCAATGCCTTGTAGTGCCTGGACACCTTTTATCAAGCCTCTAGATCTGCTATTCAATGGTCTAAAACCCTTTGCTTCAGACAGTCTTTTCTTCCAATCCTTTCCTGGCTTAACAATTTTGGCTAGAAATGGGTTTAGCATGGGGAAGTATTTCATTTCCTATGTATTCCCTTTGCTTTCCATGGATCCTCTGTGGATTTATGGAATGCTGTGATTGCTAAGATTGAAAAAAATCTGCATTATTGGATCTGCAAACCTCTTTCACTTGCTGGAAAGTTTTAGATTTGTTCCAAAGTTTTGGCTACTACGCATGTCTACTACTCCTCTTTTTGGGCTCCCTCAAAGGCTTCTTACCTCAAGCTAGAGAGTTTTCTCTGAGATTTTCTTTGGGCCTCTGGTGCTGACGGCCATGGTTTTCATAGGGTTGCCTAGGAGTTCTGTTGCCTTCCTTGTGACTCTGGCGGCCTTGGCCTTCTCTCCACTCAGAGGTAGAGACTTTCTCTCTATGCGAAGTGGATTATCCATGCTCTTACTGGTAATAAGGCCTGGAAAATTCTTGTTCAGCACTGCATCTCTTTGGGTTTTCCTGTTCACAGGCCAACTTGGAAAGGCATTGGTCTCTAGACCTTACTCACTATGAAGGAACCTGTTCAAATCCAGGGTACCTTCGTCATCAAGAGAATTTGGAAAGCTTGGGAAGATTTTAAGCCTTGGCTTCGATGGGATGGTGATGCCTTTCGCAATGGTCTATCTTTCAATCAGCAGAGCCTCTGGTGGTCTCCGTTGTTTTCTATTCAAGGCATCCCTTTGGCTAAGACTCAAGAGACTAGTGCTCTGTGTTTTTTCAAATGTGGCATCTGGACTCCCAAGGACCTCTTCTCTAGAGCCTCTATGGGGCTCCATTCATCGGAGGATATGCAGGTGTAGTATCGTTTGGCCTGTTCTGATCGCCAGACTTTTGATCTTTTGGTTTCTACGATTCCTGCCAACCTGCTTCATAAAATTAGCATTCAATCTGTCAGGCCTTGGTGGAAGGATTGGAAATCGTATCCTACCACGCCTTTCAAAAATTTTAAGCCATGGCTAGCCTATAGGTGGTTATCTCCTCATCTTCTGATGATAGATACCCTTAATCAAAGATGACATCTTCATTCATCCACATCCCACTGGAGCTCTCACTTTCAAACCATCTGGGCTGCCATTACGGAGCCTAAGATGGCTCTCTTTGCATGGTGCCTACTTTTTCAAGGGCTCCCAGTTATCCCTAGGCTGAAACATCTTGGTGTTCAAGACCCTCATTTTCACTTCTGTGGTCACCCTGAATCCTTTTTGTACATCTTCTGGTTCTGTAGGAGAGCTCAATAGTATTGGCAGTGGATTCATGATTTCTTCAAGCCTTTTCGGCCTTAGCCTTTCTCTTGGCACATGATTTTCTTAGGAGATTCCCCTAGACTTCCCTCCAAGTTTACCCAGATTTGGCATACTTTCAGGATGGAGATTTTGTTCACATTATGGAAAGATAGGAATGCTGTTATTTTTTCTCACAGCTTTCTTGATACGAATGTTGCTATGTATAACAAGGCTTGCATATGTAATAATGTTATGATGCAGATTTAAGTTCAGGCCAATAAAGTGGCCCTCGAGGTGGCTCACCTACAGGAGTTGCTCAATCATTGGGGCAATGCTCCCTGTACTATTGCACAGGTTCTGCTTGATGCCATTTCTGCTGAAGGTACTCCTCCTAGAGGCCACCACCGTGGGCGCAGCTCCTCGGCGTGCCACTCACGCACTCCGCGTTTGTAGGCTCCCCACCCCCACTCTTCGAGAGGTGGTGGCAATGGTTGGTGGTGCCGCTCGGCTTCTCCACCTTGTCGCTCTTTTGGGTGGTCTCCGGCACCGGCTCATTCTGCCCCTCCTGATGCTCTTGGTTCTCGCCATGGCTTTGGTTGGCCTCCCGCCACCTCCTCCAAGTTTCCCCGACTGGCTTTGGCCATTTCACCACCCAGGGTAGAAGAGAAAGAAAAATAAGAAGCTGAAGATGATGGGTGGTCGCTTCCCGACCCTCCTGTCAACCGCAATGATGTGTGGGGTTCTGATGATAAATATCCTCCTCCTTCTGCCACTGCTATTGCTGCATAATGGCTATATGCCTATTTTTTTTGATGAATAGTTGTGCTTTGTATCCGGCTTGGCCGTGTGAACTTTGCGGGGTGATTCTTATGTCCCCCGACCCCTTTTTTGTGGATATGTAACTTTGATATTTTATTAATTGAAAAGGCACCATTCATAAAAATAATAATAATAATATTATAATAGTAAAACACATAATTTTTCATATTAAAGCATTACAATTTTACTTACCTACAATTAATGAATTGTTTCATGAGTAATCATCCATTCGATTGATTTGAAGCATACAAAATAATAATGAAAACCATGTATGCATTAAAATAAAGCTGATCCATAGAAAAATCAAGGACTCTACTTGGGCTTAATTCAGTTGGCCAACTCAATGAAGTGAAACAATATGCTGCTGAAAGATGGCACATACAAATTTATAAGTGGCATGCCTATTTTCTAACTTGTCTACTTGTCTTCATATTCCTGCAAATTTATAAGTGGCATGACTATTTTGTAACGTGTCTTTATAAATCGTGGTCTATTGCAGTATAAATCATGAGATTGTGTAAGAAGTTGATCAAGTGAGTTAACAAATATTGGTAATGGAGCTTCATGCCATTGGAATGTTTCCTTCTCATCGTCCCCTTGACTGATGGTCTAATTAAAAATAGGGAGGTAAGCATTTTTACGTGCTTTTCCTTCAATTGGGGTGTGCTATTTATGAACTAGTGTAATATACAAAATAGTACTGTGTTGCAATTTTTAAATTTTTTATTCTAACAATTATTAAGTAATAATTTTTTTTTTAAAATTTATATTTAATAATAATTTAAGATGTATGTTTCTGGATTCTTTTTGTTTGATTTTATATTGTAAATGAATATTTTTAGATAAAATTGGATATAATTTTTTGTGGATGTTTTGGATCACACTCAATGATTTATCATCATAAGTAAAAGTTGACAGCATGTAAATAGGGAAAAAAAGGAAAGCTCCTATTATAATCCATAATAGCAACCATATGTTTTTGGGTCTACATATGGTAACAATAATATTTTTAATTTCAATTTTATTTTTTATTCCATTGAAACACTAACTCATTTATACATGAAAATAGGTTAATTTTTCAAATAAATTTTCAAGTAATTTCAATTTGAAAAAAAAACACTATCAATCTAAATTGACACTACTTTTTTAAATACTTTATTGATTTAGATTGTTTAGGGCGTGTTTACATTGGAGCTGCACTTAAGTGAAGGTAGTATATATTTTTCTTTCTAAATTAAGCTTCAAGATTGAAAATCATTTTCTTTCATATATAAGAATAATATTTCTTTAAAAAATTATTATGGTAGTGCAAGTTCAACAAATTTTGTAAGATTAATGCATTTTATTTGTATTTTATACTAAAGTTTAACATATTTTGTAATAATTTTTTTTAATAATTCTTTGTAAGTTGCATTGTTATGATTCTCGATTCCAAGAGCCAATGATTGTAGTTCTATTTATGTCATATTAATTTTCTAAATATTTTGTAGCTCTCAATAGCCATTGTCATTAATGAAGCACAAACTGTTGCATTGGTTTCCATCATGATATGAGAGATGAAGCGTGGGAGTATCTGCGCTATGAAAATTGTAGATTTGGGATACTTGGCCCTTCAAGTGATGCATATGAATGTTAGTGCGAGTCACCATGGATGCTGCATATATCTCACAATGGTTTGTCCATGTTCCATCTTTTGCCATTTTTTTATAGTACTCTTCAAAAGTCATTTCATCTTTTTGAGAAAAGAAAGGCTCAAAGTTTGAACAATGCTCCATAATGTAGTCCACAACCATAACATGATACTTTAAGTGCTAGTCTTGGTCACCTTCAAGCTGATATGCTAGGGCTCTGAAGAAATAATTTCCATCTACTAGCATTTGCACCATTCTTCTCTGCAATCCATTCCTCTGAACCTCAAATTCTTCTTGGCTCTATTTTTTATTTTCTTCTTCATCCAGCATGGTATTCAACTTAGTGTATTACACTTTCCATTAGTGATAGTATAGAGGATGTAATTGATACAAACTTTCAAATGCGATTTACATTCAGCATTAATGATCATGTACATTATAAACATTACATCAAAGACATGAGCAATAGCTAGGCTATGCCCACGGAATTAGCTAACGGTGGTAAGTATGTCAACTCTAAGTGCCTACAATATGTAAATTTTAAGTGTGTTTTGTATACATTGTATCTAATTGCAACATTGTTCTCTACATGGTTTTTAGGTTTTGGTCATTCGATGAATCTATTTAAAACTCAATTAAATTATTGATAGAGAATCAATCACGCTTTCCAATTCAAGACTATTTATCATATTGAAATGTTCTGTGATTAAGTGTTTACTTTTCTTTTGTAAATTCACAATTATTGATTAAACTTGTAGGTTGACATTAATGACTTTTGATATCATTTATTTTGTAGGCCCTACCCATTTTCATTAGCGTCTTTTTGCACCATCCCACTATTTCATATATTTTGGTACTGAGATCTCAAATAACCAAGTGTCTAAGCTGCATATTCAGCTTGGAGTGCATGTGCTATCCCCTCTTGCTGACATGAGAAAAATGTTAGATACTTGATTACAAATTTTTAAAAAATAAGTACACTTGACTAAAATATTCTTATTACGACAAGATTGCGGTTTAAATTTTTTTTGATGAATAGAGGCCTTTACTATTAACAATATAGCAAAGTACAGTTTTCACAAAAAAAACTCGAGGAATAAAAAATCACCCCACAAAGAGTCACTTGGCTTCACGCCAGAATTAAACAACTATTCATAAAAAAAAAACAAATAAGAAGCCCTCAGGCTGCAAGAGCAGTAGCAGAAGAGGGTGGAGGATCTTTATCATTTGGATTGCCCCAAACATTGCGCCCAGGGGTCTAGTCGGGAAGCAACCACCCATAATCAGTTTCTTCTTTTTTCATTTCTCCTTCCTCCCACCTGGGATAAATTGCCAGAGCCAGGTGGGGGATCTTATTAGAAGGGGCGGGAGGCCACACAGGAACAGTGGCCAATGACTGAGAAGTAGTAGAGGCAAGCACCAGAGGCCAGCCAGCAGTAGAGGCCCTCCTATCAGGAGGAGAGGCAGAGCGATGGTGCCAAGAGTGTGGTGTTCTGGATCGCCTCGCCGAGGCACTCCTGCTATGATGCTGACCCCAGGGTGGCATGCGGTCAACAGAGAGAGAATCCGATGGCACTCAAGCAACAGTACACGGGGCATTACCCTAATGTTGCAACAGCTCCTACAAGTGGGCGACGTCAAGGGCCACCTTGTTAGCTTTTACTTGAATCTACATCATGACATTATTACATAAACATGCCTTAGCATAGAGAGAAACAATAATATCCAGAAAGCAGTGAGTAAAAATAACAACATTATGGTCTTTCCATAATGAAAATAAAATCTCCATCCTAAAAGTATGTCAAATCTGGGTATATTGGGAAGGCATTCTGGGAGAGTCACCAAGGAGAGCCATATGCCAAGAGAAAGGCTCGGGCCAAAATGGAATAAAGAAACTATGAATCCATTTCCAGTTGTTCTAGGCCCGACGATAGAACCAAACAATATGTAAAATGGTTTCAGGGTGCCCACAAAATGGGCATTTAGGATCAGGCACACCTAAGTGCCGAAGTCGAGCTCCTAAGGGAAGACCTTGGTAGGGAAGATACCAAGCAAAATGAACAATTTTGGGTTCAATGGTAGCATCCCAAATAGTGCAGAAATGCCAGCTCCAAGTCTTCTGGGAAGAAGAAAGATGCCACCAATGGTTGAGAGAAGCAACCATAGGAAAATGAGGCTCAAGCCAAGAGTACCCAAGTCTGGGTTTGTAGTTCATAAATGGTGCATCAGGGTGCCATTTCCAATCTTTCCACAAAGGTTTAATTGACTGAATTCCAAGTTTGTACAGGAGATGTGGTGGAATAGCAGAGACAAGCAAGTCAAAAGTCTGACGGTCTGGGCGAGTGAGCCAGAACTGAATCTGAAGATCATCCCAAGAGCGAAGACTCATGGTGGCTTTGGAAAACAAATCCTTGGGTGTTTGAATTCTTTGTTTGTGAAAATAAAGAGCACTAATACCCTGGATTCTAGCCAGAGGAAACCCTTGTTGTGCAAAAAGTGGGGACCACCAAATATTCTGCTGATTGAAAGAAAGCCCATCTCGGAAGCCATTGCCAACGCAACAAAGCCAGGGTTTATAGCTTCCCAGGCTCTCCAAATTATTTTGGAAACAAAGGCACCTTGGATTTGAACATGGTGCTTCATAACCAGAGGGTTTGAAAGCCAATCCCTTTCCAAGCCAGTTTGTGCAAAGGATACCTAGAAGAAATGCAATGGCAAAGCAAGACATTCCAGGCCTCATTGCCTGTGAGACAACACATGACCCATTTTGCACAGAGGGCCAGGCCTTGCTTCTAAGTATCAAGTAAGCCAAGCCCACCAGAGGCCTTGGGGAGACAATGAAATTCCCAGGCAATTCTATGAAATCCATGGTGATCAGCACCAGAGGCCCAAAGAAAATCCCTCAACAATTTCTTGAGCTTCTTATAGGAGGCCTTTGAAGGAGCCCAACATGAAGAATAGTACACATGAGTAGAAAAAAAAACCTTAGAGAAAATCTAGAATTTTTCGGTGAGCGATAGCGGCTTGGTAATCCAATAGGTAAGCTTCTTTTCAATTTTAGCAAGCATAACATTCCATAATTCAGTAGAAGTAGATTGAAAAGCAAAAGGTATACCAAGGAATCAAAAAATTTCCCCATGTTGAATCCTAGACCAACCAAACTAGGAAAACCAAGGTGGGTCAGGAAGGGAAGACTGCCTGTAACATAAGGTTTTATGCCACTGAATGGCTGAGCTTGAAGCCAGATAGAAAGTGTCTAAACACTGCAAGGTTGCCTTGATATTTTCTTCATCCTCTACAAGAGTGAGAAAAGAATCATCGGCAAAATGGCCATTAATCAACTGCTGAGTGGTATTGGGTAAAGAAATCCCTCGAACATGGCCAAGATAAATATATTGAGCTAACAAGTAGCCAAAGCCCTCGGCTGCCAGAACATATAAGGTAGGAGCAAGAGGACATCCTTGCCGAATGGATCTGAAGAGCTCATAGGTAGAGGACTGTCTGCCATTAATAGTGATTTGCAAGCAGAGGCATCCCTGAAAAGCATCTGCATAGATTGAATAAATCTAGGGCCAAAACCCAGAGCGTGAAGCATAGCATGAATAAAAGGCCATTCAATACTGTCATAAGCTTTAGTAAAATCAATCTTAAGAAAAAGGGCTTTCTGTTGTGACTTACGAGCCCATTCCATACCTTCTGGTGGTACCCTAATTTTTGATAATTTAGAAGTCCCAATCCATTATCAAGAAGCATGTTTCTCCATACTAAAAAATATCAAAGGAAGGAAGCTTTATGACACAAATAAATAGAACTAACTAATCGAAGCCTTCAGAAAATGCTGAAATTTAGACCTGCTACAAATATTATTTCGACAAAGGATAAAGATGGTCGAATTTAAAAAATATAAAAATGACCCAGTTCGGGAAATCAAATTTCCTATCTCTAGAAAAAATATTAGATTTTCACAAGGTGTTTTGGATTTTCAACCAAAGCCAAATCCGAAAGTTAGGTATTTATTTTTTAGTTAGTTTATTGTTTTTTCAAAATAATTTGTAATAAGAGTTGTGTCTTTTCACCCTAAAGAGGTGTGAAAGCCACTCAAACACATATATATACAGAATGTAAAATGCAAAGAGAGATGAGACAATACAATATAATACAATTTCACATATTTGGATAGTTTTTAATCAACAAGTACAAACATGGACCTGGATGTACTTTTTTTTCAAAATCAATAAAGATAAGTCCTTTTTCTTTCACATGTGTAATAGTTTTATTATCATTTTACAATTAGTCCCTCGGATAAACCAATAGAACTTCTTCAAAGTGATAGTTTGA
>MU227720.1:2795216-2808751 GCA_018584345.1 Thuja plicata | reverse complement strand
TTTGTTTTAGGTTGCATGTACATTCCATAACACCTTTGAAGTGATAAGTTTTCTTGTAAAACTGTCTCTGAGGTTGAACATAAGATTGGAATGATCTTGATTCTATTGCCCATGGTAGAATAAGGCAGTATTCTAATCATTATTTGGATTATAGTTATTCAGTTCATTGTTTATAGTTTTGTGATATCTTATCTATCTGTTCCTTTCAAATTACATACACATTTACTAAACATTCTTTCAATTACTTAAAGTATTTCAGTTTACAGTTCATGATATATTGATTTCAATTATATTTATTTCAAGTTCCTTGCCATACTTTGAGAGACAAAAGTTTGAGTTCCATACACAGGTTATCTTCTATAAAAAGCCTGTTCAGGTGAAGGTTCACCCGCCTTGGTCCTGCAAAGCCAGAAGCGTAGGGGAAGAGGATCATAATCGATCATTCCTGTTAGTTGGTCAAAAATAATTGGATTTCCCATCATTGGATTAACAAGTCCAAAGGAAATTCAATTCAGCGTTTTTGGGAACCAACACCTTCCCAAACTGCAATGATATTATCTAGAATATATCTTGAATTAATAAAGCCAGTTTGCTCTGGCCAGACAATTTGGGGAAGGATGTGATGGATTTTGAGAGCCAGAGCATTAGCGATGATCTTATATGAGACATTGAGCAAGGTAATAGGCCACCAGTTGCAAATATCCTACGGATCCCCAACTTTGGGGATGAATTTAATGTTGCCTTTATTGATAATGTCTCCCAGAGACTGGGAGTGATATGCTTCAAGGTAGACCTGGTGTAAATCAGGACCTATGGCATCCCAAAGAGTTTTATAAAACCCACAGGGAAACCCATCACAACCAGGAGCCTTATCATCAGCCATGGCAAAGACAGCTTCCCGGAGATCCTGCAGGGTAAGAAGCTGCTCACAGAAAGCACGCTGGGATGGTGAAACACATTGAGGCACGACAGAAATACAATCCTTAAGAGCTTGATCGTTGGCAGGAGAAGATCCCTGGGTGGCAAAGACTTGTTCGTAATGACAAACAAAGGCTTGCAGAATAACAAGAAGCTCCGTGAGGAGGGATTGACCTTCTTTGATCCTGGTTATGCCCACATTAGTGTGACAGGCACGGAGAGCCGCAAAAAAAACTTTAGAGGCCTGATCACTTTTAACCAGTTTAAATTTTACTTTCTTTAATTTTTAAGAAGCGTCAATAGTTCACATTATTCCAATCCATTGAAACGTTTAAAAGCAGCCATTTTCCATTACTGGTACTTTTATTTTCTCGGTTCTTCTTATCGTTGAAGGTGTCCTAATCTCTAATTTAAACTCTGAGGATGACTACACGCAATCACAAACAGATTAGTTTGAATCAGAAGAAAAAGATCCGATCCACACTATCATACCGTTTATCTTAATGTATAAAAATAATAATTTACCAGTTTCACCAGAAGAATAGAAAATGAAAAGGTCAAAACAGTTTGTTATCGTAGGCATTCACAACTTCAATAATTTATAAGAGTTTACTGACAGGATTCACAACAGATTTACCCATTAATGAAAATACTGCTATTGTCCAATTCAATTCCACTATCTGTTGAACGCAAGACAGATTTAGCTCATCATTCGTTTAGCTTAAAATGGAAACTTACTTTAATAGCATATGTTAAAGGTGTATGCAATAACATATGGGATGTGCTCACTATCTACACATGGCCTCATGCTTTTCACTATTTACAATGACGTGCATAAAATCCTTCATCTGTCAGAAAACTTGTTCTTTCTGTGCCAGGTGAAATCTTACCCTGTTTCCCTGCATTACATGAAAAAACATTTTAGTATAATTGTGTTTGAGGAGAAAGAGAAAATCAGAGCGCAAAGATCTGAAGGTTTTTAAATAATAAAGGGTGGGGCTCTATTATTATTTTTAGGCTACTGCGTAAAACATTGAGCAAACAAAAGTAGAATGTTGAGAGTGTATCTATTCAGCAACCATCGGTTGACCAGCTTCACATTCCTACCCCACCATTTCAGGCCCACCATTTCCACGCAATCCTGGTACCGTTTTCCTGTTTCTCGGCACTGCTTTCTTGTTTCGCGGCGTAAGACTGCCAAAAAAAAATCTGAATAAATTGGCGGGCATCTCCCTCAAAATAAGCCTATCCGCTTAACAAGTAAAGGGAGAATTTCTTATACTAGCACTTGCTAATGTAGAAGGTTTGGTCATAATATTTGTAGAAAGTTTGGTCATACTATTTATATAGTAAATTTTATTTGGAGTACTATTTTTTCTTATAGTAAATTTTATTTGGAGTACCATTTTTTCTTTGGAGTATCAAACAATGTAGGTGGGATTCCTCTGTTTTCATATATAAGATCAAACACATGTTAAATTATACTAATTTTAATAAATAATTATTATCATTTAACACATTTAAATAAGAAACCATATCTAAATCTAAAAACTATCTTATCAATATTAGTAAAATTTAAGTAAATCATTCAATTAAACAATAAATTAGGAAAAATACATGACATTGTTTGTTTTGATGAAATAATGATATTGAACAATTCAATCTTACCATTCACAAACTTAAAAACAATAAAACAAATCACAAAAAGCTTTTAGATACTTGGCATTCAATGATTGACTAGTTCCCCACAAACAATTTAATAATACAATTTTGAATATAGCGATTAATTGACATTCCATCAATACTTATTCATGTATAGTCATGTATAGTCTTACAATATAAGGTCGAATTGTATATAGTTACTAATAAAGATGTTCAAACGTGCGGCGTTGTAGTCTCCAATTACTTGTGCGGTCGCATAAAATTTACAAATCATCTGTGTCCATGCTGGTATTTGATCGCTAACAATTTTCTTCATCCGTTGATGAAGTGGCAGGGTTAAATAAACTCTCTCTGGTCCCCATCTTTGTATAACCTGTTGATTACACAATGTGTTTATTTGGAAGCAAACTTCAACGAAAAATTTGTCCATGGTAGACAAGACTCTGCAAACTCACAGTACTTATTTGTGGTCCCCAAAGCATTTTTTCTAACCACAACTGACCATTTCCATGCAGTAGACAGGTGTACTCAAATTTAAATACTATTGATGCAGGCCAAAACCATATCTCGCTTGGAACATAATGTATTTCTGCTAGGTTGCACGTATTACAACTGACCAATTTTGAAACATTCGGATCTCTAAAAAAATGGTAATGAATCCTGTGGAGATCAAAATGCTGGAAGAAATCATCAATCACAATAGTCGTGTGTCTCAACATGTCTGCACAAAAAATCAGGATTATGGGTAAACAGAATTATAGGTTATAAGGAATGGAAGTGGGAAACAAGCACATTTGAATAGATGGCTAAAAAGTGGAAAATTTATGTAGTCATTATGAGAATCCTCTTACTTTTTTGATACTTTGATCATTCCCATTGGAACGGAGAATTTTTCAATAACTGTGGTATCTTCTCAGAGTTTCTAGTAGTGCCAGGAAATATGCATAAATGTTGTCGGAAACCGTGGTTTGGTTTGTGGAAAAGCCTTCTAAGATTCAATACCCACTCTGGCTAGTTGAAAGATGAATATCACTAGTGAAGCATGCAAGAACTACATACACTACAATAATGTGATTACCGTCAATATACAATGCTGAAAATGGAGCCTTCAAATGTCGCTGCCATAAACTTAATGAATCCAAGTTTGGAATTGGATCGAAACATCAAAAGATGGACGAAGGAGACACAAATGCAATAAAGAAAGTATTAATGTGGAACAAAATCCTATCATAGGGATATAAAAGATGTGTGCCCACAGCTTGCACTTAAGAGAGCATCACAATGAGAACAATTGAAAGGAAGAGCTATTAAGAGGTCACATCTGTGAACAATGTTAGCACTAGAGAAAAGAAGTTCACTAACACAAAGTTAGTGATTCGCACCCGCAAAGTTTTATTTCTATATTGGCAAAGATTTTAGGTAACTACCAAATCAGTGTAGAAGCAACCTAGATATAATGTGTTAACCTTACATGCTGCCCACCCAATACTCCCTCGAAGCTTAACAAGCTACACCCTCTTTGAACATTAACAAAAATCTCCACATAATAGAAAAGGGGACTGATGAGAATGCAAAAGCTAAAAGAATTCAGAATGGCTAATAAAGGCCTCAAAAGATTTTCAACCTAACTTTCAGTCCTATGCTACCAAATAAAATGGACTACTATCAGTCAAAATAGGTTTTCTAGGTAACCAGCTTTGAATCTTGTGCTACCAAAGAAAATCAAAATTACTGCTATTTTTATGATATTATGTTGACAAATAGAAGTTGTTCAATCATAGTAGGAAAAGACCACATATTTTTGTGATATCTTATTCTTAAACATTGAATTTTTTCAACTATACTAAAAAAGAGACCACACATTATAACATCGAGTTTTCTTAAACGTCGTAAAAAAAAGTCTACACGCCTGTACTGTACTGTGGTAATTGTAACAAAAATAGCTTATAGACATTTTAGCTAACTTTCAATCTGTTCCAAAAAAAACTGATTTTCGCTAAGCATGATGCACTCGCAATTTCTCCAAAATTTATGAGATGACACCCTTTAGTTCATTCTACGAGCAGACCCCTAAAACACAAGATAAAATTGTAAGGAAAAATATTATCACAAAAGAGTGCTTCACGGAACAGAAATGAAGATCTCCCTAATCAATAAATGTTAAACTAATTCTGTAATTACTAACTGTTGAATTAATTTTACCTTGCCTGATACAACAAATGCAGCTCCGAAAACGTCATTCAATACAGTTGTGGAAACCAATGATGCCTCCAAAATCTCAACTGCCTAGCAAAACTGTTAAGCGTTTTACCAAAATTAAAGCCCTAATAAAAACCACCAATAATTTTGCCTCAGCATGTTGGAATGAAACTAAAACCTCTGACCTTGTTGCGATAAAAAACTGTGGTGTACATTAATGGCTTCAGATCTCTGGTTAGCCATTTCAAAGCAGGAAAGTAGCAATTCTATAAAAGGCCAGCAAAGAAAAAGCCATCCTCGATTGAACGGAATGCATGACGGTGTCAATTGTTGGTAGTATCTTGCAGTCTACTTGTTGTCTTCTAATTTGAAATTGGATTTTGAGTGCCGAAATTCAACCACGTTAACTCCAACGTGACAGTAGTATTTCCATGCCACATTAGCTGCTATTAACCAGCTGCTCCAACCACTTGTGAACAAACCAAGTAGGTTTCTGGAGCCGTCCGACTGTTTCCCGGGGTAAGACACCCCGGAAAGTCTGAACAATCCGGCGGGAGTGTTCTCCAAAATAAGCCTATCGGCTTAATTATATTTTTTACTCCTAACAACATAATTTTTGTACCTAGTTTTGTCTCCTCATACTTTTAGTATTGATCGATTTCTTTTCGTTTTCAGGAAAATAATGTTACTGAGAATGAATATCTGGCTAATTGGAGTTATTGAAACTAAGGAGATGTATATTATTCTTGTATAGTTCCTCCTTGGATGAAAATAATAATTTCAAATTTTTACTATGTTTTAATTATCTTGGCTCCGTCTAACTTGGAATCACAAGACATTTCTTGAAAATATCATTGATCTAAATAAGATTTCATAACATATTCTCCATTAATTGAAGTTGAATGCTTCATGAAAATGACATTTGTCACTATCAGTTACCATTTGTCTAACTTGGAATCGCAACACATTTCTACATCCAGTAAAAAATAAATATCAGTGATCTTAACAGGATTCCATAACATATTCTTCAATAAAAAAAGGGCTAAAAATTAATTTAAACACTAAAGAGGTACAAAGAAAGCAAAGTGCCCAAGAAGAAGAGCACTACAGATTCTTGTCCACCATTAATTGAAGTTGAATGCTTCATGAAAAATGACATTTGCCACTATCCGTTACCATTTTTCTCATTTACTTATGAGTGTCATGTATGCAGACAAACATTTCATTATTTCAGGATGAGAGCTGATTGACAAGATTTTTTTTCAAGATCGTATATTTTCAATTAGGAAATATATTATAAATGTGTATGGCCTCTTCTTTGAGTTACACTATTTATGTACACATGAGCATAAGTAAAAAGCTTAAAATAATATATGAACATAAAAATGTCATGAGTTAATATAAGGAACATCATAGTATCACATATATCTTGTGTAGTAAAATTAATACAATCATAATACTATATTGGAACATCATAACATCACATATATTTTATTTAATGAAATGAATACAATCATAATATTCAATAAATATATAGCCATCAAAATTTTCACAACTATCATCTATTTTATGATTAACTCAAACTTATGTGAAGTTTTCATATAATTACATCTAGCATTAATTATTAAAACATCATCTACCAATCCTCAAGGACCTTCTTTGCTCACCATCATTACATAACCCTGTGTCCCACCTAAAGGAATGTCACATCTCACTAGCTATGGCTAGTGCAAACTAGTTTGGTCTTATAATGTGTACATGCTCAACACTAAGCATTATCAAGGCTTGGATAGTTGACCCTTTCTTATAAGTAGTTTAAGTGGGAAAGTGTGCACTAGTCTCCCATTGGTATGTTATATTGTGCTCCTCTACATCATGCACCATATGAATCATACCATATGCAAGGGACAAATGACAAGAAAAATCTGTTTGCATTTGAAATTCATTTCTTATCCAATGAGGCAAGAATACATGAATCATATATGAGCATTGATGTATCAGCATGTGTTCTTAACATATTGGTCAAGATATGGGATTCAGATACAAACATGTTCCACTTTCTCAATAGTGGGACCACAATCACACTAGAGAATATATGGAGGATTTTGAAGTCATTGGTGTAAGGTAGACAACCAACATATAAAATAAAAAATACCACCCAACAAGTAGGAAGAGAATTGTATGAATATTGGACCATGATAGAGGAATATGAATAATGGAGTACCCTTATAGATGTCATGGAAAAAATGTGCACAAGAAGTTTACATGGATTTTGATGACTCTTGTATTGTTTAAGCAATGGGATTCAAGTATAAATATCTTCTAGTTTCCCAACGGTAAAATTGCAATCACGTTCGAGCATACATGTGTTAGAATAACTGAGGGCGGGGGGGGGGGGAATCAGCGGNCTTCTAGTTTCCCAACGGTAAAATTGCAATCACGTTCGAGCATACATGTGTTAGAATAACTGAGGGCGGGGGGGGGGTGAATCAGCGGCCTCAAAAATATTTCAATAACTTAACCCAAAAACTTAGTACCACAATATTTAGCTTCTAGTTATCTTCAGACCTACAAGATGAATGCCTTCAAACAATCTTAACAAATACCTACTGCTCAGAGTTCACTATTAAACCTTATTCTTACTGTTTACCGATTAGCAGTCTTTCATTTACCGAAAATAGTAAATTGCTTAGTGTAGACCGTTCAATCTAGAATAGTTATGTGTAATGCAAAACAATAAATTAATGACTCATAAACACATTGACACATGGATTTTTAATGTGGAAACCCCGTTAAGGGAAAAACAACATGGGACCGGTAACCCAAAATTTTCACTCTTCTAAAGTGAGCTTGGTGAAGAGCCAACCCTGTTAAAGGTTACAAACACACTGTTAGGTGTGACCTTGTTAGAGGATTTAAATAGAATAGTTTGTCAATTGATATCTGACATGTATCTATGCTACCTTCTATGATCAAACCCAATGTAGTTTGTCAAATGGTATCTAGAATCTCATGCTATCTTCATGATCAAAATTTTTGATACTCCTTGGGATGTATCTCAATATAGAAAGGATTGTTAAGTGCTGCTCGGTTACGAGACTTTCTGAATCAATGGTTAAACTGAAATAGTCAATGATCTGTTCACATATACAACTATAGACTTGCAGATTTTCAGATCTATTGTAAGCTCACAATACTTTTCTGATCAATCTATCTTTTCAATACCTTTGCTCCACTTCTTTCTGCTTGGTGATGTTACACTTCTCTGTTGCTCGGTGTCTGCAAAATTCTTTATCTCTTTCCTCATCTTGATTGATCAGGACTGTATGAAGTTGTTCTTCATCAGTTTCTCTCCAACATCTTCTTTCTCTATTCACTCCCCTAATTCATAATGAATTAGATTGTCTCTTTATAGACATGATAACACCGTTTCTCAGTTCTTGACTTTCTTGTTCTTGGCATGATCTGCAATCTTAGCCAATCTTGCTTTAAATATTTTACTCATGTTTTATCTTGTAGATATCTTCTTTCCAACTGTAATAAAACATCTTTAAATATTTCACTTATCTCTGGCTTTAACTTGTCGATGAAAACAATGTTAACAACCAGTTAACTCTATCTTTAGCTCTTGCTAGCTAAGTATTTTGTCATTTCTAAACTTCAGTTCTTTTCAGTGTTTAACTCTTTGATAGCTTCGGTCAACACTTCAGTTTTCCTTGGGCATCTCCGTCGGGGTTGTCTATCTATCAGGCATCACTGTGAATTTCTTCTCATCAGTAATGCTTGTGATTCTACTCTTCGGTAATGCTTGCCGGGTTTCTTGCGCGGGAAACACTGTGACTTTACTTTTGGGTTTCTCTTTCCGTTGGGGTGCACTGCCCATCTGTGTTTGTTGTCACTTAGTGAATGCTGATATTTTATGTATTACTGAAAGCATAATATTTATCTCTGTGATTCTTTGAAGTCTTTGACACTTTGTATATAACTAATTAGATTATATCAAGTTGACATCAATGACAATATAATCCATTAACTGATTAAATGTCTTGCATTATCTTTTTGCATTTCAGTGATCAACTTAACATCTTCAAACATTCAATCAGTTATAGGTCATCAATCTCTCCCTTTGACATTGATGGCAACACACTACATTATCACACTATATTATTACTAATACAATATGAAATATATAAGTTGAAGTTCATCAATCTCTCCCAAATCTTTTTGTTCTATAACCAATACAAATGTCTAGCTCTCGATAAGCTCATATAGCTTAAATTTGTTTCTTTCAGAGTGCCTTTCTTCAATCTTTAATCCCTTTACTGGATAGAAGTATCAGCTTCTAATTCTATTTTTGATATGTTCTCTCCCTTGACTATTTCTCTCCTTGATCATCTCTTTTTCTTTTGATAGCAATATAGTCATTTCTTCCTTCATGAAACTTCTCTCCCTTTAATGGATATTTCATATGTAATCTCTCCCTTTGGATATTCAGGATATTCTCTCCCTTTGGATAATTGATCTGTTCAAATATACAACTATAGACTTGCAGATTTTCAGATCTATTGTAAGGTCACAATACTTTTCTGATCAATGTATCTTTTCAATACCTTTGCTCCACTTCTTTCTGCTCGGTGATGTTATGCTTCTTTGTTCCTCGGTGTCTACAAAATTCTTTAGCTCTTTCCTCATCTTGATTGATCAGGAATGTATGAAGTTGTTCTTCATCAATTTCTCTCCAACATCTTCTTTCTCTGTTCACTCCCCTAATTCATAATGAATTAGATTGTCTCTTTATAGACATGATAACACTGTTTCTCAGTTCTTGACTTTCTTGTTCTTGGCATGATCTGCAATCTTGCTTTAAAGAATTTACTCATGTTTTATCTTGTAGATATCTTCTTTCCAACTGTAATAAAACTTCTTTAAATATTTCACTTATCTCTGGCTTTAACTTGTCGATGAAAACAATGTTAACAACCAGTTAACTCTATCTTTAGCTCTTGTTAGCTAAGTATTTTTTCATTTCTGAACTTCAGTTCTTTTTGGTGTTTAACTCTTTGATAGCTTTGGTCAACACTTTAGTTTTCCTTGGGAATCTCCATTAGGGTTGTCTGTCCGTCAGGCATCACTGTGAAGTTCTTCTCATCGGTAATGCTTGTGATTCTACTCTTCGGTAATGCTTTTTGGGTTTCTTGCGCGGGCAACACTGTGACTTTACTTTCGGGTTTCTCTGTCCGTTGGGGTGCACTGCCCATCTATGTTTTTTGTCACTTAGTGAATGCTGATCTTTTATGTATTACAGAAAGCATAAGATTTATCTCTGTGATTCTCTAAAGTCTTTGACACTTTGTATATAACTAATTAGATTATATCAAGTTGACATCAATGACAATATAATCCATTAACTGATTAAATGTCTTGCATTATCTTTCTGCATTTTGGTGATCAACTTAACATCTTCAAACATTCAATCAGTTATAGGTCATCAATCTCTCCCTTTGACATTGATGGCAACACACTACATTATCACACTATATTATTACTAATACAATATGAAATATATGAGTTGAAGTTCATCAATCTCTCCCAAATCTTTTTGTTCTATAACCAAAACAAATGTCTAGCTCTCGGTAAGCTCATATAGCTTAAATTTGTTTCTTTCAGAGTGCCTTTCTTCAATCTTTAATCCCTTTACTGGATAGATGTATCAGCTTCTGATTCTATTTCTGATATGTTCCCTCCCTTGAATGTTTCTCTCCTTGATCATCTCTTTTTATTTTGATAGCAATATAGTCATTTCTTCCTTCATGAAACTTCTCTCCCTTTGATAGATATTTCATATGTAATCTCTCCCTTTGAATATTCAGGATATTCTCTCCCTTTGGATAATGATAATCTCTCCCTTTGAATCTCTCTCCCTGATAATGATTTATAATCTCTCCCTTTGACAAGAATTCCAAAGTAAGCTTCTATTATGCTAAAGGTATATCCTTTCACCTTTTTATAATATAATCTTTGAATTTCCCTATCCATCAGCAATACATCTCTGTATTAGCCAAAATTATCTCTGGTGTTCAGCGTAGATTTGTACCTTGTTGTATACAGATGTATCTTTGCAATCCATTTTTCTTGCTTGCATCAACATGAATGATCTTCTGATTCTGTGTAGGCTGATGTAGCCTCTTAGTCAGCTTACTAGCCAATAGACAAGTGTTGGACCCCTAGTCTCTTTCTTAGGTACTCAAATGTATCTTTCAGCAATGGCTTTGTGATTATATCAGCTAATTGTTCCTTTGATTGAACAAATTCCAGTATCATTTATTTTGCTTACACTTGTTCTCTTAAGTAATGATACTTGATAGCAATATGCTTAGTCTTAGCATGCATGACTGGATTCTTTGATATGTTTATTGCAATGGTATTATAACAATAGATAATCAGTGGTTCAAGAATATTCATATTCATACCTTCTAGTATTTATTTGATCCATACAATATTTGAGCAATTTGTAGTAGCAACCACATATTCTACTTCTACAGTAGACTGTGAGACGCATCCTTTCTTCTTTCTGATCCATGTGACAAGTCTGTCACCCATGAAGAATGCTCCTCCAGTTGTGCTCTTTCGATCATCTAAGTTTCTAGCCCAATCAACATAGGTATAGACTTGAAGCTCAAATTTTCCTTCTCTTTTATACCATAAGCCATAGTCCTCGGTGTTCTTTAGATATCTCAAAATTATCTAGATAGCAATCATGTGTGATTCTTTAGGATTAGTAGAGAATCTTTCAACTATTTGAACTGCATGTGCTATTTTTGGTTTGGTATGAACTACATTAGTTTGCCAATCATTGATCTATACAAGGTTTTATTTACCTTATTTGATTTGTCTTCCTTTATCAGCTTACATTTGGTTTCCATAGGTGTTCCAACTGGCTTGGAATCTTCCATCTTGAATATCTTCAACACTTCCTTGATGTATAATTTGGACTGAGTGATATATATGTCTACATCTTGTTGAAGAATCTGTAGACCAAGAAAGAATTTGATCTCCCCAAACATAGACATTTCAAACTCTTTTCTCATTTCATTAGCAAAGGATTTACATAACATTTCATTACCCCCAAATATGATATCATCAACACATATTTCAGAAATAAGAATATTACCATCTGTATCTTATTTTAAGTACAAATTGCTATTTTCACTTGTTCTTACAAATTCAATGCTTATCAAATGGGAGTGAAGTCTTTCGTACTAGGCTCTAGGTGCTTGTTTCAATCCATACAAGGCTTTATGTAGTCTACATACCAGGTTTCTCTTGTCTGGATCAAAAAACCCTTATGATTGTTCAATGTACACCTCTTCTTCCAGTATTCCATTTAGGAATGCAGATTTGACATCCATTTGGTATACCTTGAATCCTATGAATGCAACATAAGAAAGAATAATTATAACTCCTTCTAGTCTAGCAACGGGTGCAAAGGTTTCATTTTAGGCAATACCTTCTTCTTGTGCATACCCCTTGCATACTAATCTTGCTTTGTTTCTTGTGACTTCTCCATTCTCATTCAACTTGTTTCTGAATATCCATTTAGTATTGATGACATTTTTGTCCTCAAATCTTGGTACTAGTGTCCATGTATTGTTCTTCTCAATCTGTTCTATCTCTTCATTCATAGCACTAACCCATTCCTCATTTTCAAGTGCAGTATTAACAGATTTAGGCTCAAAATCACAAAGTAAACATCTAGTGTTTAGTGACTTACTTCTTGTTCTCATTCCAGCCTT
Source organism: Thuja plicata (assembly GCA_018584345.1). Taxonomy (NCBI): domain Eukaryota; kingdom Viridiplantae; phylum Streptophyta; class Pinopsida; order Cupressales; family Cupressaceae; genus Thuja; species Thuja plicata. The sequence continues at coordinate 2,796,179 of MU227720.1, read as the reverse complement.
CTTGTCTCCTATGATCTAATTTTGTGGATGATGTCTTTTGACATACTTGGCAAGTTTTGGTTCAACTCTTTTTCCATCATTCTGATCATCATCTTGACCTTCATTCTAATCTCCATTTCTCGAAACATCTTTTTGAGGATTTTTCTTATTTTTGGTAATTGCAACCTGATGCTCAGGTGCAATGTTTTGTTGCTCGAGAGAGATACACTATTTCTCGGGTAGAGTGTCAAGTTCTTCAGTGTAAAAAAACCCGTTGTATTCTTGTAGTTCTTTTATGCTTTCCTTATCATTCTTTTCTACAAATTCATCTATTCTTACATTTGCACTTTCAATGATGTTTTTGATAGATAAAAGCAGCAAGAGGGTGATGGCCCGTGGAACAGGGGACTAGAAGCACATTAACAGCATGTTAATGGCACTAGCCTAAGCTTGTAGCAGATTTGACTGTTAGCACATGAATTTAAAGTTTTGCCTCTATCAAAAACAAAAGTATCATTTCTACTTAAAAAGAAATAACCACAGTAGCAATTATCAACAACAACATCAAAAATATTGTTATGGAGCCACACAGGGCTTGTCCACATACTAGATCTAAACTTAACAATACCCCTCAAAATAGAGCAGGGGAACCTTGGGACCAGCCCATCAAAAAAATACCACACCATAGAACAAAGAGCTAATTCTTCCCTCCCAGCTGCTTGGACAATAGGGATCTCGCCCACTCCTCCTGGAGGAACAGAAATAGTTCTCTGTTATCAGCATTTGCTTCCAGATTGCCGTTAGACAGCTTCTCCTGCACATTGCAAAGAGTTAACACCGAGGTGTGCATCACTTTCAGGGCAAATTTGTTGGTCCTCCTGTAGAGGTCCATCAGGTCCTGCATTCCTTTTTTGATCTCCGCTATTTCCATATCAATCTTCACAAACTTACTCTTAAGGGTGCCAGCGAAATTACTTTTCTCCT
>MU227720.1:2782976-2795166 GCA_018584345.1 Thuja plicata | reverse complement strand
AAATTTATTGGTCCTCCTGTAGAGGTCCATCAGGTCCTGCATTCCTTTTTTGATCTCCGCTATTTCCATATCAATCTTCACAAACTTACTCTTAAGGGTGCCAGCGAAATTACTTTTCTCCTCCAAAACAGGTGAGAGGGGTTTATCCTGGGGGTCGCATGCACTTTCAATGATGTTGTTAGAGGACTTGTTAAGACATTTATAAGCTTTGATTTTGGTGGAATACCCTAGAAAGATAGCTTCTTCACTTTTGGAGTCAAGACTTCCATTTCTATCATCTTTCAAAATATAACATTGACTTCAAAAGATTCTAAAGTAACTTACATTGGGTGTGTAACCATACCATAGCTCATAGGGCATCTTCTTTGTGTCCTTCAATTGTACTCTGTTCAATGTGTAGACAACAGTACTGGCAACTTCCCTCCAGAAAGTTTGAGTAATGCTTTTCTCTATCAGCAATGTTCTTGCACAATCAATAATGGATTTGTTTCTTCTTTCAACAATTTCATTTTGCTGTGGTGTTTTTGGTGTAGAAACCTGTCTTTTAATTCCATGCTCATTACAATAGTTAGTGAATTCATCTAAAATAAATTCCCCTCCTCTATATGATCTTAAGAATTTCAATTCCTTACCACTTTGTTTTTCTACCATAGCCTTATACCATTTAAACATCTTGAATGGTTCTGATTTATCTTTTAAGAACATAACTATCATCATTCTAGAATAATCATCTACAAAGAGAATGAAATACCTATCACCATAGTAACTCTTTGTCCTCATGGGTCCACATAAATCAGTATGGACTAATTCTCAAATTGCATTAGATGTATGGGCTTTACTCTTGAAACTAGACTTTGTCATTTTACCCTTTTGACAATTCTTGCACATGATATTTTTGGGCTTTGACATGCTCGGTAAGCCTCTTACTCTTCTTTTATTGCTTATCTTTATCATGTTGTCAAAATTCACATGGCATAGTCTTTTATGCCACAACCATATGTCTTAGTTTATATCCATTAAACAAGTGGTGTTAATGTCATCAAGATAGAAAAGGTTACCTTTTGTCTGTTCACCAGTTCCGATCAATCTTCATTAATCATTAAAGATCTTTGCTTTCTTATTTTGAAATTCTAATAAGTGACCTGTGTTATTCGGCTATGAAACACTCAATATATTATATAATTAAGTCCTTTTACCTAGTAAGCATTTTCACATTTGATCAAGTTATTCAACGTTATGGTTCCTTTGCCTTCAATTGGACAAGGTGTGTCTTTACTCATTCTTACTGATCCACCATTGTAGCATTCAAAAGTTTCAAACTTTTGTTTATCATCGGTCATGTGGTGAGTATAGCCATTATCTATAATCCATACATCATTCTTACTAACCTTAGATATGAGTGCAGTCTCTACATACCTTTCTTCTTCATCTGAATCATCCTTCATGGCTACAAATACCATATCAATATCTTCATCAGATTTAGTGTAAGTATCATCAGATCTATTCTTAGCCAAGTAACAATCTTTCTTCCCTTTGTCCTTGTAGTCTTGGGTATCTCTTCTATCAGATTGTCGGTTGCTTCGGTAATCTCTGTTATCACCTCGGTCAAACTTATTTTCATATGTTATGTCGTTACTTTCAAATGTCATCTTTTCTTCTGTTAGGACATCTTGCAGCGAAGTGTCCAACCTCTTTACAATTAAAACATACAAGTGGTAATTTACCTTTGTATCTACCTTTTCCTCTCTGCAATCTTCTTTCCATTAGTGCTTCAATCTTATCAATTCCTTGGCCATCACTATCACTTTCACTATCATTCCTCATAGTGTGGTTATGACTTGAATTACTTATTTTTAAAGAAGATTTGAATGCAAATTCTATAGATGGTAAGACACTATTATCAAAGTTATTCATTTCAAATGAAATCAATCTACCAATCAGACTATCTAGAGTAACATTATTGTTTGCAACTACTCTCTTTTCTTGTATAATAGATACTCTAATAGCATATATAGGTAGTAAGGTTCTTAGGATTTTACTTACCATTGTCTCTTCTTCAAGTACACCTCCAACTCCTCAGATAGCATTGACTACCTCTTTGAATCTACAACTATAATAAGTGATATTTTCTCCATCTTTCATCCTTAGGTCATCAAACGTCCCTCTTAGGTTTTCTTCCTTGGATCTTAGTACATTAACATCTCCTCCATGTACCAGATTCAATTTATCCCACATTTTGTTTACAAAGGTGCAGGTTTTGACATCTTCAAACTCAATATCAGAGAGTGAGGAAGCAATTTCTATCATCATGAAATTATGCTTATGCTTTTCTCTCAATTTCTCAAGTGTGTGAGGTCTTGTAGGAAACACATATTCAATATCTAGGTGTTGAGTAACATCATTACCAATACTTGATAGGTGGAGTCTTATTCTTCTTTTCCATGATGCAAAGTTGTCTTTATTCAACTTGGGCACATCTCATTTGTTCATCTTGTGATCTTTTGCTTGAGTTGTTAAACTCCCTTTCTAAGAACACAAGCTCTGATACCAATTGTTAGAATAACTGAGATGGTGGGGGGGGGGGGGGGGGGGAANGGGGGGGGGGGGGGGGGGGGGTGAATTAGTGGCCTAAAAAATAATCCAATAACTTAACCCAAAAATTTATTACCACAATATTAAACCTCTAGTTGTCTTCAGTCCTACAAGATGAATGCCTTCAAATAATCTTAACAAATAACTACTGCTCGGAGTTCTTTGTTAAACCTTATTATTACTGTTTACCGATTAGCAGTCTTTCATTTACCAAAAAAAAAAAATTGCTTAGTGTATACCGATCAATCCACAATAGTTATGTGTAATGTAAAACACTAAAGTAATGACTCATAAACACATTGACACATGGATTTTTAATGTGGAAACCTTGTTAAGGGAAAAACTAGTTGGAACCGGTAATCCAAAATTTTGACTCTTCTGAAGTGAGCTCGGTGAAGAGCCAACCCTGTTAAAAGTTACAAACACAATGTTAGGTGTGACCTTGTTAGAGGATTTAAATAGAATAGTTTGTCACTTGATATCTGGCATCTCTATGTTACCTTCTATGACCAAACCCAGTGTAGTTTGTCAAAAATTATCTAGCATCTCATGCTATCTTCATGATCAAATTTTTTTATACTACTTGGGATGTATCTCAATATAGAGAGGATTTTTAAGTCCTGCTTGGTTAAGAGACTTTCTGACTCAATGGTTAAACTGAAACAGTAAATGATCTATTCACATATACAACTATAGACTTGCAGATTTTCATATCTATTGTAAGCTCATAATATCTTTCTCATCAATGTATATTTTCAATACCTTTTCTCCACTTCTTTTTTCTCGGTGATGCTGTGCTTCTCTGTTTCTCACTGTCCGCAAAATTATTTAACGCTGTCCCCAGCTTGATTGATCATGACTGTATGAAGTTGTTCTTCATCAGTTTCTCTCCAGCATCTTCTTTTTCTATTCACTCCCCTAATTCATAATGAATTAGATTGTCTCTTTATAGACATGATATCACTGTTTCTTAGTTCCTTACTTTCTTGTTCTTGGCATGATCTGCAATCTTAGCCAATCTAGCTTTGAAGCTTTTACTCTTGTTTTATCTCGTAGATATATTCTTCCCAACTACAATAAAACTGCTTTAAATATTTCACTTATCTTTGGCTTTAACTTGTCGTTGAAAACAATGTTAACAACCAGTTAAATTTATCTTTAGCTCTTTGCAGATAAGTGTTTTTTCATTTCTAAAATTTAGTTTTTTTTGGTGTTTAACTCTTTGACAGCTTCGGTTAACACTTCAGTTTTCCTCGGGCATCTCTGTCAGGGTTGTCTGTCCATTGGGAATCACTGTGAAGTTCTTCTCATCGGTAATGCTTGTGGTTCTCCTCGTCGATAATTATTTTTGATTTTCTTTCTTGGGAAACACTGTGACTTTACTTTCAGGTTTCTCTATCCATCGAGGTGCACTGCCCGTCGGTGTTTATTGTCACTTAGTGAATGCTGATCTTTTATACATTTCTGAAAGAATAATATTTATCTCTCTGATTCTCTAAAGTCTTTGACACTTTGTATAAATAATAAGATTATATCAAGTTGACATCAATGGCAATACAATCCATTAATTGATTTAATGTTTTGCATTATCTTTCTGCATTTCGGTGATCAACTTAACATATTCAAACATTCAATCAGTTATAGATCATCAACATGTATGATATTGAAGTTATTAGTTCATGGTAGATATGTTGTGTCAATTTGGAACACCACCCAAAATAATGAAAGAGTCACATTAGAATTGCACAATGAGAAGGGGACACCCACAAGTTTGGTACTCCTAAAAAACATCATGGTAGAGGGTATACCTAGGAGGAACAAGTGAATCTCTATAATTCTTGTATAATTCTTATTGCCAAATAGAAAGGGTTCATCCCTTGCATATGGCATGATTAATGTGGTGAATGATATATAGTAGATCACAATATACTCATAACAAAGACCTCTATGCTCAACCATGCATACCATAAATTTACTAATAAGGGAAGGTAAATTATCTAAACCATATTTAACTACTTGAGTGTTAGGCATTTGAGCATGTATACATTGTAAACATTAATTTAGTGTTGTGTATAGCTATAGTTGATGAGATATTACATGTCTTTATGTGGGGCACTACATAGATGCAACAATGGTGAGTTTCTACATATTATAGATCATTTTCACAAATACTTTTAATTGATCCAAAAAAATATACCAAAATGTGCACATAACTTGAAAGTGGACCAATAAAAGCATAACTCCTAAACAAAATGAGTGTTAGAAACTATTAATGCAAGTGAACTTAAAGATGCCCAACCAATCGATCCTACATAGGCTAATTGAATATTAAGCAAAACTTTATTTTATTTCAAAAGTTGCAAAAAAAAAGAATTTAATTTAAAAATAAATGAAGTTCAATTTTTCATGTTCGACAATAATGAGAAATATGAAACTTTAAATATCAAAGACCGAGATTTTGATGACCTAAACAAGTTAGGGAGTAACAGGTGTATGTAGTTTCATCTCCAAATAAATCTAAAATTTTGAGATGTAAAAGTGTATGTAGTTTTGAATCTCCAATGGAATAGCTGCAACAAATATGAAATTATGAGTCCAAAACTTATCCTATGTGAACCAAAAGAAATTGAAAAGTTTCTATATAGAAACCAATTGTATGGTTAGATCATGTAGAACTAAGCCTCAATTATGCGAGTAGTCAAAGTTATTTGAAATTCAAAAATTATAAAAAGATTAAAGAAATCACTCTAAATAGATATAAATATTAAAGATTCTTCTGGATTACAAACTATCCATGCCAGTGCATCTTTTTTGAGAAATAGAACACAAGCCTTTTGATAGTAATTGCTAAACCATGATTGTAAGTTGGAGCACTATTGTCTATCCCAGGTATCACCATTATGACATTTTTCCCCCTATCAAGGTATACATTTTGACTTCAGAAATATTAGTTGAGGGTAGATACCTAGGATTTTATCATACATACTAAAATAAAAGAAAATAAACTCAAGATAAAAGCTCTCAATCATAAATTCTCACCTCTGGTTGGAAATAATACTGGCGACCATTAAGATTTTGTTGTGCTTTTGGGAGCTCTATTACTTGTGTACTATTAACACAATTAAAATTAGGCATAAAATGAAATAGAATAAATGTAGCATATAATCAACTATTCCCATTCATACTTTGAATCTCACATAAGGAGACTATGTTGATGTTCAACACAAATCTATGGCGATTATTAGAGTCCCATCTCTATTAATAGAAAAAGGTAGAGGAGACTATGTAGACTCCAACATTAATCTTCTATACAACTTTGTAGATAAACCTTTTAATCCAGAGTTATTTCTTATTTATTATCCTCAATTGATATTTGTTGATCAATATCATGGAAGGTTTTATTCAATAGAGAACTTAGGGAAGTAGTAAAAAAAATATTCTATTAAATATATGACCACCTCTATCATCCAAATCCATTGTATTATATTATATCTCCTCATTTCAAATTCATCAACATTGATATTCCTTGACAAAAGCTTGTTGTCAAAACTATAGAAAATACGAATGTCTCAACAATATTTGCTAATATCATTTTACAAAGAAATGATAGTTTCTGAAGAATATTGATAAGGACAACCCATATTTGAGAAAGGAGAATACCAAGAGCCCTAAAACCAAAAGGTTATAAGTGGGGAACATTGCGATTCCCACAGTTGAAGAACTTGTGTGATTGATTAAATGAGTAAAAATAAAAATATAGATGATCTAATAACATCTTCATCCAAAGTTGTACAAGAGAATTAGATGGTGATTGATGCATAGTGCAATGGAGAAAAATGTTTAAATTTATCTTAGATAGACCCAAATAAGGAAGAGAAATATAAATAGGGAGATTATCATGAGAATAAGAAAGACTTGAATCAATCTAATAAGGGATTTACCAATACTTCAGATAATGATGTGATAGTGGATCATAGCATATTAGATCCTAAAGAGACTCATCAGAAAAGATGGATTCATCTCCCTGGCCTTCCATTAGAATATTGGACTTATGGATTAGTTAGAGGGATTGTTGAATCCTTTGGGAGCCTCTTGGAAGTGGATATAATAACCCGACACAAATCTAGGCTCATTTTTGCAAGGATATGTGTTAATGTGGCTATAAAATCTACCCTTCCGTCTTTTGTCATTTTTCAATCTCGGTATGGTTAATGGGATAAAATCATTGAATATGAAAATAAAAAATCTTGTTGTCATTATGTGCAAGGAAATGCATGCAAAAGGAATGCAGTTAACTAATAAACACATTCATAACACAAATACAATGAAATAATCAAGATTAGACATAAATAAATAATAAAACAAACAGAAAAGAAAACTATTTAAAACCTTGTTGTACCCTCTTTGTTGCAATGATTTGTCTAGGATGGTATGATTGTATGCATGCTCATGGATTCAAAAACATAAAAAAATCAAAGTGTTCGATAGTTTCTCAATCTTGCAAAGGATCTGGAAAATGATTTTTTAAAGAGGTTTCACAAGTATGACTGAATTTCTCTCACAAATGCATAATTTTTCACAATAGGAGATGTTTGATAAAATCAATTTAAGGATTGGATTAAAATATTATGAAAAAGGATGGATCCTAAATTGAAGGGAAATGAGGGAATTATATAAAAGAGTTGAGGAGGTTAGGGCTATTCAACATTAATGAGAGGTGACAAGATGTCAACCTCAATATGGTTGAAGGATGGGGAAAGAGACTTTCCATAAATGACATTTATGTCTCAAAACCCTAAAGTGAAACCTCTTTAATAGGGGCTTTTATGATATTTGGTTGAGCATTGGGATGTAGCAAGAAAAGGAGGACTTTGATTCCCTAATCCTCATACTTAGGAATGCACACATGATTAGAGGGGGATTAGGCTAATGAATCAGGTTAATTAGGGGGCAAGTGGGTAGGTTTGTAAAATGCAAGTGGACGGGGATTAGGAGAGGATAAGGATTAATTAAGTCAAATAGGATATTTGCTTAGTTAGGACAAGATTAGGGATGCAAGTGGGATGAGTAGGAATATGCAAGTGGATGAGGGGTTTAAGTTCAATTTTGAATTTATTTTAATTCAAAATAGATGAAATGAGGTATTTAATCAAATACATAGGTTTATTTAATTAAATAGATTTTGGACATTAGATAAATTAAATTAATTAATTTATCCAAAAGGATTGGTAAAAGGGAGGAATTAATTAACTAGATAGACTATTTAATTAATACATAACTATAAAGGAATGGGTACTGATTATTTAATTGAATAAACATAAATGTCCATTTAATTAAATATGATAAGGATGTTAGATAAATTAAATATATTAATTTACCTAAGACTATAGAAGATGAGTAATTAATTATATTTCAGATTTGGGTGTCTACAGTCATATCAGTAGAATATATGGATATCTTAGTAATGGTTGAAAATATTAACCTTTGGAGAAACAACTATTTCTTATGAATATTGATAAGGACAACCCATCTTTGAGAAATGAGACTACCAAGAGCTCTAAAAACCTAAGGGTAGAAGTCGAGGATGTTGGGATTCTCATGATTGAAGAGGTTGAGTAGATTCATAAAATGAATGAAAAGAAAAGTATATATGATCTAATAGAATATTCATCCAAAGGTGTACATGAGAATTAGATGGTGATTGATGCAGAGTGCAATTGAGAAAAAGGTTTAACTCTTTCTCAAATTGATCAAAATAGGGAAGAGACTGAGAAAGAGGGAGCTTATGATTAGAATAAGAAGAGTTGAATCAATATAATAAGAATTTTACCATTGCTTCAGATAATAATGCGACAGTGGACCCTAGTATAACATATTCAAAGAGGCTCATCAGACAAGAAAGGATCCATTGTTAAGGCTTAAAATTATAGAATCTAGAACAATTTTTTTAGATAATAATAGAACCTTGATTGGTAATATTCCAAAAAAAATCAAGGGATAGGATTAGAGGGAAGTAATAAGTGTGGAATTTTTTTTTCTATAAGTAATAAGGAGAACGCGAATCTTGATGAAAGTTAGCATGATTTTAGAGCTGAATTTCTGGCTTTGATTGTGTGTGTTTTTTAGCATCAAAGGGATTAATCAGGACCATTGGATGAATAATCTCATAGAAAAATTGGCTCTCTTGGGATTTTCATCTACCCGTCACCTATGTATACCAAGAAAACTGAAGAAGAAGAATTAAGAAGAAGAAGACTCACAAGTGGAATGGACCCAAGTTGGTGAAAAAAATAAGAAAAAGAAAAAGGTAGATGTGGGAGGGGATATCAAACTATGTAGACCCTCTGAAACATAGTGTAGAAATATGGAAGTAGAAAAGGACGTGGCAAGTGAGAAGCAGAGGGATCTTGTTGGTGTCTATGACCCTAAAAATAAAAATAAATGAAACTATGGGAACTTCCCCTTGTGGGAGATTCCACTAGCAATTCAATGTCATATTTTTTTTCTTTTATTTGTGGTTAAAATGAAGATAATGTCTTGGAATATGAGAGGCATAAATAGGAAGGTTAAGTAACATATTCTTAAATGCAGTTTACTCTACTAGAAGGTTAATATCCTGATGCTTCAAGAAATAAAAATGGAGAAAGTTTTCAAAAATATAGTTAACAAAATCTGGCCCTATGTTGAATTCTTTATTAGTGATTCTAGACGTGCCTCTAGAGGTCTTACCACTCTCTGAAACCTAGATTCCCTTTTAAGAACCATTTTTCATATTTCAAGAAATAGCCTGATTGTTACTTTGCATAACTTAAAGTCTGATCAAGTTTAGAATCTAATCAATGTTTATGCTTAAAATGCACAATCCCTTACAACTTCTCTATGAAATTCTTTGGCCTCTCTTATATTAAATTATTCTTTTGACAAATGGATTTCAGGGGAGACTTTAACTCCTCACTATACCCTTCTAAAAAATATGATACTTTTGATGACTTCTTTAACAATATGAGCAATTTGGCTGATTTTATCTCTATTGTAGAATTATGGATATAGAGCTACAATTTCCCTTTTTACTTGGTCAGATAGAAGATAAGAAGAAAATCTTATTCAAGTTAACCTAGATAGACCTTCTTGGTCTCAAAAAACTAGGATAATGCTTCAAATATCTCCTTGAATGATCTCCCCAAAATAGACTCAATTTTTAATTCTTTTATCTTATATTGGGATTTAAGAATTAGAAAAGGTCCTTTCCCCTTTACATATGAAATTATGTTGAATTGTCATTTAGATTTTAGAAAAATTATGGAGCAATTGTGGAGAACTCCTTTTGTAGGTATTCCCCTGTATCAAGTGTCCCAAAATTTGAAACTGGTCAAGACCATGGTTAAATAGTAGAGCAAAATCGCCTTTTGTAAAATTTTCAATTCTAAGAAAAAAAATACTTGAAGTTGAAGTCTACCCATGATAAATTGTAAGGAAACTCAGGTGCGGAAACAACTTCCTACGCTAATCTCGAAAGGAAAGTATTATGCAAAATTCTTTTAAACCCTTACAATTTCAGATTCGTTAACTACTTTAACAAAGATATTGCAACCACATACCATGCATATAGAAAAGTAGAGAATGACACAATGATTTACCCTGGGGAAAACCTTTCGGTAAAAAACCCCAGCACTCCAAAACCTACACAATGTATTGATCAAAACTATTACAGCTTACAACACACTTGCAATGCAAGTTCTTTCAGAAGATTTCAAAACCCTTGAAGACAAATCACGGCAGCATAAAACGTTCCAACAATCCACTCGCATCACTTCTCTTCGCAACCCTAAAAAAAAATGCTTATATCATGCGCTTCACTTTTTAGGGCTACTCCCCAAAGGTAACCGTATTAGGGTTTTACGATTGGGGAAGAGTGTACAGTACTCACATTTATCAGTTGCCACATGTCTTCACCTGTCATTGAATCTTTCTGACATAGCTCTTACGTGTCATAGGAATCCGTCATAACCGTTTTAGCCATGATCTCCTTACACACAATTCAAGATGCCGACACATCAACATTATTTGCAAGAAATACATTTTACAAAACAAATAATAAGAATAGGAATTATCCAAGGTTGAGACACCTTATTTTTAACATAAATTAGAGACAAGAAAAGGTGAGTTGGATGTTTGCATTGAAGAAAAGTATCTAAGAGACCAATAGATCAAAATTTATAAACAAGAATAATTTTTTGGAAATAGAAATCAAGAATTCAATAGCTAACGAAAGGGGACAAGAATAATTTTTTTCATCAGTTAACCATGAAGCATAGTAGTAGAAATAGAATAAGAAAGCTTCAGAAAAGTGATGGCTCCTATACTAAAGATGATGATGAGATATCCAATATTTCCATTTCCTTCTTTGTTGATGCCCACCAAAATGTCCAATCAAGTTTTTAGGAACGTAATAGGCTTCTGTATGTAATACCAGAGGTGATCATGGATTAGGACCTCAAACAACTTATGAAAATTGTTACTATATAGGAAGTGAAATAAGTTGTATTATTTATTGGGGCCTTCAAAGCCCTTAGATCTGACGGGTTCCTATCTATTTTTTTTTCAAGACTTCTAGGATGTACTGGGGAAGGATTGATGAAATGTAACTAATTGAATGTTTGATAATGTTAAGTTGAAGATGATGCAAGACATTAAATCAGTTAAGGGTTTGTATTTTCATTAATGTCAACTTGATATCATTTTTACAATCATGTACATAATGCCAAAGATTTCAGAGAATCAATGGAACAGAGATTATGCTTTCAACAATGCATAAAATTCAAGTATTCACTAAGTGACAGACAACACCGACGGAGTGCACACCATAGGTAAAGGAAAATAAAAAAAGTCATAGGGATACCCAACGAGAAGAAGACAGTATTGCCCGATGAAGAAAAATCATTGATGAAGGGTACTCCCCTTAATGCCACAAACTCATAACAGAAACAGAGAAACAACAACAATTTGCAAGAACAGAAAATGGGCTTCTTATTATCTCCACAAATGTGGAATTACAACTTTCAGAATTACAATATGCAAAGCCACATGGGCATTCCCCTTACAATATTCTGTAGGACAAAGCCTCGAATTATTACTCAGATCCACCCAGAACTGTCCCCGAACTGCCTAAGACAACACTTCGGGCCTTCTTTATATAGGCAATTTCCACCGCCTGAGAAGGTTCCAGAAATTTAGCCCTTAGGGCCGACCAAACTTAGAATTATTTTATTTTTCATTTTAATAGATCAAAGTCAGCTCAAAATAACTTTTGAAACCCGAAAATTTTGAAGGAAAAATTATTTTCTGCTATTTCAGGTGGCCCAACTTTCAGAGACCATAAGTCATCACCAGTTGACCCGATTGACTATTATAACCCCATTTCAGAAACGCCACGAAGCGCTCTACAACAATTGGATTATGCAAGCATCATTGAGCCCAAGTTTCGACCTCATCCGGGGCCTCTAAAGCCTTCAAAACTGAGCTCAAAGTTTCTGTACCCTGTTTTCAATACTGAAAATTTTCAATATCTTCAAAACTAGACCTGATCTAGCCATGAAAC
>MU227720.1:2743161-2771983 GCA_018584345.1 Thuja plicata | reverse complement strand
TTTGTGAGTTTGAGCCAAAATCTGTCAATGCTGCACTAGATAATGAAGAATGGATAAGTGCTATGAATGATGAGATTGAGAAGATTGAGAAGAACAAAACATGGTCACTTGTGCCAAGACCAGATGATTAAAATGTCATCGGTACAAAATGGATATTCAGGAATAATTTGAACGAGAATGGAGAAGTCACAAGGAACAAAGCAAGACTAGTATGCAAGGGGTATGCACAAGAGGAAGGTATAGACTATAGAGAAACATTTACACCCGTTGCTAGGCTAGAAGGAGTAAGAATACTACTTGCTTATGCTACATACAAAGGATTCAAAGTATATCAAATGGATGTCAAGTCAATATTCCTAAATGGAATACTTGAAGAAGAGGTATACATTGAGCAACCATAAGGGTTTGTAGATCTAGACAAGAGGAACATGGTATGTAGACTTCACAAAGCCTTGTATGGATTAAAACAAGCTCCCAGAGCCTGGTATGAATGACTTCATTCCTATCTAATAAGTATTGGTTTCATAAGGACTAGTGAAACAGTAATCTTTATTTGAAAAAAGATACTGATGCTAACACTTTGATTGTTGAAATATTTGTTGATGACATTATATTTGGAGGAAATGATATATTATGTAAGTCATTTTCTCATGAGATGAGCAAAGAATTTGAGATGTCTATGTTTGGTGAGATCAAGTTCTTTCTTGGTCTATAGATCATTCAACAAAGTGAAGGTATTTTCATTACACAGTCCAGATACATCAAAGAGGCCCTGAAAATATTCAAGATGGAAGATTTGCAAACCTATTGGAACCCCGATGGCTACTGGATGCAAATTAACAAAGGAAGAAAAGACAACAGAGGTAAATCAGACTTTGTACAGATCAATGATAGGGAAAATCATGTATGTTGTACACACTAGACCAGATATAGCACATGCAATAGGAATTGTTGCTAGATTTTCTGCTAACCCCAGGGGATCACATATGACTGCTGTGAAAAGAATTCTATGATATCTGAAGAATACTGAGGAATTTGTCTTATTGTATTGAAGAGAAGGAAAATTTGAACTTAAGGTGTTTACTGACGCTGATTGGGATAGAAATCTTGATGATCGAAAGAGCACAACTAGAGGAGCATTCTTTATGGATGACAGACTTGTCACATGGATTAGCGAGAAGCAAGGATGCATCTCACAGTCTACTGCAGAAGCATAATATGTTGCTGCTGTTGCAGAGTGCTCAAATATTGCATGGATCAAACAGTTGCTGGAAGGTATGCATATGAAGATCTCAGAACTAGTGATTATCTATTGTGATAACACCAGTGCAATAAAAATTTCCAAGAATCCCATCATGCATTCCAATACTAAACACATTGCAATCAAGTATCATTATTTAAGAGAACAAGTTTAAGAAAAAGAGGTGATACTCAAGTATGTGCAATCTAAAGAATAATTGGCCAATATCTTCACCAAGCCACTGCCCAAGGATACATTTGAGTACCTAAGAAAGAGACTAGGGGTCAAACCCTTGTTTACCAGTCAGTAAAAGGCTGAAGGCTACATCAGCCTAGATATTATCAGAATATCATTCATGTTGATGCAAGCAACAAGATGAACTTCAAAGCTACATCTATATACAAAAAGGTATATATCATAATCGAGCACCAGATCATATTGATGTATTGCTGATGGATAAGGGAATTTCAAGGAATATATTATGGATAGAAGAAAATAATTGTTTGACATGAATGTCAGATATTTGTAAAATATTTGTTTGGCATTGTTGTCAAAGGGAGAAAATGTATCCATATTATCACAAGAAATTATTCATTATCAGATTACTCCAAATAGGGAGAGATCATATCCATAGGGAGAAAATTTGTATGAAGGAATCATATACAAAGGAAAAGTTGCTGACAAAAGATAGAGACATCAAAGAAGAAGAACAATCAAAATAGAGAAATTGACACAAGAAGAGAACACAACACATCAGTACAAGAAACACATAAAGCTACAAGAATCAAATATAAGCTAACACCGAGCTTACCAGTGGTCAGACACTTTTATCGGTTATCAGAACAAACTGTTTGGTAATTTGATGAATCTCAACAATTGTATTAAAAATAGTATAGTGTGATAATATAGTATGTTGCCATCAATGCCAAAGGGAGAGATTGATGACATGTAAATGATTGAACATTTGGTAATGTTTTTGATAGATAAAGCAGCAAGAGGGTGCTGGCCGGTGGAACAAAGGACTAGTAGCACATTAACAACATATTAATGGAACTAGTCAAAGCAGGTAGAACATTTTAACAACATAATCACCAAATCTATCTCTGCCCCTATCAAAAACATAAACCATAGTCTAATCAACAGGATTAAACCATAGTACTTAAAATGAATAGTAGCATGAAAAGTATCATTTATAAGCCACGCAGGGCTAAACAAAAATATATAAAAACTAACATTATCTCAAACCATAAAATAGGGGATCTGAGGGCCAAGCCCAGCCAAAATTAACCAACACATGGACACCAAAGATTATTTCTTCCCACCCAGTTGTTTAGAAAACAGGGTCCTAACCCACTCCTCTTGCAGAAACATGAACAAATCTTTATTGTCCTCGTCCGCTTCTAGCCTGCCACCCTCCAGCTTTTCCTGCACATGACAGAGGGTTGTAGCCAAAGCATGCATGACCTTCAGGGAAATTTTTTTGGTCCTCATGCAATGGTTCATCAGATCCTACATATTCTTCTTAATCTCTGAAATATCCTTGTCCAAATTTGAGAACCTCCTTTTGAGGGTGCCTTTAAATTTGTTTTTGTCCTCCATGGCCGTGGTATGGGGCTTATCCTGAGGATCCTGAGGAGGACTCAGGGGCGGGGTAGGGTTATTAGGGGTTTCCATGGTTTGCTAGAGGTTGGGCAGAGGAGTGTTACCTATCCTAGGGGTACTCATATAGCCATTTGAGGAACCTTTCTTGCACTCAGTGGAGTGGGAGTCATTTTCAGACAGGGAAAACTCTTTAGAGAATGTTTCCATCAACCCAGTTTTACACTGTTCCTTGGAAATTCTATTTGACCTCCGGCAACCTGAGCCACTTAAGTCCACCTCTAGATTAACATGGCTCTCCATCATTTTTCATCTTTTGGGCCTATAATCAGTCTCAGGAGTGCTGTCAGCCTCTTTCCCCTCTTTGTACTCCATAGACTCAGAGACATAAGACTCCTCCTGATCCTCCTTCCTACTGTGAGGGTTTTTAACACTTTTTTTTATGGGTTGTACCCTTTTTATTAGCCAGCTCAGGCTCCTGGGTGATATGGATGGACTGGGAGGAGGAATGGGTGAGATTTTTAGTTTTGGCCAGGGGCTCTTCCTAGGGAATCATCTAGATAATTAGAGGGGGTTGGGGTGCTGGGTAGATAGCTTTGTGAAAATAATAGATGCAGAGAAGGAGGCCCTGATGGAAGATAGCTTTATCATGGTTGCCTTTAATATCTAGGACATTACTCTCTATGGAGTGTAGAAGATAGAAAGGTATGGAAATTAAATCCTTGTTTCTAATATGAATCAGGAATGGTAAGTGGTAGTTGTAAAACATAGAGAACTTACCTTCGAGCGTGACATAATTCATCACAATGAGGCAAATTTTTGGCCAAAAGTCTGGCAGCTCCTCCCTGTTGAATCTCCCTTATTTTCTCACCGACAGCTCACCGTCCTTGAAAAACTATTTGAGGCTAGTAGGGTCAGGAGTCTGACTAGTTTTTTTGTATTTCCTCCCCACCATAGGGAGCCCAGTCACCTTAGCTATGACCTCTTCATTTAGCTGGAAGTGGATGCCCCAACCAAGACACTCCCGTTGTTCCAGGAAGAGACAAATTGTTTGGAGATTCACTCGTCATGCCCACCTTTCATTCTTTCCATGAAACCCCATATACCTATTTCTTTGCAGTAATGAGTCACCAACACATCAGAAGTGAAAGCCTCATCGATGTTATCAGGCTCAATGTGGAGAGTGTTGCCTCCCATTTCAAGGGTCTGCTCCTCCTGCACCATAATATATTTGAAATCTAAGAGTCGAGCCTTTTTGCAGGCCAGAAAAAACCACTTATTTTTGTAAAGCCTTTCCGAGGAAAGCTTATACTTAAAATGCTGGTCTTGAAAATTTTGGAAAATGGGCTCCGTACAGCCAGATCTAATGGATCTCCAGGTGCCATTAATAGAAATAATACCAGGGATAGCCAAAAAAACCCTCTGATTCTAACAACTCTTACTCCACACTTTCAAAAGGTAATGATAATTCTTTATGGGAATTTGAGTTCTCCTTTCCATAATCGCGAAAATCACCCGAACATGCCAACACGTGATCCAGTAAGGATTTGTAATGAATATGACAGCCTGGCACATTTAAATAGTAATATTCATTTCTCCCATGATGAGTTACTGAGTCACCATAGGTAAGTCACTAATCACCCTCCAACTATTGAGTTTGATTTGTTTTAGGCCTATTGCTGCCATAGAGTCAGCAACCGAATTCCCTTCTCTGTATGTGTGACCTATAGTTGTACGCTGGAAGCTGTTGAAAAGATCATTGATCTCCATAATGATAGGTCTAGCACGCCATCCTGCACTAGCACCACTAGTGATGGCCTCAACAACCACTTTGGAATCCCCCTCGATTTCCAGCTATCTGAAGTTCATTTGTTTCACATATTTAATCCCCTAGAGAAGGGCTGTTCCTTCCACCTGGGTGATAGTGCAGTTATTAATAGGCCCAACATAAGCCAGTAGGCAAGTTCCATTGTGATCTCTCAACACACCACCCCCTCCATGACCAAGATTATTTACCACCCCATCAAATTTTAATTTTGTCCATCCTCTAGGAGGGGCGGCCCATCTGGTAGCATTTCTAGCTATCCTTTTTGCATCATCAAACTTGGAGAACCCATCTAGGAGGTTCCAGCTGTCAACAATTCTAACTTCCTAGGTAGCAGGAGGATAAGGGGAGCTTTCATTTAGCAATCCTGGTATTCTCACACAGGAGCTTAGTTCCAATATGGAGACAGGTCTTAGGCTGGTTACTATTCTCTCTGAAAATCTTGTTGTTCCTTTCCTTCCAAATTGTCCAGCATATGTGAGGGGGAAGCATACGCCAGAGGAGTTGGAGCAGGGGGTGATTGGAAGGAGATCTCCAATTGTTAAATTGATGCACTTCTCTACCCAGGGCCCACAAGATACCCAATTTGCCGATAATCCCTTGCCAAATGCTAGTGGCATAGTCACAGTGGATGAAAAAGTGGTTTACCATTTCTTCCTCCTTACATAGGACACATCTATTTTTCATGGAGAAGCCTCTCTTTATGAGATTATCTTGGGTTAGTACCTTACCATGCATTAGAGTTCACCAGAAAAAAATTATTTTTGGCGTGAGGTGAGGGATCCACACCTTCTTCCAATCCCCTGGGTTACTCTCCTCCTTCTGAAGCCGATTGTAAGCATATTTAATAGAGAAAGTACAAGCCTTGGTGCGGGCCCAGATAATAGAGTCATCAAACCCTAAAATTATGATGTTAGTTAGGTTTTCCATGAGATCCTTGGCCAAGTGTTGCAGGTCTAGTCTGTCCCTTAACCAATTAGGTATATCCTTCCAGTCTCTACCATTGATGTAGCTGGAGACTCTATTACCCAGGCTAGGTCTGAGATAGTCCATAAGGGGTTTGAATCTATGGCCCAAGTTAGGTTGATTCATGATCCAGTGGTCATTCCAAAATCTAATGGATCTCCCATTTTCAATTTTCCAAAAAGCTCCTTTAGACAGAAGGGTCTTACATTTACATATGTTCATCCAGAGTTTGGATCCACTAGGGAGGTCACTATTGTGAAACATCCTCCCATAGGGATATCCTTGGAGGTGTTTGGCTTCCATTAATCTACACCAGTCCACTTTTCCTTCTATGAGTTTCCATGCCACTTTTGTAGTAAGGGCCTTATTCATCAGACCAATTTTTCTTAGACCCAGGCCACCCATTCTTTTTGGGAGGCAGACAGTGTCCCAATTGACAAGTGAAATCCTCTTCTTTTCTTTAGACCCCGCCCACAGAAAGGTTCTCTAAATTCTTTCAAGTTTATCAGCCATGTTGCTTCTGATTTTAAAGAGGGATAGGAAGTAAACAGGGATCCCTTGGAGAGTCGAGGCCACCAACTGAAGTTTGCCAACATTGCTTAAAAACTTCACCTTCCAACCAGCAAGTTTCCTCTGGGTTCTTTCAAGGATGGAATTCCAAAAATCTTGGGACACCTCTTTGACCGTGAGGGGGAGGCCAAGGTAGGTAGAAGGAAGCGAAGCTTCCAGACAACCTAGTATTTGAAGCACCTTATTTTGTAACTCCATGGGGGTACTAAAGAAGAACAACCAGCTCTTTTGATAGTTAATACACTGTCCAGAAGCCCATGCATAACTTTCAAGGATTTATTTCCACTGTCTAGCCTCAATCACTAAATAATACCCAAAGAGGAAAGTGTCATCCACAAACTGTTCTAACACCACTTGAGGAAGGGTAGAAGCAAGTTTGATGCCTTTTATTCTTCTCGTAGTGGACAACATACATAGATTCCTACTAAGCACATCAACCACCATAATAAAGAGGTAGGGGGAGAGAGGGTCTCCCTGTCTAAGACCCTTCTCCAGAATAAAATAGCCACCAGGGGAGCCATTGACAAGAATAGAGAAGCTAATAGTTTAAGTACATTCTTGTATAATCTGGATAACCTTCTCATTAAAGCCCATTCTAGCAAGAATTTTAAGCAGAAAAGACCAGTTAACTTTGTTATAAGCTTTAGAGATATCTAGTTTAAAGGCCATACCTGGGACCTTGCTTCTGTCCATAGAATGGATGATTTCATCGGTGGCAATGGCCACATCCAGGATCTGTCTACCCAACACAAAACCTTTCTGAGTAGTGCAGATAATCTTATCTAGAAGAGGCTTGATTCTGCCAATCAGGATCTTGGTAAGGATCTTGTAGAAGGTATTGCAGAGGCTAATGGGTCTGAAATCCAACATAGATGTAGGATTGTCATGCTTAGGGACAAGCACCATGTAGGTTTGATTATGCTATTTGAGAAGGCACTCAGTCCTAAAGAACTCTCTGGCAGCACAGGTAACATCAAACCCCACAATGTCCCAATATTCCAGAAAAAATGCCAGAGGAAATCCGTCTGGTCCGGGGGCTTTAAAAGCTCCTATAGCGAAGACCGTCTTCTTGACCTCCTTGTTAGAGACCCGCTTCATATGCATGTCATTATCACTGAGAGTAATAGCACTTTGGATGTGGTCTAAGAGCTGGTTTTGGATGTTGTTTGGACATATAGGGCCCTTCTCAGAGTACAACCCCTTAAAGTAGTTAACCGCAACCTAATTAATTTTATCCTTTTCCTTGACTTCGTTCCCTTCTTCATCCATAATAGAAGAGATGGTATTTCTTCTTTTATGGATGTTGGCAGACCTATGGAAGAAGGCCGTGTTCCTATCCCCTTTAGCAAGCCACTAGATTCTGGATCTCTACTTCCAGTAGATTTCTTCTTTTTTTAGGGTTTCCTGCCACTTGTGTCTAGTCAATTCCTCCTCCACCTTAATCTAGGGCGGGTAGCTTCCAGATGCCAATTGGGACTGGAGGGAATCTAAGGTTTCAGAGAGATCCTTTTTCTCTTTGTGAAAGTCTCTGAAATTATGTTTGCTCCAACCTTTAATCTCCCTTCTGATAATTTCATGCTTTTGGGCTATTCTGAACATGGCAGTACCCCTGATATTAGTCTTCCACCAAAATTTCACTTGATCTCTAAAGGATGGGTGAGAGCACCACATAATTTCAAATCTGAAGGGCGCCGAGCTGACTTTAGGGGTGTCAAGCCAGCACAGAAGGAGGGGGTTATGATCCAAAGTAGTTCTAGGGAGGGAAGACAAGGAAGAGTTTCAGCAAAGGTTCCATGAAGAGGTGGCCAGGACCCAATCCAGCCTCACCTGGATGAGGTGGGTACCCTTCCTATTGTTGGATTAAGTGAAGGGGTTACCCTTCAGAGTGATGTCAAGAAGACCCATGGAAGAGATAAAATCAGCCAGCTCCCTCATGCTATCCGAGTAATGAATTAGACCACCACACTTTTTTGAGGGATAAAGGGGGGTCTTAAAATCACCTGCCAGCAGAAAGTTTGCTACAAATTCTTGATCCAGCCGATGGCCAAGATCAACCCATAGGGAAGCTCTACCATACCGGGTGTTAGGAGCATAAATATTGAAGGTGGTCCATTCAGTTCCATTCTTCCTGATGGTGATAGCAAGGAAGTTAGGGGAAGAAGTAGTGAGCTGACTAGTTATTCTATTAGTGTTCCAGAGCATAGCAATACCACCAAACGCACCCACAACTTTAAAGTAAAGGAAAGAAGCCCCCGGCCAAAGATTGGGCGCTAGGGTAGTGAAATTACTAGCATACATCTTAACCTCTTGTAAGAGTAAAACATCTAGCTTGAGATCAAAGATGTAATGTTTGACAACATTTTGTGTTTAAGGGAGCTATTCAAACCCCTCACATTCCAAGAGAGGCAATTCATCTCTTATTTTTGAAACTAGATTCTAGGGTTTGCTACTTACCTACTGCAACATCCCTTATGGACCTTCTCGATCTCCTTGCCCATTCTAAAGGCCTTCCTTTAGGTGTTTCCATTCCCACATCAACCTTGTTAGGATTGGTTTTATTTTTCTATGTTTTCCATTCCCCATCCTCATCCTCTGTTCCATCTAGGGAGCTGGAGGAGTTCTTCTTCACAAACTTTGGGGGGGTTTAGCATTTAGCTTTGGGGCTTATAACTCAAGAGAAATCACAATGGCAGGCTATTCCTCCTTAGTATAGTTTTAGTCATCCTCCCCTCAAGGGGGGCATCAGGAGGGTCTTTAACAGCTCCACCAAAGGCTGGAGAACAGGTTCCTCCGTAGAAAGATCAAGAGAAGGACCAGAGCACCCCAAATCTAACTCCCGAGGGGGGACAATCTCACCTTCCTCAAGTGCCAGATCTTCAAATTCCATTTCTTTAGCCACCGAGGGTGGCCTAGACTCCAGCTTTTCCTCTTCACCTATGGACGGTGGATCCTCATCTATTCCTTTATCCTTGTTCTTTTTTTTTGTTCCTGACTTGGAGGACTTGTAAGTATCACTAGAGTGGCCTCTACTATCATAGTTCTGGTAGAATAGGGTAGCATTCTCATACACCAATGCTTGGGTCCATATACCAAGTTTAGATTTCAAAATGACAAAGTTGGGTAGGATTTTATTCATAGTGACATTCACACAGAATCTAGCAAACACCAACCTGGATTTAGAATGGGTCACCTAGTCTACTGTGATGAATGAGACAAAGGAGTCACCTATCCATTGGAAGACTTGCTCATCCCAATACTTGAGTGGGAGGCCAGGGATATGGACCCAAACCAGAGTCGTTCTTGTTAGATCCGTCATCGAATTGAATCTGGGTTTCCATTTCGCAAGGGCCAGGAAGTGCTTTCCATAAACCCATGAACCCGATAGCACATAGGACAGGTCCTCTAGAGTGGTAAAATTAAACAAAAAAATTCCTCCCAGCATAGCAGAAACCAGGACAGAACCCTTGATCTTCCACTGGTTAGACACCCATTTTTTGACCATTTCTATGGTACGTCGAAAGTTAAAGAATCGACCAACCAGGGCCAACTGAAAGTCTGCCATCGTGCGATTCAACACTAAGTCTAGGAGAGATAGTTTAGCACCTTCCTCAGTCTAAACGAAATCCACAAGAAGAGCCTCCAAAGATTGTTGAGCTTCTCCAACAAGGGCCCCTTTCCAGTTAGGTTTAAGGGGGGACAACAGGGTATCAACTGAGGACGCTTTTTGAGATTCCCCCATGGACTCAATTGCTGGGGCCATGATAGAGGAAATTTGGGGTCCATCAGGGCCAGAAGGTGGGTCAGCCAGGGGGCAGTATCTCCCCCAGGGGAGGCAGGCATGGGAGCTTGTAGTTTGAAATTTGAGCTTGGGCGGGAAGTTGCAGAGAAAAATGTATAATCCTAAAGAACCCCCAAAATACATGATGTTACACGGTGATCTTCATAGACTGATAATGTTAAGTTGAAGATGATGCAAGACATTAAATTAGTTAATGGTTTGTATTTTCATTGATGTCAAATTGATATCATCTGTACGGTCATGTACATAATGCCAAAGACTTCAGAGAATCAATATAATAGAGATTATGCTTTCAGCAATGCATAAAAGTCAAGTATTCACTAAGTGATAGACAACACCGACCGAGTGCACACCATCGGTAAAGGCAAAGAACAAAAGTCATAGTGATACCCGATGAGCAGAAGACATTATTTCGTGATGAAGGAAAATCATAGTGATGCACGACGAGCTGAAAACAGAGTTACCCGACGAGTAAAATCCATTGATGCCCAACGGACGGAGATCCCAAAGATGACTAGAGTCACACCGATGGAAGTGACAGTTGTCACCGATGACTAACTGTAGAGTTGACCGACAAAATAGAGAGTTCAGAGAATGACAAAATATCTAGTTGGCAAGCGGTAAAGATAGACTTAGCTGGTTGTTTTCATTGTTTTATTCGACCAGAGTTAAGTGATTGATTTAAAGAAGATTTGTACAGTTGGAAAGAGGATAAATACAAGATAAATTAGGAGTTAAAGCTTTAAATCAGATTGGTAGGATTGTTTTTCACACCAAGAATCAAGAATCAAGAATCAAGAAATAGTTAATATCATCTCTATATAAGAGACAAGCATAATTCATTTCCGTAATCACATACATGGGAAGGGGAGTGAATAGGAAGAGGATGCTGAAGAGAAACTAATGAAGGATAACTTCATAGAGTCCTGATCAATCAAGCTGAAGGAGAGCTAAAGAATTCTATAGACACTGACGAACAGTGAAGCACAACATCAAAGAGAAGAAAGTATGGAGCACAAAGAATTGAATTGATACATTGATCAGAGAGGTAATGTACTTAAATAGATATGAAAATCTGGAATTCAAGTTGCATTACAAATAGGTCATAGTGTTTCAGTTTAACCATTGAAGCAACAAGTCTCTTAATAAAGAAGGACTTAACAATCTTCTATATATTCAGGTACATCCCAAGGAGTGCCAAAAAGGTTGATTCATGAAAGTAGCACTATATTTGCCTAAAGCCTATTGACAGTCTAAGAAGGAGGCTAATTCAAGGATGGTAGAAAATTGAGTTGCCCGATACTAAGTGACAACCTCGATGTATAAAATCCTCTAACAAAGTCACACCTAATAGTGTGTTTGTAACCTTTAACAGGGTTGGCTCCTAACAGGGCTCACTTTAGAAGAGTGAAAATTTGGGGTACCAATCCTAGTTGTTTTTACCTTAACAGGGTTTCCACATTAAAATCCATGTGTTATGTGTGTATGGTTTATTACTTTACTATTTTACATTTCACATATGCATTTCTAGATTGATTGGTATCTCTGCATATTTACTGAGTGTCGGTAAATAGTTTTACTGTTTATCGGTAATCAAGGAGAATAAGGTCAGAAAAGGAAAACTGACAGACAGTTAATTATTATAAGCATTTCATGGCATGCATCTTATAGGGACTTAATAATTTGAGATGTATTTGATCGGTGGTTAAAGTTTAAAGGATAATTTTTGAGGCCACTGATTCACCCCCCCCCCCCTCTCAGTTATTACTAACAATGTTTACAATGTAGCAATGGACTTCTCTAGAACTAGTAAGCTCCTAAAAAATTCAATGCTACTTTTATAACATTGATTTCCAAATTTTAAAACACAACAACTATAAAAGATTTTAGGTCTATTAGCCTTTGTAGCACTGTTTAAAAGATCACATCTAAGATTTTGATCAATAGGTTCAAGTTGGTGTTAGATAAGATGATACCTAATAATTAGAAGGGATTTGTAAAGGAAGAAATATTTTTGATGATGTCATTACAACACATGAATTAATTCACTCCTTGGATTCTAGTAATCAGGTTGGTATGTAACTTAAATTGGACATCTCCAAAGCCTCTGAAAAAGTTTCTTGGAATTTCCTTTTTGAATTCCTAAAAATTATAGGTTCAAAGGTATATTATTGAAGATGTTTGTTGAATGTGTCACCTCTCTTATGTGCTTTGTAGTTATTAATGGATACCTAAAGGTTTAATTTACTTGTGGTAGAGGACTAAGATAAGGCAACCGTCTTTCACCTTATTTATCATAGTGGCTAAAGTTAATGGAAAAAATATTCAAAATTAAATAGAGACTTAAAGCTTGTTAAAGGAGTCAAAGCTGTATTTTAACTACCTCCTCTTACCCACAAACAATTCATGGATGAAAAGGTTTTTAGGGGGAAGCTTATATTTTTGAGGAAAAAGGATGGAAGGATTTACTAGACAATTATGACCAAATTTATGGCCAACATATCAATTACTGAAAAAGTAAAATTTACTTCTTCAATCTCCTCCGTTCCTTACAAGTTAAAATAACCGAGATTCTTTGATGCAATGCTTCTTTAATTCCTAATTCTTATTTGGGACTCCCCCTCTTCACTAGGTTCCTTACCAACATATTTTGGAATAATATTGTTGAGAGATTTTTTTTAAAAATTATGGGTGGAAAAGTAAGCTTTTGAGTCAACCGGGAAAAGTTCAACTTCAAAAATCTTGTTTACAAAAGATCCTATCTTATTTCTTATCCCTCTTTAAACTACTAGGTGTTATAGCTAATAAGATTGAGAAGATCCAAAAGAAGTTTTGTGGATAGGAACTGAATAAAATTCAAGAATAGCATTGGTTAGCTAGGATAGGGTGTACAAGCCTAAACATTATGGGGGTTTTTAGATCTGGAGAATTAAACTTTTAAATAGAGCTCTTCTATCTAAAATTGGATGGTGAATTATTGAAGGATAGAAAGACTAGGTTAACATTATTAAAGCTAAATACCTTCAAAATGAATCTCTAGTTCACTTCATCTATGATATGAATCATCCTTTTGGATCCTATCTGGAATAATATCTTAATACTTAGAAATATTATTAAAAAGGGAGGGAGAAAAATTTTAGGAGATGGAAGGAATACAATATTTTGGGATGATGTTTGGTATAAGGAGGAATCAATTTCAACCACCAATTAATCTTATTCAATCAAGGATATGTTGTATAAAAAAATGGAACTTAACTGCATAACTATGTAATATGGCAAGGCAATCATCTGAGATGGAAAAAATTTAGAGATCAGATGAAAGAGGTAAGAGAAGTTAGTGCCTCTACTCTCAAAAGAATGGAATAAGAAGTTTTATACTTTTAAAATGATCTAGGTGATTATTTCCTCTTATCCTTGAATAAACATGATGTAGGAATGTAATGATTTCTTAGTAAACTTTCCCTATTTGTCTACGGATAATTTTGAACACAACACATTCCTTCGGAATCAAGTATGGTTTGCTAAACTAATTCCAAAAAGCAACTTCTTTTGGTGGGTTACTACCGATAGTAATATTTTGACTATAGAAAACTTTAATATTATGGGATTCATATTTGTTAATAGATTCTCCCTATGCCTTGCTAATGTTGAAAGATGAGATTAGCTATTTTTGCACTACCCTTTTTCCATTGAAATATGGTTTGTTGTGTTTTCATACTTTATGATATCTTAGCCATTTCTAGAGGGTGTGAGAAGATTTATGGAGCAATGGAGCTTTTGCTCCTTTGAACATACCTTCTTAACTGTTAAAATACCTACTTTCAATATTTTTAATTAAAATAGAATATGCATAATTAAAATACTATAAAATCTATATGAAGATATTCTTTACTCTAATCTCTACAAAAGGGTATTTTTTTATTTTTAAAAAATATCATTAAAAAGACTAGGAGTTATTGAAACGTCACTTTTTCTAAAATAATTTTATATCTATGGTAATTGGACTCAAAGTGGTATAAAACATACATTTAATAGACATTTCCAATTGGAAAAAGTTAAATAACTTATCTAACTTAGCTAGAATTAATCTAGCTAGACTATATGTTTGACCAAAATTAAGTTTTAGTTAGAAATACTAAAATTCAGCTATGTTGATAAGTTAGCCTAAAAGGTGATAGATTATTGTGCTTTTACCCAGAAAACTTATCCTATGTGAACCAAAAGAAATTGAAAATTATCTATATAGAAACCAATTGTATGGTTAGATCATGTAGAACTAAGCCTCAATTATGCAAGTAGTCAAAGTTATTTGAACTTTACAAATTATAAAAAGATTAAAGAACACAATCTAAATAGATATAAATATTAAAGATTCTTTTGGATTACAAACTATCCATGCCAGTACATCTTTTTTGAGAAATAGAACACAAACCTTATGATAGTACTTTCTAAACCATGATTGTAAGTTGGAGCACTATTGTCTATCCCAGGTATCACCATTATGATATTTTTCCCCCTTTCAAGGTATACATTTTGACTTCAGAAATATTAGTTGAGGGTAAATACCTAGGATTTTATCATAAATACTAAAATAAAAGAAAAAAAACTCAAGATAAAAGCTCTCAATCATAAATTCTCACCTCTGGTTGGAAATAATACTGGCGACCATTAAGATTTTGTTGTGCTTTTGGGAGCTCTATTACTTGTTTACTATTAACACAATTAAAATTAGGCATAAAATGAAATAGAATAAATGTAGCATTTATTTAATTATTCCCATTCATACTTTGAATCTCACATAAGGAGACTATGTTGATGTTCAACACAAATCTAGGGCGATTATTAGAGCCCCATCTCTATTAATAGAAAAAGGTAGAGGAGACTATGTAGACTCCAACATTAATCTTCTATACAAATTTGTAGATAAACCTTTTAATCCAGAGTTATTTCTTATTTATTATCCTCAATTGATATTTGTTGATCAATATCATGGAAGGTTTTATTCAATAGAGAACTTAGGGAAGTAGTACAAAAAAGATTCTATTAACTATATGACCACCTCTATCATCCAAATCCATTGTATTATATTATATCTCCTCATTTCAAATTCATCAACATTGATATTCCTTGACAAAATCTTGTTGTCAAAACTATAGAAAATATGGATGTCTCAACAATATTTGCTAATATCATTCTACAAAGAAATGATAGTTTCTGAATAGTATTGATAAGGACAACCCATATTTGAGAAAGGAGAATACCAAGAGCCCTAAAACCCTAAGGTTATAAGTGGGGAACATTGGGATTCCCACAGTTGAAGAACTTGAGTGATTGATCAAATAAGTAAAAATAAAAATATAGATAATCTAATAACATCTTCATCCAAAGTTGTACAAGAGAATTAGATGATGATTGATGCATAGTGCAATGGAGAAAAATGTTAAAATTTATCTTAGATAGACCCAAATAAGGAAGAGACATAGAAATAGGGAGATTATCATGAGAATAAGAAAGACTTGAATGAATCTAATAAGGGATTTACCAATGCTTTAGATAATGATGTGATAGTGGATCATAGTATATCAGATCCTAAAGAGACTCATCCGAAAAGATGGATTCATCTCCCTGGCCTTCCCTTAGAATATTGGACTTATGGATTCTTTAGAGCGATTGTTGAATCCTTTGGGAGCCTCTTGGAAGTGGATATAATAACCCAACTTAAATCTAGGCTCATTTTTGCAAGGATATGTGTTAATGTGGCTATAAAATCTACCCTTCCGTCTTTTGTCATTTTTCAATCTCGGTATGGTTAATGGGATAAAATCATTGAATATGAAAATAAAAAATCTTATTGTCATTATGTGCAAGGAAATGCATGCAAAAGGAATGCAGTTAACTAATAAACACATTTATAGCACAAATACAATGCAATAATCAAGATTAGACATAAATAAACAATTAAACAAACATAAAAGAAACCACTTAAAACCTTGTTGTACCCTCTTTGTTGCAATGATTTGTCTAGGATGGTATGATTGCATACATGCTCATGGATTCAAAAACATAAAAACATCAAAGTGTTCGATAGTTTCTCAATCTTGCAAAGGATCTGGATAATGATTTTTTAAAGAGGTTTCACAAGTATGACTGAATTTCTCTCACAAATGCATAATTTCTCACAATAGGAGATGTTTGATAAAATCAATTGACGGATTGGATTAAAAGATTATGAAAAAGGATGGATCCTAAATTGAAGGGAAATGAGGGAATTATATAGAAGAGTTGAGGAGGTTAGTTAGGGCTATTCAACATTAATGAGAGGTGACCAGATGTCAACCTCAATATGGTTGAAGGATGGGGAAAGAGACTTTCCATAAATGACATTTATGTCTCAAAACCCTAAAGTAAAACCTTATTAACAGGGGATTTTATGATATTTGGTTGAGCATTGGGATGGAGGAAGCAAAGTAGGACTTTGCTTCCCTAATCCTCATACTTACGAATGCACACATAATTAGAGGGGGATTAGGCTAATGAATCAGGTTAATTAGGGGCAAGTGGGTAGGTTAGTAAAATGCAAGTGGATGGGGATTAGGAGAGGATAAGGATTAATTAAGTCAAATAGGATATTTGCTTAATTAGGACAGGGTTAGGTATGCAAGTGGGATGAGTAGGAATATGCAAGTGGATGAGGGGTTTGAGTTGGATTTTGAATTTAATTTAATTCAAAATAGATGAAATGAGGTATTTAATCAAATACATAGGTTTATTTAATTAAATAGATTTTGGACATTAGATAGATTAAATTAATTAATTTATCCAGAAGGATTGGTAAAAGGGAGGAATTAATTAAATAGATAGACTATTTAATTAATAGGGTAACTATAAAGTAATGGGTATTGATTATTTAATTGAATAAACATAAATGTCCATTTAATTAAATATGATAAGGATGTTAGATAAATTAAATAAATTAATTTACCTATGGCTATAGAAGACGAGTAATTAATTATATTTCAGATTTGGGTGTCTATAGTCATATCAGTAGAATATATGGACATCTTAGTAATGGTTGAAAATATTAGCCTTTGGAGAAACAACTATTTCTTAAGAATACTGACAAGGACAACCCTTCTTTGAGAAATGAGACTACTAAGAGCTCTAAAACCCTAAGGGTAGAAGTCGAGGATGTTGGGATTCTCAGGATTGAAGAGGTTGAGTAGATTCATAAAATGAATGAAAAGAAAAGTATATATGATCTAATAGAATCTTCATCCAAAGGTGTACATGAGAATTAGATGGTGATTGATGCAGAGTGCAATGGAGAAAAATATTTAACTCTTTCTTGAATTGATCAAAACAAGGAAGAGACTGAGAAAGAGGGAGCTTATCATTAGAATAAGAAGAGTTGAACCAATCTAATAAGAATTTTACCATTGCTTCAGATAATAATGTGACAATGGACCCTAGTATAACATATTCAAAGAGGCTTAGTAAAAGGGATTCTCCTCATCTTCACTAGGGCTTAATATTTACCCTCTACCACTATGAATTTTACCACTTTCTCCAAAGAATCCATATTATCACTTATCCTGGTAATCATAGGGAAAATATTAAACCTCCTCGTAGCTTGATTCTTATTGAACTCATTTAAACTAACCCCTTTCTCTTCGAAAAAAAGGAAAAGATATACAAATTCCTCCAGAGAATGAGGCCATGGAGGTGGCTCTTCTCAAAACCACCTCTGAGAAAATATAAGCACATGTCGAGCTAGAAACCTACCCCTTCAAAATCTAGAAAAATTGAGCATAAAGGGTCCAAAAACAAAAATATTACTATTAACCTAGATGAGCCCGACTCTGAGGAGGATGAAAAAAATGGGAGCACAATAAGTAGGAGATGTTATGCTTCAAAAGAGGGTAACTCCTTGGAGGACTCTAAAGATGAAGAATATGTGGAAAAAATAGGAGGATTTGAAGAAATTAAGTGGATACCATGGGGCCAATGTTAAAGATTAGGATGAAGAAGTGGAAATGCTAAATAGAGACTTCCTTCCCCATCAACATTGGGGAGGAAAATATTGGCATAAAAGCTTATGATCCTTCCCCTAAGGATAATGCTGAGAGAATTTATGATTTTAAGGGCCAAGTTGCTAACTTACAAGTCAAAATAAAGGATTTGGATACTAGAGCAGAGGAGTTTCGTAAAATTAAGAATCACTTGGGTAGAGCTATTAGCTTGCTCTTATATGTTATAATGCACGGGGTCACAAGGAAATTAAGAATGGGGTTTGTATCGAGGAAGAGTAAGATAAGAATAAAATCCAAGAAGTTGAAGGGAATAGAGAATAAACAGATGGAGGCTTGATAGGATGAGGAGATGGACCAAGAGTCTTGCAAGGAATAGATGCCGAAGCTCTTGAGGAATTGAGAGTTTCTTAATATTAAACGCTAACATTTCTTTGGATGTGGTACTGGGATTTCCACCATTTATCTATTTTAATGATAATTAATTTTCTTTTTTTTGTTTGGTCTTGTAGCTTTAGTAGCCTGTTATGGCTTCAAATAGATATTTTTAGTTTTTATAAAGTTTCCATTAGTTATGCTATTAATTACAAGGCATGTATGCCTATCAAGACTCAACGTTATTTGTTTTATGGTGTTTATTATTAATATTGTTAACTTACGACTTAATTTTCATTCTACTATGATGGACTATGGTTACATATTTATTAGGTTGTTTAAGTATGAATTGAGGGCTAAATACCTGATCATTGGTGGTTTTTTTATTATGTTTTGGTTATGCTTGTGACCATGAGAGGCTAGTTGTTTGTGTGTCTTTGATGTCCTATTGTTCTATTCGATTGATGTATCTATGTTAGGTACCTTTTTCTACTTATTTAATAAAACAATTGATATTCCTCCTCCTACATACTTGGTCTATTAAATAATCCGAAGTGTATTTGTATTCCTCCCTTAATTTAATAAAAGAATTACCTTTACTTTGAAGAAAAAAATACATAGAAATTTCTCATTAATAGATAAAAATTTATATTCATTCCATAAAACTCCAAAATCTTTCTTGATCATGAATCAAGGATCAACTAATCTAAAATGAATAGAGATGAAAAATGTATTACAAATTGCCTCTATATTAGAGTTCTTGAATAAATTATAAAATGACAAAATCAAAAAGAAATCTTGAATGCGTATTCATGCAAAACTAGAGATCAAACAATCTAAATTTTGAACAACTAGTTCTTATTTATGCTTTAAAAAAAAAACAAAAAAAAAACTCATGTTTGCATTCAAAAGTTTGACATGCAATTCTTCATGAAAACTGATTGGAAATTATGGTAGATACAATGCTAACATACTTGAGGTGCCAACGTTCTCTATACCATTTTTTATGGATGAACTAGTTTCATCCCTTGATTTTTGTTTAACTCATTGATTTATTGTATTTTCTTCATTAATCCTTTGAGCATATTATTGATCTCTGTATTTTGTTGGGTCTCCGTGTTAAATAGAATTTTAAATTGAATTAGGTTCTTAAAATAGATTCACCATAACCTTAGGTAGATATGATTTCCTTTATACTATACTTATTGGTACAATCCAAAATGATTTCTGGATGAGCTAGTTTCATCCCTTGATTTATGTTTACCTCACTTATTTCTTGTATTACATACATTAATCCTGTGAGAATGCTACTCATCTCTCTATCTTGTTGGGTCTACATGATAAATATATTTTTGAATTAAATTGGGTTCTTAAAATAGATTCACCACTCCTTGATGTAGATATGATTTCCTTGAAACTATACTTATTGGTACAATCTATAATGGTAATTGCAAAACGCCATTTAGATTTATACTTTTACCATGTTGAAAACTAATAACTATTTACGGGTTAGTTGTTGTTAGGAATTAGTTTAGTCTCGATAGATAACAATTATTTCATTTAATTTTTTGAACATGTACAAATAATACTTCTACCCTCATCATTAATGTAGATTTTGGTTTTGTATTGATATTTGTAGATCATCATAAGATTTGTTTTGTTTTCTTGTAAATGTTTGATACTTTCAATTGGTATCAGAACATAGGAATAGAGAAAAGTAAAAAGATATTTTCAACAAAGAAAATAGAGTCTGGAAGGAGAAAAAATCTGCGAAGGGAGAATTTGAAAGAAGTTTCTAATGAGAGTAATTTCTACAATTGAAATATATTTGAAGTCAAAAGGTGAAAGATTCCATATTTTATATTTCATTTTTGGTATTTTCTACAAAGAGAAGCAACAAATATATATGCAAAAGAACTAGAAAATTTGATAAATACTTTTTTGAAATTTTTTGTAAGAAGTTTTTTTGGTATTGCTAGAAGTTAATTATTTGGAAAATTACTTTTCCACAGTTTTTTTTTGAGATAAAAAATCTAGCTGGAACATCAAGGTCATTGGTTCCTATTTATGATAGAACAAATTTTATGTATTGGAGTATAATAATGCACAATTTATTAAGATTTAAAGAGTCGTAAGATGTTAACAGTAAGGGTTATGAAGAACTAAAGATACAAATGCATTAAATAATTAAAAAAAAAAAAATTAAGCAAAATGAACAAAAATATTATGAATCCTTATTTATAATTCAAGGTGCATTAGGTCATTCCATTTTCCTAGAAGTTGTGTTTCATATTCTAATGCATGGAATAAATCTGTAAATACATTCAAGGTGCTTATATAGAAAAGTCGCAAAACCCAAGGAAAAAAATTAAAATTTTTAAAATAATTCAAAATGAATTAGTTAATGATTTTTGACAAAATTTGAAGGGATGATAAACTTGATGAGAATTATTGGAGATGATTTAAGTGAATCAACATGTGATTGAGAAATTTTTAAGAATTTTACCTTCCAAATTTGACAATGTTGTCTCCATAATTGAAATTTCAAAAGATATTACATCTACAAAAATTGATGAGTTAAATGGCATTTTAGTTAAAGAAAGAATGAAAAGAAGTTGAGAAATTTTAGAACAAGAATTTGCATCTACGGTAAATATAATAGGCAAAAGTCATAATTTTTCTAAGGGTTATCACAAATATGATAATGGAAATGATTCCAAATATGGAAATAGAGGTATGTCTAGTCACAACTACAAAGGTTGGGGCCATGATCGAGGATGACTTTCTAGTTTTCAAGGAATAAATAAAAATCTTAGAGGTAGAAGTAGAGGTAGGGATACTAGTAGATGCAAAAGTCATGTTCAATATTTACATTGCAACAAACTTGGTCATTATGAGTATGAATGTTGGCATAAAAATTTGCTAATAATACTGTAGAAGATAAACAAAATTATTTTCTTTCTTGTTTGAATATAAGTTCTAATGACAAGACTTTATTGTATATTGATTCTCTAGTTGTTCCTCAAATATGACTTTCTATCAAAATTTGTTTAATAATTTGAATGAAAAACATAATAGTACAATGATTTTGGTAGACAATAATTCACATGGGACTATAAATATAGGAACCATTGAAGTAGAAAATGAGAATGGAAAAATTAAACATATTTTGTATAATTTGTTAGTTCATACTCTAAAAAAGAATTTGTTATGAGTTGGTTAGATGCTTGAACAAAATTATCAAGTTATTTTTGATAGGAATGAATGCATAGTCAAGGATATTAGTCACAAAGATATGCAATGGTTTCTTGAGCATAAATGATAGGTGATCATATGTTTTCCCTTCATTTTTATTTATGCAAGGGCTTGAGTACTACAGAGGTGCATGGTAGTCAATTATAGAATTAAAGGTACATACATATAAATTTTGGTTAACTTTTTCTTAAAAAGAAACATATGGTTGAAGGAATACCATTCCTTAAGAATGAACAAAACAATTGAGAAGGATTTTTATTTGGAAAATAACATACAAACAATTTTCTAATTGGTTTGTCTAGAAGAGCATGGAAACCTCTTGAAGTTACTCATATTGATTTATGTGGTTTTATGGCAGCTCCCTCACTAAATAAATCCAAGCATTTTCTCACTTTTATTGATTATTTTTCTCTCAAAATTTGGATGTATTATTTGGGTAACATATCATAAGTCTTTGATAAATTTGTTGATTTCAAACAACTAGCCAAAAAAAGTGGCAATTCATTAAAGTCATCAAATTAGATAACGAGGGAGAGTATAGGTCAAATATGTATCTAGATTATTTTATAGGATATGGTATTCAAAGAGTTTACCACTTCTTATAATCTACAACAAAATGAGGTCACTGAGAGAAAAAATCATAGAAGTGTTGTTGAAACGCCTCATAACTCGATGGAAGAAAATAACCTAGATAAGAGTGTTTAGGGAGAGTCAATCATTATTGCAATTTATTTGTTGAATAGGAGCCCCACAAAAGCAATTCTTAGTGCATGAATCCTCTTAAAAGGTTAGTATAGTTTAACACCATATTTTTCTCATCTTAAGGTGTTTGGTTGTGTTGCTTATGCACATATTCCTATACAAAAAAGGAAAAAGTTAGATGAAAAAAGTATCAAATGCAATTTTAATGGATATAGTAATGAAAAGAGGCATACAAATTATATGAACTTATTAGTAAGAAATTAATCATTAGTAGAGATCTACAATCTTTGATGAACGAGAATAATGTACTCCTGATGAAAATTCTTATAATCTTGAGATTGATTTGGATAAACTAACCGTCATGTTAATGATGTAGGTGAAGATGACTCTCATTCTCTTGTATATGATAAATTAGAAGTTAATAATATAGAACCTTCATCCTCAAATGTGGAGACTAGGGAACCAAGAAAATCATACCCCATCTCTTATGTTAGATGATAATTTTAATCAAATGACTACTAGATCTCATATAATATAAAACTTAACTATTCTCTCATGACTCATCTTACACAAGATAATGAGCCCAAATCTTTTTGTAAAGCTAGTTCAAAGGAAGAGTGAGTTGCAACAATGAGGATTAAAATAACGTATATTGAATGAAATGACACTTGGGAGTTGGTTGAGTTGCCTTATGGTAAGGATGTTGTTGGTAAAAAAAAAGAATTATAAAACTAAATATAAAACTAAAGGGACTATTGGTAAATACAAAGATAGACTAGTTGTAAAAGGTTACACTTAGCAAGAAGGTGTTAACTAGACTACAAATTTTTCTCTTGTATCTAGGATGGATATTGTTAGATTAGTTCTATATTTAGCTACTCAAAATAGAAGGATTTTAACAAAATTGATGTTAAAAGTGCCTTCTTGAATTCTTATATTTATGAGGAAATTTATGTTTCTCAAGCTCAAGGTTTTGAAGTTCCGTCCAAAGAAGATTTTGTTTATATGTCGAAGAAGGCTTTATAAGGTTTAAAAAAGGTACCTCGAGAATGATACTCTAGAATTTATTCTTACCTTCTTCAAAAAGGTTATTTAAAGAGTCTTTCTAATCCCAATATTTATATTAGCCATTTTGGTTAGGATGTTCTCATTTTTTTTTCTCTATATGTATATGTGATGAAAGAAAATAAGTATAAGGATAATCACTAGGATGGATAATCAAGAAAGGAATCACATACCTAAATGTTATCACACATTAGAAATAAATTTGATCCACTAGGCTCAAGGAGGCTTCACCGCTAAGAGGTTGCAAGAATTAATTTTCTAGGAAGTTGAAAGATGACTAAGAAAATGAAGAATATGAGATATAGGAAAGAATGGAAGGAAAGAGGAAATGAAACATGTACAGATAGACATTAGATGGTAAAAATTTATTATGATATTAGATCTATAACTAAAAATAATGATTTATTTGTAATCCAAATTTTATCTCATAATAGAATGTACGAGGTGATTGGACTCACCTTAGACCCATGGAGTTTTCTTATACCCAATAAATTGTAATGGAAATACTACCACTTGTAACTCTCTATCATATTTTGTTGTATCCTTTCTCATAGTTGTGCCACATGTCACCCACACACAAAATATGGGGAAAATATTGATGGAAAGGGGTTTGACTCAATCAAACCATTGTAGAGGAATCAACCTTGAAATATAAATTGAAAATATTGAAAATAGAAGTTTGTTGTTGTTCGTAGAGGCTTGAATAAGAGAATAAGATATATTATACCTTGGTAGTGCAATTGTTCTTGAAATGAGATAAAAAAATGTTGATGCAATAAAACAACTCCACACGAACCTAAAAGGAAATCACAAAAGACATGCTTGCATAATAGTTGTTGAAGCTTTCCACAAGATGAAGAATATGGTGGAGTAAATGCCTTTCTCACTTGCATTCCCGATTTCTCATTAAATGCTTGATTGAAGTAATGGATTGCTAATGGATGTATATGGATTCCGAACTGAGGGAGTCAACTTTTATTTTATACCCCAGTAAGCCATTTTTAGGATAAAAAATTGAAGGAGGTTGATGTGCTTTTGAACATCCCACTAAAATCAAAAGATCATTCTCCAATTTAGATTTGGGCCCAATTTATAGGGTATGGGGCACCTCCCAAGGTAAGGGGTAATTTAACTCACCCTATTCCCTCATGATCACCATATACCACCCAGTCAGGGCTCAGATTTGAGTTGGGGATCAATTTGGATATAAAGATTCCTAAAATATGTACACAATCAATATTTTATATTAGAATAAATATAAAAGTCCACCCAAGAAAAAAGGGCCTATGTATGCAAGAGGTGATAAATGAATGAAATAAATTAAAGGGGCACACCTAAAATTAAGCACCCTCATAGAAATTAAACTAAGAGAGGACTCATACTTAAATATTTATTAATTAAATGCATAAAAGTTCTATGATGCATGGAAAAATGAGCACACACTAAATTTGGGTGCTAAGTTTGGAATTATACACCTTTATAAAGTGTTAACAATTTCACATTCTATATTTATCCCCTACTTTAGCGAGAGTATGAGCCTACACACATATGATAAAGAAGAAGAAAGAGGGATATGAAGAGAGATGAGTATTATTTTGGCAACATAAATTTTTTTTTTTGTTTCAACAGAAATATGTTAATCTTCTTCAAAGGTTTTGTATGTAGGATTACAATATTGTGACCACACCTTTGGAGGTTGGTGTCAATTTGCCTAAATTTGATGATTCTCCTTGTGTAAATATCATTCTCTATTGATTTTTTGTTGGTGTAGACACCCAAAAATGGTTCACACCTATGTGCCCCCTTTATAAAGATTTCTTCTTGATGCAATCAAGGAAGGAGAAATCCCCAAATGAGATATCCATACTTGCAGCTTTAATCAACACGACAAAAATAAAAAAGAAACACCATGATAAGAATCAAACATAAAATCTTTTATTTTCATCAATAATAATTTTACATCAACATACTGGGTTGTAAGGTCTACTCGATTATGACCCACTACAAAATCACTCTCAGATCTTAAATTCTGAGCTACTACACCTCAAAAATATCATCCCTTTGGATGATACATCCTCTCTCTCCTCAATGCTCTTAAGATAGATCAATACATTAAATTTATATATTTCCACCAATAGGTCAACAAAAGAAAGAATTACAAAAAAGAAACATGTAACAACATTTAGGATAGGACCCAAAATGTGAAACATAGATCACCATAAATAGAACATAAGGATGCACGATCATAAATATTGGTCCACACAAATTCCAACAATCATGATCCATGACTACACATGTTAAGATCCAACGATCACCAACCACACAATAAATCCCTTGATCGGTCTAAACATGAAATGATCATGATACCCACATCCACAAGATGAATCCAAACTTGAAAAAACACAAACCATAAGAGATGCAATCATAGGAAACTACTCCCAGATAGGTGCTAAACATTAAGGCTTGATCGCACACACAAAATCCAACACATGATCAAAAGCCAAATCAATCTCTCCAACAAAGAATAAGTAAAAATAGGATCGAATGAAACTTAGGATAACTTCTTCAAAAATTAAAAAAACATGATGTGATCATAGAAAATTCTTTACGAAGGTGTCTTGAACAAACCCATCTGATCACATAAGATAATGAGCCAATAAGAGTGACCGCCACCTAAAAGACCAAAACTACCCAACTGTAACAAAACAAAAAAGAAACTAAAGGGAAATGATTTTGGTTGATGCAAGATATCCAAGATCTTGAGATGTTCCTACATAATACACCTAGGGATAGTAAAAATTTAGCCTCTAACTTTGCATCTATAGAAGAAATCCACAACTGGATAATTTTTTTCTCATTTTGACATTAGGCTTCCCAACCCTCATGGTTAAGAATATGAACCAGTACACAAGAAATCTCTTCCTCCTCTAATCTTATTTCAACATCCTCAACACCAAATCAAACTAAATAACCAAATCTTTGACAAAACAAAATTGATCAACAAAAAATAATGCATTAGATCTGCACTCTCCTTCTAAATTATCTATACAACTTTTGCAACTTCATTCCATCTTTAGCACACATATGAATATTCCTAGTCACCAAATCATCAAAAACAAGGAAATCAAAAATCTTGTGTCATTCCTCACTCAATTGATTACTAACATTTCTCTAATAACCCATGTCACTTTGGATGAATTGATCATTTTTAAATCATTATCAAAATCAACCAAATGATGTCAAATCCTTATCAACTCATCATCATCAATTCAATTCATCATAAACCTTATCAAATTAGTTTAAACCCTATCATATCATTATCAAAATAATTTCAAGGTATTGTCAAAGTTCATTGATGCCTCATCATTTCCAAATCAATCCAAGGCATTGTCAAAGTTCACCGATGCATTATCATTTTCAAATCAGTGTAGGTAATTTTCAAATTTCATCGATGCCTCATAATTTTCTACCTTATTTAAAATCATTTCAAAACCTTATCAATCCTTTTCAAATATAATCAAGGCATTGTCAAAGTTATGAGTGTCGCTTCAATCAATTTAAGCACGCATTGTCAAAGTTACCAATGTCATATTTAAATAATTTCAAAACCGTCAAAATAATTTTGAAACCTCATCAAAATCATCAAAACCAAGTAAATTTTGCATCAATTTCATTAATTCAGTCAATAATAAACTAATTTGTCCTTTTGGGGTAAATAACCCATAGTTTATACCTATGTCCTAATTGAATAAATAATTTGACTTTATTTAATTTTAATGAATTAATTGGATAATTTCATGAATTATGGGAATTTCTAATTCCTAATTCCTAATTGTCATTTTGGTGAGAAATATTAATTTTAAATTCAAATAAATCCCTAACTCTGACACCTTCCCCTTCATTAGCTTCATCTCCTTTTTTCTAGACACCATATTTCCCTTCACATTTTCTCCCCTAATTGTGCTTCCAATTTCCTATTAATTTGCCTCCATATTTACCTTCCAAATTTCCACTAATTATGCATTGATTTATGCAGTTTATTTTGTGAATTCAATTTGTCATAATTATGAAAATATTGTAATTTGCACACGTAATTGCAATTTTTTCAATTTTCCTCTCTCATCCTATAAATTGAGATCAATTTTCTCAATCAAACTAACCACACTCCTAGTATTCTCACTATAGCCATTTTTGGTTTCAAATAAAGTGAATTTTTTCAAGTCAAGAGCAACATCAATCCATTTCAATGGAGAAGAAAGGAGAACATGGAAGCTAAATTTGAAGGGGGGTTTTATGTTGTTTTGTGTTTATATTTTTTACCTTATTTTCAAATTACTTTCATGATAGGATTAGATTAGGTTAGTATATGTTTTTGAGGTTGTGGTTGCCTCATTTATGCTCTCTAATGTCTTCTTTTGGTATTACATTTGGTGAACCCGACATTAACATAAAAATATGATTTTTCTTTGGTAGTTTTTGATGTGTTTTACAGGTAGAGAAATATGACCTATGCACTTGGGAGTCTAACTTGTGATACATGAAAGATTTACTATTTTAAACATGTAACAAATCAAGTTTTTTATTGGTTTTTAAAATTAACAAAAATTGCATCTAGCCTAATTAGGAGGATAAATGAAGAATAAATTTCACATAGCATAATTAAGAGGATAAATGAACATAAAATTGCACATAGCCTAATTAGGAGGATAAATGAGAAACAAATTTTACATAACCTAATTAGGAGGATAAAAGAACCCAACAATCTTTACTTTGAATAATTAGGTGGATTAAAGAACACTACAATCTTCACATAGTTTTTATGACATATATTTTTCCATTAGTATGCAAAGAGAAATAGTTTTTTGAACCATCGGTTACACTACACTGAAAGATAGGTTTTAGTTCAAACTGAAAGTGCTAAGTAAAGAGAAACCCAATGACACATGTTTTACAGTGTAAACCGAAAGTGCAACCTGAATAGGATACAAAGAAACTCGACAAGAAGGTTACACTATAAACTGAAGAGTAGTAAAGAGAAGAACCCAATAGAGCAAGGGAACCTGGTGGAGAGTTCAACAAAGTAACACCAAAAGACTTTCAGAGCAACCCGAGCATCAGACATCAAAAGACAGTTATGTCCTGAGAAAAGTGGATCTGACTTCCACGTCAGATAAAATAGTTATGATTTATATTTAGAGTTTAGCTTTGTTTTAAAAATATTTCTTGAAGAACTGTTGGAAATATTCAGGACTAACAAAGTTACTGAGAGGGGAGGGGTGAATCAGTAACACTTAAAACTTTAAAACATTTCTGCACTTTTATATTCTTTAGCCATTCATTCATCTAATCTACTGCAAGCATGAAAATGTAATCATTCATAACACATAACACAAAGATTG
>MU227720.1:2688564-2735842 GCA_018584345.1 Thuja plicata | reverse complement strand
TGAGCTTTACTGAATGCTCGGTATAGTCTGTGGACTGAGTGATGAGCTCGGTAAGCATTCAAAATTGAATAAGTG
Source organism: Thuja plicata (assembly GCA_018584345.1). Classification (NCBI taxonomy): domain Eukaryota; kingdom Viridiplantae; phylum Streptophyta; class Pinopsida; order Cupressales; family Cupressaceae; genus Thuja; species Thuja plicata. Next base: position 2,735,767 of record MU227720.1, on the reverse strand, counting down.
TTTTCATTAAGTGCATTCACTGATGCCAAATATATCATTATTCCAACAAGAACAAGAAACATAATTGTAATTTTTTTAATCAGTCTAACTGATTAAAAACATGCAAACTAGGAGATCAAGGTTAAGTTGTAAATATTTGATCATAGAGTTAAGTTTGTAATACGTGAAACTAAAAAGGTCAAATCTATTTTATAAATAGATGTGTAATCATTCATTTGAGATGGATGAGAGGATGATTTTAGCCAACAAGAACATCTATGGATCAGACTAAGAGTTTCAAGAAGTAGAACAACAAAAGATGAATTTGGTTATCAAGAACCAAGAATCAAGGCTACCGAGAAACCAAGGTATAAATAAATCACATTTGGTGATACATTGTACATGTAATATTTCATGGATATGTAATCAAAAATTGTAGATTGCATACAGTCAGGTGAATGAGTATTTTTGTCTACATTCTAACAAGTGTAGTAAACAGAAGAAATCCTTTCAAGAAAGGTGGATTTAACAATCCTATTGTAAATCTCTTAATCGAGTGCACACTAAACAGTGTTGCTAAATCTCTTAATAAAGTAGACCTTAACCAGTCTCCACATAATACTCCTAACAGGGTAGATCATCAGAAGTGCTCAAATTGTAAGCCTTAACTGACCCCTTCCAATATGCAAATAGTGAAGTTTTTGAGGGTGCCATCCCCACCGTAGTTTTTATCTTTTAACAGGGGTTTTCTGTGTTACCATATCTTGTGTTATGTTTTATTTATTTCATGAATGTTTCTATGAATGTCTACATACAATTAAGATTATGAATTGATATCACATGCATAAAGAAAGAACAACATATATGATCGGTAAAGCAAAGATTTGACTACATAAGGTTAAAGGTTAATTAACTAAAAGTTTTAGAGGTATTGATTCATCCCTTCCTTCTTAGTACATACTTCCCATTATTTAAACAACAATTGGCATCAGAGCTAGATCTCTTATTTGGAAATTTTAAAAACTTAAGAGGAAAGATCATACAATGGAGAAGTACAGGCTTGACAAGAGTATTGAGAATCATAAGTTAGAATTAAAAGTTTTTTTTGAACAATATAGAGAAGTTAGAATCAAGATGAGATAGTTTCTTGATGAAAGAAATATTATGGCATATCGTTGTAATGAAAAAAACTACCATGAAGAAGAGATACCAGATCTATTTGAATCTTCAGTATCTACAACTAGCAAAGCATTAGACACATCTGAAGAAAGCATCACAAGTTTGAATGAAATCAATCAACATATAGATGGACAAGTGATCTCTACAAGTCGGTCAAGAGACACAAATGGTAAGAATGATTGATGTCATGAACAATGCTAGACAAGCTAAGAAAGAGAGAACACTAGCTATTGATGATAGGAGGAAGATTACTGAAAAAATACAAGAGAAAGAGTCAGAAATACAAAGACTTATAAAACATCATCAAGAGATCACAAATCAGATTATTCTAATGAGTCAAGAGGCAAACAAAATGAATATAAAACTCATTGAAAGAATATAATCTATCGGTGAGCTAAGAGAAGAAAATTAAAAGCTGAAAAATGAAGTGAGAATTCAGCAACAACATAATGACATAATCAAGAGAGCTGAAGAAAGCACCAAAAGGATGGATGATTTTCTGGATGGAAAAAGAAGAGTCAACAATAATACTGGACTAGGGTATACCAAAATTGGAGAATCACTCAACCAAGCTGGTCCAAAGAATGTGTACACAAATCCAAGACTAAGAAAGCTGGCATGCAATCACTGTGGAAGGCCAGGCCACACATCAAATGTATGCAGGAGAAAAATGAAAGGTATTCCTAAATCCACAACTTCATTCATAGGGATTTGTTAAAAATGTAACAAGAAAGGACATAAAGCATATGAATGTAAATTTGAGGTGAAACAACAAAAGAAGGAAACCTACATGGAAAAATACTGTCCTACTTGCAAAATGCATGGAAACACATGTCTTGAATGCTGGAAGAAGAAAAAGAAAGCATGGAAGCCTAAAGAACAAGAAAATTCTTATCAATCGAAAAGATTTGATAACTCATATGCTTAGGATTACAACACATGGGAAAACTATACATCATGTGGAAGATTTGGTCACATAGTTGCAAACTACATGAGACAATGGACAAGAAAGTCTAGGAGCTGGACTAACCTCAGAATGACATGCTTACAATGTCATAAAGTTGGTCATCTAAGAAAACACTATAGAGACTGAGTGATAGAAACAAGCACCTTTTCCAATGGAAACACCATTCAAGACATCAGGAAGATGAGAAACAAAATGTGTCTAGGAAAGCTACAAACACTGATAAAGCTAGATTGAGCAATGCAATTGCTGACACCTTATCCAATGGATTTGGTGACATAACCACCCCCACCTAAGCAGATCAAGTAATTATGGAACTACATTATACCAAGTTATATTTTGCATCAGTTCCATTATGCATAGTTAAAATACCAAAGCAACATGATTAAAAATGCACTATCGTATTAGTTGTTACAATTCTGTGAAAACAATCCTGTTATTCAATACATACCAAAATGCATCAATATACATACAAAGATAAGCTATCTATACCTACCAAGAATCGTCAGTTAACACATAAAGGCTAACTTGCTAGTGTAAACTGAGATTTGTCAGTAATCATGTGAGTTGATAATGTTGTCTTTGCCATACACCGAAATCCATCAGTGAATGTAACAAGTTGATAGCTGCCCCAAAGCATCGCGTTCTCATCGAGAAAGTTATTTATGTATCACCTGATGAATCTATCTTAACACACTAAGAATTGGTTGAGCATTAATGACTTGACTTAGGGAAAAGTCTATAAATAGATGATGGAAGGGTTTAATTATTTACCAAGTGACTAGAGTGAAGAGATAGAGAAAAACTTGAGCATGAAGTGACCCGATTGTAGAGAACCTACAAATTGACTCCTTGCACTCCAAATTGATTCGTAACAGCTACAGAGGTTGAAATAAGTAACAAAGATAATTGAGAACTCTACTTTTATTTACGAGAAAAAGCCCTACTTTTAGAAACGATGGAAACTGCATCAAGAACCTCTAAGATCAAGAATGATAAGAATAATAAGGTCAATCTAATGAAAAACTCCACTTGTGAAGAACCACATTACAAGATATGTCCCGAGGTTGTTTCACAATCTAACAATGTTGGTGCATTCTCCAAAATACTAGCTAGGGTTTTGCTTGTTGAAGATGTGTGAGCTTATATACATTGCAAGATTGCAAAAATAGGAGACGTGGAAGTTGAGAAATATTTCCAGAATATTTGCAATGATGATGGAACTATCAAGGAAGAGCATAAACACATTGAGGTAAAAGGACTCACACATGTCATACTATTCCTAAAGGAATTGAAAATTGAATTGATTCGGTTAGTGCTGAGCAGGATACATGACCGAAAGATATGGTTAGATGAGCCTAAATCAATAACTAGGGATGTTATACACACTGTTACCGGTTATTCCATAACCCATAAGGTAAAGGCACTAAAGCACCCTCCTAAAGCTGACATTAAGAAGAATACAGGAGCAACATGGGATAGAAGAGGATTAAAGGTATCCACCATCAAAGATGATGAAATGAATTTGGAGCATGTGTCTTAGGATACAAGTTCTTTTAGGCTAGCAGGATGAATAGTATTGCATCTGAAGTAGTGGATATAGCATACAAGATTGTCAAGAAGGTGCTGCAGTTGGATCTGTTAGAACTTCTACTGAGACAATTGGATGAGAACATGAAGACAATAAAATTTACAAAGTGCAACTCATGTAAGTTTGGTTCACTCATCATGTGCATATTTTTCTATTTTCAAGAATCCTTCCCATCCATAGGAAATGTCAAATGGGACACTAATAGACCAGTGACCACTCTGATTAATGAGTTCATCAAATCACTAGGAGACAATTTTGAATCAGTAATGGATGAATACTTTGTTGAATTCAAAAAAAGAATGCAAAAGAGAGTAAGGATTCTAGGACAGTCAATAGAAAAGTTCAAGACTGACATTTGTTTTATGGTGGATACTGACTACACCTACACCAAGAAAGATATACCAAGGACAACATGGCTGGCTCCAGTTGATTATGAGGTGAACATAGATCAAGCATCAAATGCTATTGAGGCATTGATAAATGAACCATTGGATAAATCACAACCTAAGTTTGGAACTTATGAGGAAGCCAAAGAAAGGATTAAAATTGGCTTAGTTGTGAACAATATTGACAGGAAGAAAGATAAGATGGTTAAGAATTTGAAGAAAAAGCTATCGGTGAATGAAGATGAAACTGAATAGAAAGAAGAAATTGAGGGTCAATCAACCATTGGTGAAGCTGAGAAGGAGAGTGAATCAGAGTCCACAGAGTCTGATAGACCACCTCCTCCACCAGAAAATAAACCTATGACTACTATCCAACTAGGACCAGGATTCAGATAGAAAAAGATGAAATTCCTTAACCGATCAAGAAAGGTCAAGTAAGGACCTACAAAAGAAAGAAACAAACAAAGAAAAAGGGGCCAACAAAAAGAAGAAAGTTCCTCAGAACAAGGGAAGACATTGAGGACACCGAAAAAGATGAACAATCTATACAGGCCATCAAGAACACACTACCTACTACAATTGATGAGGTATGTGATTTTATTATCAAATCAGGCATAGCAAATGATAACAAGATTAAGAAATGGTTAACATTGGATCTGGAGGATCAAAATAAAATAGAAGAGGCAATTATCACAATGATGTGTATATTCAAATATGTTCCAATACAATTGGTAGATAATATTCCAAAAGAACTTCAGAATAGATTATCAAAAAGATGGACATTTGCATTACACTATGAGAAACAGATTAGGGAAAGAGCACTAGTTTATGTCATGCCTCTCGAATTGAAAATGGAGGAAATTGAAGAGATGATGAAGAAACACTCCAAAAGGTTCTCACCAAATTTAAGAGCCTATCAAGTACTTCAAGGACATCTACTTGAACAAGACAGGAAGAGTGAAGCTGAATGGATAAAGATACTTGATATACCTAAAAAGGATACAAGTCCCGAGCCACAAATAGCTCTTACCAAAAAGCAACAAAACAAAAATGAGCAGGCTAAACAGATCCCATAGCATATTCTGATTAATGATGAGGATATTAATGAAGAATAATTGAACACAAAAGCCAACAAGGATATGGAGATTGCAGATGAAACATTGCCGGATAATACAATTATTGATATTACCGAAGGAGATCCTGCAGATGAGATACAAAAAGATGAAGATGTCACTATTGTCAAGGACCAAACCGATGAACATGACACTAAAATAGATTTAGCATAGGTAGACAGACAAGGAAAGATACCATTGATGATATAAGCTATCAACATTATCTCAGAAAAGAAGAAATCACTAGAGAAGGAAGCAAGCATACCTGAGGATAAGGGTAATGATGAACAAAAAGATACATCTGACGAGAAGAAAGAGACAACCAATGAACAGGTAGTCACCGGTGGAGATCAAAATGTTACAAATATAGATCACACATAAAAAGATGGATATAACACCAAAGAGTATGCACAAATGAAAGATACAGATGAAGTGAAAAAAGAGAAAGGTGAACAAGATAAGATAGTTGATACCACGCCTAAGAACACCAAAGGCAATGCTGTAGATATATCAAAGGTAGATAATGAGACATCCTTAGACAACTAAAAGGAAAACCTTGAGTAGTAGGAAAAAATTACAGCACCACCAAAACAATCCTCCAGCACATCAAACCAAGCAAAGAAACTTGCAATGGTTTTGCATACAGGTGCATCACAAAAGAAGAAGAAGAAAACCAAGAAGAATAAGTTGGAGGTCACACTTGATGAAATCATTGGAATACAAAAGTGTGATCCAACCACATTGGACTATGAATCTCTTATACAATATGGAGAGATATGTCAAAGGAAATCAATGCAGGAAAAGATTAAAAAAGAACACAAAGATTCTATAGTGCTGAAAACCACAAGAGACATCTTAAACCACATAGTTCTTGACATTAATGTTGATCACAATGCCCCCATTCTGGATCAAATTTTTGTTCTCACCGAAGCAATCACAACTCAAAATATGGATGCAGAAAAGACTGCTAAAGAAAGAGTAGAACAAAAGTTCCAATACAAATTGAAAGAAAAGATCAACCAAGAAGTGGAAAAAAATAAGGTAAAGCTTTCAGAACTAACAAATGAATTAGATCCAATAATTACTAAAGTTATTTCCTTAATTCAGAAGCTATGCACTTTGGGTAAATTCCCTAAGGATAATAGTGATAAGATAGCAAAGATCGATTCTGATCTAAATGCAAGTCCTAAAAGTCTAACCACAGATGATAATGAAATCAAATTGCATTATGGGAAGATAATTGAAATAAAAAGGTTAGGACAAGATCTTTGGGAAGAAAAATCACAATTCAAAGAAGAGTTTACCAAGCTACAGGCTCAACTTTTACCAAACCTCACAATTTTGCAACAACACATAAGTTTGGAAAGACAGCTAATTGCCACCCCCGAGATGTGTGTAGTAGACATCATCTACGACATGCATGCCAAGATTACAATAGAGAATATGGCTCTTGAGAATCTAAAGGAGAAAAGGGAGAAGAAGATGGAGGAAATGAAGACCTCCCACTCTCATATTTTTGATAAATTATAGGTATATACCTTTTCCCTTACTATCAAAAAAGGGGTAAAAGGAAAATGATATGTACAATAGGGGAGAATGATATGTACTATACATATATCATAAAGGGAAAAGACAAGGTAAAAAGGAAGAAATAGTATAAAGACAAGTATACATACACATATACTATACTATATCGGCATATGCATAGGGGGAGTCATGAAATGACTTAGTTTAATATTCATGGTGTACATACTATAAACATTTTTAGTATTTTGCACATATCAGTTTTTGATACTAATGTCAAAGGGGGAGATTGGTGACATATATTTTTCCATTAGTATGCAAAGAGAAACAATTGTTTGAACCGTCAGTTACACTACACCAAAAGATAGGTTTCAGTTTAGACTGAAAGTGCTAGAAGTAAAGAGAAACCCGATTACACAAGTTTTACAGTGTAAACTGAAAGTGCAACCCAAACATGATACAAAGGAACCCAATAACAAGGTTAAAATATAAACCAAAGAGAAGTAAATAGAGGAACCCGATGGATAGTTCAACAAAGGAACACAAAAATACTTTCAGAGCAACTTGAGCATCAGACACCGAAAGTCAGTTATATCCTGAGAAAAGTGGATCTGACTTCCATGTCAGACAAAACACTTATGCTTTACATTTAGAGTTTAGATTTTTTTTAAAAACATTTCTTAAGGAACAATAAAAATAATTTTAATTGTTTTAATCAGTCTAACTGACTAAAAACTTGCAAACTAGGAAATCAAGGTCAAGTTGTAAACCTTTGATCATAGAGTTAAGTTTGTAATACGTGAAACTAAAAAGGTCAAATCTATTGTATAAATATATGTGTAATCAATAATTTGATATGGATGAGAGGATGATTTTAGCCAATGATCACATCTATGGATCAGACTGAGAGTTTTAAGAAGTAGAACAACAAAAGATGAATTTGGTTATCAAGAACCAAGAATCAAGGCTACCGAGCAACAGAGGTATTAATCAATCACATTAGGTGATACATTGTACATGTAATCTTTAATGGATCTATAATCATCAATTTTATATTGTGTACACTCAGGTGAATGAGTATTTTTGTCTACATTCTAACAAGTGTAAAAAATAGAAGAAATCCTTTCAAGAAAGGTGGATTTAACAATCCTATTGTAAATCTCTTAACCGAGTGAACACTAAATAGTGTTGCTAAATCTCTTAACAGAGTAGACCTTAACCATTCTCCACATAATACTCCTAATAGGGTAGATCATTAGAAGTGATCAAATTCTAAGCCTTAACCAACCCCTTCCAATCTGCAGATAGTGAAGTTTTTATGGGTGCCATCCCCACCACAATTTTTACCTTCTAACAGGGGTTTTTTGCATTACCATATCTTGTGTTATGTGTTATTTTTTTCATGAATGTTTCTATGAATGTCTTCATATAATTAAGATTATGAATTGATATAACATGCATAAATAAAGAACAACAGATATGATTGGTAAAGCAAAGATTTGATTACATAAGGTTAAAGGCTAATTAACTAAAAGTTTTAGAGGTACTGATTCACCCCTCCCCTCTCAGTATATACTTTCCATTATTTCTAGAAAGTTTTAATTGGGAAGGGAAAGAAAAAAAATTGTCCTTTTTTCATCATATTTCCTTTCTTAATGTGTTAATGAACAATAATTTTCATCTACTTTTAATTAAGAAGGAAAAGAACAATAAATTGTGCTATTTTTTTTTATCAAATTTCCTTTTTAATTGGCAAATTAACAATTTTCTTGAAGTGTTTGATTATATTGTTAATCTTAAAATTTTTTAATGGAGGTATCCTCTCCCCTCACCCTCATGGATATTGGGTGCAAGAGAAATCTATTCTTTCTTGTTTAGAGGGTTTGTCTCCTGAGAGCTTTAGCAGAGCCAATGAGAGGGAATGACCCAATTTGGAACAAGGAAAATCCAGCCTCTTCCAACCCTCTATATTCAAATCCATCATTGAGATTAAAATCTCGGAGGACAAAGATAGTTTGTGCCTAGAATTTGTTAGGGACTATAGGTGATAAATAGAGCTTGTGCTACCATGTTTCCTTGTATGATTCATAAGTTATCTTTAGAAAATATGACCTTACTAGAAACTTATTTCAAAGGCCAAAAAATCCTATTCACTAGTATAGGGGGAAACCTTGAGTAAATCCCCTAATTTTTTTGCTCTTAGTAGAGACAACAGTCCCTTGGGAGGTTATGATCCTTGGGATTTGAACCTTGGTACATGCTTGAAAAATGAGTGCACTATAAGGGGGAGCCCATGCTACCAAGCTTCTAGACTATGCACTATGAGTAAGTGTGGCTAAATTCGTTCAAGTGGGAATTCTATGAGTACTATCCAAGATAGCCTAGGTTGTGGAGTTTTTTATTAGTTTACAATAGCCATTCTGTCTGATGTATTTTGCGTGAGTGCTAAATATTCAAACATTTTCAAAACGGTTGAAAAATGTTCAAAACCTTGTCAAGAACATTCCAAAACATTAAAAAGTATTTCAAATCCTTTTCATAAACTTTGCAAAACATGAAAATTCAAAGGATGTGCCTTGGAGCCTCGTTGTAAATTCGGGCTGCCCTTTACATGTTAGTCTTCATATTCATGTTTCATTGATCCTCATATTAAAACCCTTCATTGCATTATCACTTTTTATATTCCATAATAGCTTTCCCTTGTCATTTATATTTAATCCCTTTTCATTTCAAATCATATTAAAAATCCTTATCATATCAAAGGCCTTAACATACTTGTATTTCCTTCCCTCATTTTTCATATAGAACCTTTTTAAAAACTTTGTCCAAAATCTCAAAAATTCATGAACCAGAGTGATACTTTATTTTATTGAAAATGGATCTTGATTTTGTTTCAAACATTATCCCTTTTGTCCTTGTTATCATTTAGTCAACATCCACTCTTTTTCATGGGAGATTTGATTTGATCACCTTATCATTTTTTATTTTTTCCTTTTGGATCCTTAAAATCAAGATCCTAATTCAATAATCTATGGTCCTCCTCTTAGGTTTGCATTTCTAATATTTTCTCAAAGTCAAAAAATTTCAAAAATTAGTTGCATATTGTAGCCCTTAGTTGCATAATAATTTCCAAATCCCTTCAAAATCTAAAACCAAATTGTATATTTCTTATCCTTAGTTGCATGACCATTACAAATCTTTCAAAATCCCAAAACCAAGGTGCATTTTTCATATACCTCTCATATCATTAGTTGCATTTAGAAATCATGCCAATTGTAACAAGATCTCAAAGGAAAGCTTCATATCAACCCTTGTACATTTCCAATGAGACAAAATTACCCTTTGACCAAAGAAAAGGTATACCTTTTCAACCATAAGATTTTGACCCAAACATGATGTACACCTCAAGTGATGAGACAGAAACACATTTTGAACCAAGACAAATGACATCCTGACAATCAAACAAACAATCACATCAATCTCACTCACACTTGATTGAAAAGAGGGAGGAAAATTGGATAAAGTGTTGGAAATAATGGGAAGTGTGTACTGAGAGGGTAGGGGTGAATTAGTACCTCTAAAACTTTTATCTCTTTTATCCTTTAACCTTTATGTGATCTATTATTTATCCAATCATTTATTCTATACTATTTTTATGTAAGATATATACATTCTTTAACTTAATCAAACATGTAAAAATTCATAGAAACATTCATGAAGTAATTGAATCATAACACATGATATGATATCACAGAAAACCTCTATAAGAAGGTAAAAATTGTGGTGGGGATGACACCCACAAAATCTTCACTATCTGTAGATTGGAAGGGGCCAGTTAAGGCTTAGAATTTGATCACTTCTGATGATCTAACCTGTTAGGAGCATCTATGGAGACCTCTTAAAGATTACTCTGTTAAGAGCTTTAGAAACACTGTTTAGTGTGCACTTGGTTAAGAGATTTACAAAGGATTGTTAAATCCACCTTCCTTGAAACAATTTTTACTTTTTCTTCACTTGTTAGAGTGTAAGAAAATTATTCTTTGACCTGATTGTATGCAATCTACTATTTATAATTAAAAACCCATTCAAGATTATATGTATATATGTATCACCTATTGTGATTGAATAATACCTTTGTTGCTCGATAGCCTCTATTCTTGGTTCTTGATAACCAAATTCACCTTTTGTTGTTTTGCTTCTTGAAACTCTCAGTCTGATCCATAGATGTTGTTGTTGGCTACTTCCATCCTCTCCTCATACATTTATAATGATTAAAACATCTATTTATAAGATAGATTTGAACTAATTAAGTTTCACGTAAAACAAACTTATCTCTATGATCACAAGTTTACAACTTTACCTTGATCTCCTAGTCTGTATGTTTTCAATCAGTTACACTGATTAAAAAAATTACAATAATGTTTCTTGTCCCTTAAGTAATGGTTTTTAAAAAAAAAAATCTATAAATAGAATACAAATGTTTTATCTGATGTGGAAGTCAGATCCACTTTTTGTAGACTGTAACTGATTTTCGGTGTCTGATGCTCAGTTTGCTTTGAAATTAGTTTTACTGTCTTTTGGGTTGCATTGTTTTTTTCTTTTGGTTTTCACTATGCCTATTCTCTCGGTTTGCACTGTATTCTTCTTTCGGTTTGCACTGTGCCTATTCTCTCAGTTTGCACTGTATCTTCTCGTCAGGTTCCTTTGTCAGTTTCCTCTTGAACTTAACACTTTCAGTGATCTCTAATATCTGTGCTTTCGGTGATATCTTGAAAGTCTATCTTTCGGTGTAGGTTTATCGAAGGTTAAAAAACTTGATTTCCTTTTGTATACTAATGGAAAATAATGTCTTCATAAAGAAGTGGAAATATTGAATAAAAAAGTGAATTTTTTTTAAAAGAGTAGAAAGGAGATGTCTAAAGCACTAAAATGTACAAGAGAAATATTTGGTGAAGTTGACATAGTTTCTCTCATTTCAAAATTAGATATATCAAATCTTGTTTTACAAATAAACAAGGAAAATAAATTGTAAGTGACTTAAAAAAGTTTCAATAAAATCTGAGAGCAATCTTTGATTGATCAAATCCAATTCAACCAAATTCCAAATCAACCTTCATTCAACCAAACATCATCCAATAAAGTTGCAAATTGAACCTTTCAACCAGAGTGTGGCATACTTCAACTTGGACCACCACCAAATTATGAACCAATCTTTATTCTAATAAAATCAAGTGTTCCTCAACTGACCACATAGCCCTTTGTGCCAATCATGCAAACAAGACAATCAATACTAAGTTCACAAGTGACTTTTCATTCAATTGCAGCATATGTTGATGAACATCCTTTCATGTGTTCAAATCTACCAAAGCTTTATCAAACAAACACAAGTTCAAACATTCCATATTTTAGACATTGGTCAAGCATAAGAAATGAGAAACCTATCATGGCACATGTTGAATCACCAAATTAGTTTCAAAAAGAAAATATTGATGTGGTATCACCAAAAAAATCACCCAAGCAACCAAAATTCAAATCTAAAACTTTGAAGAGTTTGTTTCAAATATTGGATCGTGTGTCTATAAAGTAGGAGAAAAATAATTTACCCATGTCTAAGAAAGACTCAATCCAAAGAAATCACATGGATGACACACTCATTCCTTATCAAGACATTGAGCTTCAATAAAAATCCATGTCTCTCACCATTCCATCATCTCCACAAGCCTCACAAGAGCAATTTCTTTCATCTCCATCAAGTGACATTTCTAATGATGCAACCTCCCAAGAGCTATCCATAGAATAAATTAAAGCTAATCCAAGTCTTTTTCATGATTCAAAAATTCTTGAGCCATTGTCACCATGTCCTCCAATTTTAAGAAATCTCAATCAAGAGAGTCCCATGCAAATCCCATCTCCCTCATAACAAATAAAATTAATCCATTTCAAAAATCCCCCACGTATATTCAAAGTCTTATCCAATGTCAAGAGAATGAACCAGAGCATGAACATACATGTTCTAAAGTCAATCAAGACCAGGATCCCAACCATGAACAATCCTATGTAATTATTGAACAAGATTCCATCCCCCTTGAACTATATGATGATTCCAGTATCCATGTCCATCCTATACGAGATCATGACCTCCTTCCATTTCATGAACCAAGTTTCCTTCCACTTCCTAAGCAAGATCATGACCTCCCTTCCATTCTTCCTAATGATTCCATCCATAATCAAGAGAAGAACACATTTGTAATAGAATCTAATTATCTCTTGCTAAGTAAAGATTAGGGTGTCCCCTCACCTTCATGTCCATGAAAACATCCAATCATTCCTCTATATCCTTCTCAAGGTCCCTCCATTTCTTCATTTCCTTGTTCTAATCTTCCAGATCTCCCACAAGATCCTATCCTACCAAACAATCCTTTCACTGCTCCTATTCCATCGAAGGATCCCATTTTTCCTCCTGATCCCCCTCATGGTTCATGAACCTTTGTTCAAGTTGTTCATGAATCCCATACAAGTGAAATGGGTTCCTCTTATTCCATCCAGTCCATTCCACTTCTTGATCCTACAATTCCTTCCATATTGTATACACCTCAAAATAATAGTTTTGCATCTTATAGAAAGTATCCTATTAGTCAAAGAAGTCATTATAAAGTTAAAGGGTTAAGCATTCATGCAAAAGAGATATTATAAACCTCTCATGTTCAAGAAAAGTCTAATAGTCATGACTTTATCTACAAAGATCAATCTAAAGGTGTTGGTATCCTTTCCAAATCCAAATTCCAACATATATCTCCCCTTTCAACCCTTCCATCCATCTTAGTTCCATATATTCCTCCATCCACTAGCTTACAATCCACTTACCCTTTCCCTCATGTAGATCAACAAAGGCACACATCTTGTACAAGCTTCTACCAATCCAAAAGGCCTCCCTATTATTCATATACATCTATGAATCCCATTCCATTTCCAAGAAATTTGGATTCCAAATATAAAGCCTATTAGACAAGCAATCCACATGCTATCAAGGATTAACATGTCTAGTCTAATCAACATGTACAAAAAAAGAAAAGCATGATTCAAAAATAAAACAGAAATTTCCAAAAGGCCACAAAGGCTATTACTCAAAGAATCAATTCAAAAGAAATATGGGTTCCAAAATCCATTGTGCAAGCAATGCGTTCCAAGGACCCGCAAAAAAATGAAAAATCCAAAGCCATGTGGATTACTAAGAATCTTCTTGAAGCATAGAGTCCTAAACAAAAATCAAATTCAACATCCATAATTGATATCCCTTCATCTGAAAGCCTTACACCTTCCAAATCCAATTTGGGTCCTTATGTCCCAAAATCCATATCCATTCCTCCATCAAATCCAAAATATCCTTTCCCCCCTTCATTCCATCACCCCTCAAGCTGTATGCCAATGTTTTTCTTTCCCACATTCACTTCCACTCCAAAGAAAGCGTACATACATTACATCCATTATCTAACACCTATTTTCCAACCTTTCATCCATTGTATCCAATCCTTTTCCTAAAATATTATCTTATCCTATCCAATCATTCCATTCATCCCTTTGATATTACTCTACCAACATATTTGACCATACTTCCATAGTCATGATCCATTATTACATGTCATAGTCACATCCTTCAAGAGCACCATCCAAAGAGTGAGGCTCTTGATTCCTCCATCCATGTCATATCATGCATCCATTACATCCAAAAGATAAAAATGTTTAAAAAAAGTACAATTTTTTTTAAAAAAAGTACAATCTTTTTTAAAAAAAGTTGCCTTTATGAAAACCTGGAAAATAGGTGTCTTGATAACACAAAAAAATAAATAGAAATAATTTTGTTCAATAATGAAAACATGGCAAACATGTGCTTTGGAAAAGTACCATGATGAAAACCTAGCAAACAAGCATCATATGTAATTTATGAACTTCTTGCATTCCATACTTGGGGGCGGGCTTCATGCATGTTTTCCTATCATATCATACCCCTATTATTATCCTACATCACCTCTATCATTTCCTCCATTATCCTATGCATGTCCCTCGTATCCCCTATCCTATCTACACCCATATTCCCCTTCTCCCTTCTTTGATCTTGACAAGGCTAGGGATCTCCCTAGAAGCATTACATACACTACTGATTTACATTTTTCACCCCCTTTGGTTAATATCGTCTATTTTATCACATCCCCTTTGGTCCATATTTACTATCCTATGCTAACCTTTCATTCATATCCCTCACTCTTGTCTGTTATTGATCTTGATTATCCTATCCATATCTTGTTGTTATCTATATCCTATTATTTTCCTATCCTAGTCCCTATCTTGGTCTTGATATAAAATAAGGACATAAATGCAAAACATGTTTTAAAAAAAACCTCTTGACATGTCCATTCCTATGCTTCACATGGTGTCCAATGCACCACTTCATTACCCTATTTTTTCATGTTCTCTCCCTTAGCTTGGAAAAAAACATATTATCCTATTTCTTGGACAGTCCTTGGAAACCCAAATAACTTCAAAGACTTACTAAGAGAGCCTTCTCTTTCATCCATCAACCAGTCCCTTCGTTCATCCATAATGTCCTTTCCCTACTAGACACTAGTGTAATTTTAATCATATCTTGCTCATGTAAATGTTAATGTCATGAAAAAAATCAATAAAAATCAAATATGATCCTAGAAAATTCAAAAAAATCAAATATAATCCTGAAAAAAGAAAAAAAATAAGTGCATAATGACCTGAAAAAATTAAAAAAATAATCATAAAAGTCCTGAAAAATCCCTAAAAATCAAATAAGATCCTGAAAAAGACCATAAAAATCATATATGATGCTGAAAAAAATCCCTAAAAATCATAAAAAGTCTTGAAAAAATCTCTAAAAAGCATAAAATGTCTTGAGAAAAGAACCAAATAATCGATTATTTTTAATTCCTAAAAAGTAAAAATCATCCAAAATTGAAGAAATAGATATTATTTTATGACACTCATTTGATTTCCTTATCATGTACATAATCGCTTGTTATTTTCAATAACTTGTCACTTGCGACAGTCATACATTTGAACAAACACAATTTGAAGACATATCAAACATTGTGCTAAATGAAATCATATATCAACAGATGATCTTTTCCACTCAAATCACAAATCAATCAGATGAAACATGTCCTATCAATCAATCAATCAATCAACATATATTTTTCCTTTTATCAACATGTCATTTGTCATACAGGGTGTGGTATACCCAAAATCAAACGATATTAGTCTTATACGGGTTACTTAATTCCTGAAACTCATCATTATCATCATCAAACAAACTATAAACTTTAACAACAAGATTATAATGGTTTTTGACTTGTTTGGTTTAGTGATTCTTATCTTTTATTGATTTATCTTTGGTCATGCTCCTATATTTTTGTTTTTGTCTTCTGTTTCCAGGGTGTTCTTCATAAAGTTCTAGGGCACATGTCATATGCTTCAGGATGGATGGAAACATTCATTGTCTTCAATTATGTTTGTTTTTACGCAAAGGGATTGCATTATCGCCCTGACTTTCTTTGTCATGGTGAGACACATCCATTTTTTCATATTAAATAAATCTCTTATGATAATAATGCAATTATGAGAGCAATGTTTCATCATTAATAACTCTGCTCTATCCAATTTCTTCTTTTTACTAACACTTCTTTCCATCTTTTGCAATCATTTTCTTTTCAAAAAATTGTTCTCCTGTCAATTTCTGCCCAATTTTTTGAGGGGGCATCCTACCTCCATTCTGTCAATCCACTAGGGCATGATCTTTAATTTTTTATTTGAAACAACACTTAGAATCACATTGTATCAAATAGGGAAAAAATGCGGACACCCAAAAATGGTTCACAGCTATGTGCCCCCTTTTTTAACATGTCTTCTATCTTGTGTCATTCCTCACTCAATTGATTACTAACATTACTCTCATAACCTGTGTTGCTTTGGCCGAATTGATCATTTTTAAATCATTATCAAAATCAATCAAATCATGTCAAATCCTTAGCAACTCATCTTCATCAATTTAAATCATCAACCTTATCAAATCATTGCCAAACTCAATTCAAGGCATTGTCAAAGTTTATCATTTCCAAATAAATCCAAGGCATTGTCAAAGTTCATTGATGCCTCATCATTTTCAAATAAATTTAGGGCATTATCAAATCTCATCAATGCCTCATCATTTTCTACTTTATTTCAAATCATTTCAAAACCTTAGCAATCCTGTTCAAATTCAAACAAGGGATTGTCAAAGTTATTAGTGCCGCTTCAATCAAATTTAATGCATTGTTAAAGTTATCAATGTTATTTCTAAATCATTTCAAAACTGTCAAAATCATTCTGAACCCTCATCAAAATTATCAAAACCAAGTCAATTTAGCATCAATGTCAGTAATTTAGCTAGTGATCAACTAATTTGTGATTTTGGTGTAAATAACCCATATTTTATACCTATATCCCAATTAAATAAATAATTGACTTTATTTATTCCCTCTTTTACATACCTCCACAATTAATTAATTTATTGGCTAATTTCACGAATTATGGGATTTTCTAATTCCTAATTCCTAATTGTCATTTAGGTGGGAAATATGAATCTTAAATTCAAATAAATCCCTAACTCTTACACCTTCCCCTTAATTAGCTTCATCTCCTATTTTGTAGCCACCACCTTTCCCTTCATATTTTCTCCCCTAATTGTGCTTCCAATTTCCTATTAATTTGCTTCAATCTTTCCCTTCCACATTTCCACTAATTATGCATTGATTTATGTATTCCCTTTTGTGCATTTAATTTTTCATAATTATGACAATCTTCTAATTTACACACCTAATTGTCATTTATCCAATTCGGCTCTCTCATCCTATAAATTGGATCAATTTTCTCAATCAAACCAACCACTCTCCTTGTATTCTCACTATAGCCATTTTTGCTTTCAATTCAAGTGCATTTTTTCAATTCAAGAGAAAAATCAATCCATTTCAAAGGAGAAGAAAGGAGAACATAGAAGCTACATTTGAAGGGGTTTATGTTGTTTTGTGTTTTTTTTTATACCTTATTTTCAAATGGATTTCATGATAGGATTAGATTAGGTTAGTATATGCTTTTGAGGTTATGGTTGTCTCATTTATGCTCTCTAATGCCTTTTTCTGGTCTTATAGTTGGAAGTTTCCTTTATTTGACCACTACTAGACCCGATACTACATATGAAATACTTATGCTTTCTAGGTCCATGTCTAATTCCAAGGAAATGCATTGGGGTGCTACTAAAAGGATTCTAAGATAACTTAAAGGAATAATGCACTTTGGTTTTTCATCGCAACATTCTAAGGAGAGTAAATTGCTTGGCTATACTTATGATTGGGCAAGCTATACATATGATTATAACTATATTCTAGTTATCCATTTGGTCTTGGTTCTATAGTGTTTTTTCAAAATTTGAGAAGGACCCATAAGACACCTAAAATTGTCTCATGCCTGCACGCAATATTTTTACTAACTTTTCTCTTAATTTATTAAATAATATTAATTATTTAATTAATTTGTGTCTTTCTTAAAATTTAAATTTCAAAATTAATATTTCCCTCCATTCCCATAAGTAAATAAAATTTGATTATTT
The DNA here is from genome assembly GCA_018584345.1 of Thuja plicata. Taxonomy (NCBI): domain Eukaryota; kingdom Viridiplantae; phylum Streptophyta; class Pinopsida; order Cupressales; family Cupressaceae; genus Thuja; species Thuja plicata. The sequence continues at coordinate 2,717,367 of MU227720.1, read as the reverse complement.
AATTATCTAATATTATTTTGATATTACATAAATAATTTTATTATTTAATTGATATGTTAGAATTATAATATTTTCTTGGTGTATTATTTAAATATGGATAAGCCAAGGTATCCTAAAATATAATTTGTCCTCTAATCCAAGTGGGAGGAAAACTCATTTCTTTTATTTCCTTTATTAAAGAAATTAGCTTATTCCTCCCTAAGAGGATTCTCACACTTGGCACACACTTAATGTGAATGTGGAATTCATAGAACATGGGAGTTATATTCTAACTCGATCACTCATCTCTATTTAAGTGATGCTTCTCCACACACCTTTTGAACAACATTCTCACTTCTACTCACATTATCAACTCTTTCTCTCCCATTATTGTAATGAGCTTCTTTCTCATATTCTCTCTCTTTCTCTAGCATTTTTTTTCGCATTCATATTATATACACAAGGGGTTTTGCTTGGTTTTTCCCCTTTCAAAATACTTGTCTATTTGTGTTGATCTTGGAGTATCTTGATGGTTTTGGTGATAGATCTTGAAGCAATCTCTCATTCATTGTGTTTAAGGTAAAATACTTCCTTTTGCTTCATTCACTTGGATTCTTTCTTTTAGATTTTTTCATTTTTGTATGTTTCTTACATGGTATCAAAGATAGCTAAATCATTGTTTTGAGTTTTTGCATGAAGGTACCATTTGAAGGATCTCATTTGAGAAGAAGAAAGCCTTTTTTTGTCTTTGTTGTTTGATTAACTCTTTGTTGTAGGTTTTTCATTTTTTGTAAATCTAACATTTGTTGCAGCTCTTTCTTATCTACTTTGATTATTTTAGATCTGGTTTTATACCTAAGTCTAGATGGCTTGCCACCAGGTCTAAGTTTATTAATCTTCATTTCAAGTTATTTGAATTTTTAACAACACCCTCTATCAGGCAACTATAAGGGTTTTCTATTTCATACATTTTCATTCATTTATCTAACTATTTGATTTGTGGGTTTATATATATTGTTTAATCTATTCTGACTATTTGATATTCTATTTGTTGTTGATATTGTCATTATTTTCACAAAAAAACTAATATCCATATAGCTATCTGCTATTTATCTTTTGTTTACAACTTATAGTCTATCTGTTGTTCCAATACATTTATTCTAATGTTCCTTATGTGGTTTAAAGATTTCATATTCATATTATTGTAACATCTTTTTTATAACATAACCTCTGATAATGTTTCAATACAGAGCACTTTTTTTAAACTATATCATTAATATTATATATCTCTATTGTTTTTATAATATTTTTGTTATATTCATTTCATATTCTTGTCTCCAGTCAGCATAGGTGGTTTACTTGTTGTTCATATCTTGATTATTTTATTGTTGTATACTTGTTTCTTATAAGCGTTTAATTCATGTTCATATCTTGTTTTTTTTCACAGCATGCTCATCACCAAATGCAACTCATACCCCACGTAGCCTTCTTGTTCATGCGCACTTCTTTTCAAAAGATATTAATGATGACCTTATGGAAAGACATATTGTCAATTAGTACCAAAACACTTAGTCATTACAGTGTTGACCAAGCCATCAGTGTAACCTGAGCAGTGGCAGTGTCGACCGAGTAGATAGTGGTAATCAGTACTACCCAAGTGATCAGAGTAGCCCAAGTACACAAAGTAGCCTAAGTGACAGAGATTAGTAGTTTCTCGAGTGACAACATAATGCTTGAGTGCCTGTGTAAATTTCCAAAATAGATTACTAAACTCGAGTGACAGTTTTGGGCCAACTTAGCTTATATTGTTAAATGTTAATTTATCTTATGGAAGCCGACTTACAGTTGCATTTGGTTTGGATAAGGTATAAATATAAAGTATTTTTTTTATCCAAACAATGTGTAAATATATGTGAATAGATGTGTAAGAGCATGTATGCGAATATGAAGAAGTAGTTTGTTTAAGAGGCTACAATAGTATAAGGAACAACATAGACTCATCCATCACAGTCAGGTGATTAGTTTATATCATTGGATCTTATTCAAAAAATTAGAGTTGCATTGAAGATCATCTACTGGTTCATCCTAACAGGTGCATCAGAAAAATGCTCTAACATGGTGGACCTAATAGTGCTTTATAAATTTCCTAATAGAGTTGCATTACTTGATTGTGTTGTATTAAATCCTTTCACAAGGTGGACCTAGCAACCCTTATTTCTCCTAATAGGGCAGACCATCAGAAGTGGTCAATTGTAAGATATCACAGGATAAATTTATACTACAGTAATAAATCTTGTGGGTACCATCCCCACCCTAGTTTTACTTTCCATTTGGAAGGTTTCTGGGTAACCAAATATTGTGTCAACTATTGTTGATGTCTTATTGCTTTTCATTTGATACTTTCAATTAGATTAGATAATCTAATATTAGATTAAAAGGATTAAGTTTTATTGGTTCTTGATTCACTCCCCTCTTAGTCAAATTGACTCAACAAATTTCCAACAATTGGTATCAGAGCTCAAGGTTCTCTTACAGAAGTCTAATAGTTTGAGCAAAGATAAGAAGTAATGGAAATATATAGACTGGAGAAAGCCATTGAAAATGAAAAGATAGATCTACAAGTGGCCATGGATCAGATCAAGAAACTCAAGGAGCATCTCTCTCTTTCCCTAAAAAGAAGAAAATATTTAGCAGTATAGATGAATGAAAAAAGTTACATAGAAGAAATAATTGATGAATTATGCAAAGAAAGAAGTTTAGAAGAAGTAGATGCAGAAATTGAAGACCTACTTGCAAAGAGTCTCAATTTACATAAAGAAGTCAGAAAATTGAAAAGAGAATAAGAAATTAATTCAGTACAATTTTTGAAGTCATAGAACAAAAGAGTCAAGAAGAAAATGATAGAGAAATGACATAAGAAGATAAAATATTTCTGAGTATAAGATTAGAGCAAAAAGAAAATGAAATCCATCATTTGTCACTTTAGCAAGCAGATATGATAAATCAAATCAATAATGTAAATCAAGAAGTTATCAATCTGAGAACATAAAATGAAAGACTAAAGAATGATCTCACTATTGAAAAACAGACCAATGAGAGTATGATGAATTCACAAGGAAGCATGGATAAGTTGACAGAGAAAACTCAACTCGGACATCATGGACAAAATGGAATAGGTTATACTGAACAAGGTGAATCCTCACATCAAGGAACTTAAAAGAATAGAAAACCTACTTGTAATCATTGTGGCAAGTTAGGGAACACACCAAACAAGTGTTGGAACAATGGAAAATCAAAGTTTAGTGGTAAATGATACAGATGAAAAAAACATGGACATAGGGAAGGTGAATGCACTGAGAAACCTAATTTTGAAGGAAAATGTCTCAACTGTAAAAAAAAAGGTCACAAATCCTCTGAGTGCAGAACTAAGAAATGGAACCGTGCTGAACACCTAGCTAAAGTAATTTTTGGTTGGGATTACAACACATGGAGCAGATATTGTCATTGTGGTGAATATGGGCCTATTGGTGTAAATTGTGTAAAGACTCACCTCAGAAAAAGGAATCCTACTAAGAGATGTTATACATGTAAACAACTTGGTCATCTAAGAAAGAATTGCATAAATAGAGAGAAATTGGATACTAAATTTGAGAAAGGAAAAGCAAAATTTTTTGAAATCAGAACTCAGATTAATCAACAGTGGGTAAGGAAACCCCCTGAAAGTTTAGATCAAAATAATGAAGGATTAAATGACACCCAAAGAAGTGAATTTGGTGGATCTACCATCTCCAAATAAACATGTAGGGAGACTATAGTTCTAACTGAGTCAAGATCTTAGTAACACCTGAGTTGCACATGCGTAACTGAGTTAAGCCTAGTTGTATAGTTTTGAGGATATTGAAGTTAGTGTTCGTCGAGCTTCATTCCGAGCTATGCCAGCTACCATGTACAGAGCATTTAATGAAAAATAAATGGTAAAATATCTTATAAAAGATGAATTTCAAGTGTTATTATTTAAAAATACTTCAGTTTGTAGAGTGATACAGTGCCTTGAGCAATTCAGAGTGAATTTGTATTCAAAATTTTTTAGTTACAAATTTTTATCAAACCTCCAAGAATAATGGCATCTACATCTAGCAACAAGGTTAAGAAAGGATCTGATATGTTGGTCAGGAATGCAATCTACAAACCTCCTATGTTTAAGTTTCATCCAGTGGTTGCAGAAGAGATAGAACCAATGGTAGCTCATTCCCTAATTCCTCTAAGGGTATTATTGATTAATGAAATACGAGCCTTCTGTCATTGCACAATTCAACAGCTTGGAACATTGGAAATGAAGAGTTCTTATGATAAACTCTGTGAAGCTGGAAGTCTAAAGCCAGAGCATAAACACCTAGAAGTCAAGGGTTTGACTCACATCATGCATATGCCACATAATTTATAGGTTAAGTGGATTAGGTTCATTCTGAGGTGTGTTCATGATATGCAGTTATGGATGGAGCAACCTATGAAGATCACAAAGACAATGATACACCATGTTACTAGGTATCCTATGTTGGACAAGTCCAAATCTACCAAAACCTTGCCTCGGGATGCCCTAACTAAGAAGACTCTTGCCGAGTGGGATGATAGAGGCATGAGATTTAATGGAGTAACTGACATGGAATTGAAGTTTGGGATTCATGTTATTGCTCACAAAATCTATATCTCTAGGAGGCCTAACAACATACCATGTGAGGCTGTGGAATTGGCATACAAGGTGGTCAAGAGAAACCTCTCATTCAACCTTGCCGAGTTGCAGCTTATCCAATTGAGAAAGAACATGGAAAGAATCTGGGCATCAAAGACCAATCCATATAAGTTTGGTTCACTTTTGGTCTGCATATTCTTTTACATTCAGAAGTTTTTCCCTTCCAAAGGCACATTTGTTTCGAAAAAGAATAGTCTACCCATAATATAATAGATAAATGAGTTTATAGCTGAGTTAGGAGACAATTTTGAGAGCCTAATGGATGCAAATTTTATCGAATTCAGATAAAAGATGCAGAATAGGTATAGAAATCCTAAACAATTAGTTGAAGAACATAAGGATGATGTTTATTTCCTAGTTGACTGTGATAAAGTATATATTTAGGCTGTCAGACCTAGGGTTGCATGGGTGAAACCTCTTGCATATGAGGTTAAAATAGATGAGACCAAGAACATCATTGAAGCTCTTGTGAATGATCCTGTTGACCCCAAAGCACCTTACTTTGGTACATATGAAGAAGCCAAAAGCATAATTCTGAAAAGAGGAAAGAAAAGGATGGAACAGTTTGGAAAGAAGTATGGAAAGACTTCTCCTTCTATTTTAGTAAGTCAAGGAGATGAAATCAAGATAGAAGATGATATATTTGAAAAGGAAGAGGAAGAGGTAGAAGTAGAGCCTCCTACAACGAAAAAGAGGCTAATTCTCAAGAAAACACCTAAGGTCCTGTTAGCCCCATATAGACCCAAATTTAAAAATTCAGAATTTGGGTCTCCTCCATGCCAAGCATTTATCAAATGAACATTGTATGTATTAAGAATGAGTATTGAACCACTTTGAACCACTTTGAATCTTAGTTCAAAGTAGTTCAAAGAGGTTCAAAGGTTCCAAAATGGTTCAAGTTGGTTCTTATGTTTCAAATACAGCCAAGTTCAGTACAAGAATTCAGAGTTCAAGTTACAAGGCAAGGTTTATAATTTCAAAGGAACAAGCTTGGAGATTTGAGGTGCAGTTTTGAAGGCTTGACCCATCATAATAGAGACATAATTCCTTGGTTTGATTTTTCCAATTCATGGTTATGATTTCAAATCTAGAATTCATGAATGCAAATAACAAGATTGACTAAGAAAGCTTGTCAAGTTCAGAAAGATGCTGGAGATTCATTGCATGTTGCCATGAAACATTCCAAGATAATAAATACTCACTCTTATATTATATGTCATGGGTATCAACATGAAGCTCAGCATTATCATTTGGATCTTTATTGTGTGTGACATCAAATATTGGTGGGAGCCATAATGATTGTGGAGAAGAAAAGATCAAACAAATTCTCTAACCACGGATTTGCAGATAGCTGAAAATCAGTCATGTTGCAGAGTCCATGACTTTTAACTCAATCGTTGGCTCGGGCTGAGTTTCGGATATGTCTGAGATAAGATAAATTTATAAATCTCCACTGGAGAGATCTCCCAAATTATTCTTGGGTCACGAGTTAGAGCTAACTAAGTACGCATCTATCCAAGGTGACCAGCAACCCAGAATCTGCTAAATCCAGAAAAATACAGTCATCTTTTGGGGTTCATAACTTTTAATCCGACTCTTGGATCAACCTGCTTTTCAGATATGTTTTAGAAATCTAAATTATCTAAAACCTCTCCAAAGAATTTTTTCAGATTCTTGGCGGATCAAAAGTTATGAATGTCTGAGTGAACTACTATCAAAACTGCCCATGACTGTCATGAAATGATGACAACTCTTCAGCACCAGCAAATGCCACCTGTCCAAATATATTTTAAAAGCATTGAATTATGTCTTTATAAGCTTTGCATAAATATTTTATGAAGATATAAAATTAAAGGAAGCATGCATATTATCAGAAGGAAGGAAACAAATTAAAGGTTTTGAGTGAAAACAGTTTCAAGAATCAGTTACTATAACTGATAAGGATCATCGGGCAAGGAAATAAATAGAGGAGAGAAAGACAGAGTAAAGGTTCCAGTTTTCTAAGTTTTGGCTGGGAGACTTTGAGCTACAGTAGAATAGAGGCTGTTAGAATAGAATAGAGGGAAATAGATAGAATTTAGAACAGTAGTAAAAGCTTTTTCCTGTTTTATGTAATAGCCTAAGTGACTGATGATATCTGGACTTTGAGCCAGTTATGCTGGAATCTCCATGCATGAATTTATTTTGATCTTTGAATCAGATAATGAAATATATGTTCTACTTTGAGAGAGTTATATTTCAAGCTTATGCATGCGTGACTCTATTTCAGTCATTTAGTTTTAGATTTATGAATTCCTATTTTCCGTAGATGAATACTTAGCTGTGTTGATTTTCTTGATCAGTTAGTTAGTTTAAGTTTCTTCTGCAAAGTAGTTCCCGCTTCTTTCTAAGTTTAGTAGGTTTCCTTTGCTTTACCTCATCTATCCAAGAACAGTTGAGAGATCTTTTTTTGCTTTTCAGTTAAAAGCTTATATGCTAGATTGTAATATTCATTCATTGAAAATCTTTGGAAGGGAGCTGTACCTTTGTAAAATTCAGAGGGAAGCAAAGTGAATGCTTACCCAACTGTTGTTTAATGATTTGTTTTCAAGGGCATAGAGTTAGAAGATAAATATCAAGGTTTAAGGAGAACAAATCTGTTAGCCAACAGGTCCCTACCCATGTCCTCACAACCAGAAAACCAAGGAGATCAAGAAGGAAACTCATATTACCTAAGGAAGATGAAGAAGATGAAATCACATTCAAGAATCTTCCACCTACCTTTGAGAAGAAAATTGAAGCATTAAGAGAAGGTAGTGGTACGAGCTCTCTGAAATCTTTGAATTATGCTTCTTGAATGAAAGATGAACATAAGAAAATTGAGGAAATAGTTGTAGAGAAGATGACTAGATGGAAGTATGATCCATTTGAATTGAAGAATCACATGCTTGAAGACCTATTCAAGGAAATATCTATTCCCTAGAGAAATGTTGTCCGAACAGAAAAAGACATCAGAGGATAGACATTGACGCAAATCATGCCTACTATGACAAACAAAGAGGTCAAAGAGGCAATGAACAAGTATAAAAGGAATCACACTCCAAGGTTCAAGACCTTTCAGGTATTGAATAAGAAGATATAAGATGTGGTGCAAGAAGCTACAAGCATATGGAATATAGTCTTAGAAATCAAAGAAGTAGACAAGATTGAAAATACTGATGATGCAGAATTACCTGAGGTTGAATCCATTGAAGCATACAATGCACAATAGATAGCAGTAGAGGTAATGGAATATCTACCACAAGCACCTATTCATGTTATCCTATCTTTGAACAAATACAAGTCTACTGAATCTACATTAGGACTAGTAGGGATTGAGCACCAGGCTCCATCTACTACTAGGCAAAGCTTGACCGAGTCAAAGAATGTAACTGTGAACATTCTTTGAGCAAGCACATATGGTACATTTGATTCAGACCCTAGAGTTAGTGCAACAAATGTCAATGACCTATTCCAACTGAATACTGAGGAGAAAACATATGAAGGAAAGGAAGTGGATGATAGTGGAAAAGGTAAGGAAATTGTTCCTTCACCCAATCCTAAGGACACTGGAAAAGGAAAGGAAAAAAGCACTGATGATATAGATCTTTAGCAAGACATTGTGATTCCATATTGGGATCTATCAAATCTATCATTAGAGCAAATGGACACACTAGGGGAGCTATGGAAGAAAAGAGCCCCACAACAGAAGCTCCGAGCAGAGATGAAAATAAATATAGTGCTGGAAGACATAAAAGGTATATTCCTAGATGCACTAGAAGTAGAAGTAAATGAAAGTGATTCAAGTATGGACCAACTTGTAGACATACTCCACAAGTTCAATAAAGATTTAAATGGTCAAGAAAAACTACTGCAGAAGGCAGAAATAAAGTTTGAGAACAAAGTCCTAGAGAATGTTGCAAGAAAGATTGCAATTGACCAAGTCAAGCTAAATTCTCTCATTATCTCTCTAGAGACTACAGTAAATAACGTGCTTCATTATTTATAAAGCTAAGTGATACTTCAAATTTCACAATGGAAATTAGGAAAAAGTTGACAAAGGTTGATACAGATCTGAATGAAAGTGCAAATCAGTGGGCACTTAACCTAAGTTCTACCTCAACACATTTTGTGAAAATTAAGTATCTGAAAGACATGCAGGCTGAATTACTAAGGGAAGAAGCAAGGACAAGAGAATCTCTCACAGCTATGTAGAGCCAACTCCTTTCACACATGGATGTAATGTAGAAGCATATAAATCATGCTAAGACTCTTATTCGGGTAAAAGTACAAACCTGTGTCACACTTTTACAAAGGAAGATGACCACAACATGCAAAACTGTTAAACTTTAATGACATAAAAGTGGCATTTGTGTTTAGAATTTGAAAATGATGTAAAATAATGAAATGTGTAAAATTGGATGTAGTTTATGCCTATAATTTTTTAAATTTTTTTTGAATAAGAATTGACCTAGTTTTTAAATTTTTGAAGTCTATTTTTTAATTGATCAAAAAATGTTGAAAATGTAGGGTCTAGTTCCCTCCAACTAAATATATGCAAATAATCTTTTTTTCCTCTGATTCTAGAATATATTTTAGATGACATGTACAACTAGTGCATAAAAAAAGAAAGATTGGTTTTCGGTATATATTTTGTCTATTATAACTATTCAAAGTTGGAGTTACCCAAAATTAATAGTTTTTTTCTCCCTCCACATTTGCCCTAGCAAATCTAGACCAAATACAAAAAAAATTACATATTCTTGAAGAGGACTCTCTCCTCTAGTGTTAAATATAAGTTGTAGATTTTTCTGACATGATTTGCTATTTTTTTTATATTTTTTTGAACGAACGTGTTCTTCAATGTTAAAATACATACTTGGAGTTTTTTCAAATTATAATATATTATATGTAATCAAAACACAATAAAAATTATATGACCGTAATCTAGACTCTGAGCTCTATAAAAAGGTATATTTAGATTTTAAAAATGGTTGAGTTTTGATGAAGAAATCAGTTGTCTAAGTGAGAAGTCTTGTAATTTTGAAATTTTTGCCTATTTGGCTACCACATAGGATGTCACATAGTCAGTTTCAGCCAGAACTGGTTCGGTCGGAATTGGTTTGGCCAAACCAGTTTTGGCTGAACCCCTCTATATAAATATGTGCCAATTCTTCATCGATAGAACATAGTTGGCTTATATTTACTCATGAATTTTGGCCAAAACTGGTCCGGCCGAACTAGTTTCGGCCAAAAATCATTTTCCAAATCGATGCCAAATGGCACCACATTTGTGCCACATATGTACAGCCAAAAATATTTCAGCCAAAACTATTTCGGCTGAAATAATTTTGGCCGAAACTACGAGAGTGGTCCTCAAGTGCGACACAGCTTTGTACTTTTACCCATTCATGACAATAATTTTTCACTTTCAAAAGCTATGATGGAGCTATCAACAGAGTTACAGATAGAGTTACACATCCTAAAGGTATGGCAGGATAATTGGGACAATACTTTGTCTCATATTTTAAAGGTACATAGTGATTTCCTATCCTATTTTGGTATTACCATATAGATATATTTTGGCATTTGTGACAAACACAAGGGGGAAATATATATAGGATATAGGAAAGATGTACATAGGAAATATATGTACATAAGAGAAGTAGAGCAGTGATATATATAAGTGTTACAAAAATTATTTTGAAAAAAAAAAAAAGTCAGTTGTAACCAAGTCATGAAGCTATTGTCAAAATTTGAGGAAGTACCCAAGCATATGGTAAGGAAGAGTTTTGACTCTGAGCAGTTTTGAACATGATAAGTGTTTTTGGTCACTAATGCCAAAGGGGGAGATTGATGAACTTATGGAAATATATATTGTCAATTAGTGCCAAAACACTTAGTCATCATAGTGTTCACCAAGCTAGCAGTGTAACCTGAGCAGTTACTATGTAACCCAAGCAGTGGCAGTGTCAACCGAGAAGATAGTGGTAATCAGTACTACCTGAGTGATCAGAGTAGCCTGAGTACATAGAGTATCCTGAGTGACAGAGATTAGTATGTTTCTCAAGTGATAGCATAATGCCCGAGTGCCAATGTATTGCCAGAATGGATTACTGGACCCGAGTGACAGTTTTGGGCTGACTTGGCTTATATTGTTAAATGTTAATTTATCTTATGGAAATTGACTTATAGTTGCATTTGGTTTGGATAAGGTATAAATATAAAGTATTTTGTTTATCCAAAGAGTGTGTAAGTATATGTGAATAGATGCGTAAGAGCATGTATGTGAATATGAAGAAGTAGTTTGTTTAAGAGGCTACAAAAGTATAAGGAACAACAAAGACTCATCCATCACAGTCAGGTGATTAGCTTATATCATTGGATCTTATTCAACAAATCAGAGTTTCATTGAAGATCATCTACTGGTTCATCCTAACATGTGCATAAAAAAAATCCTCTAACAAGGTGGACCTTACAGTCCTTTATAAATCTCCTAACAGAGTTTCATTACTTGATTGCATTGTATTAAATCCTTTCACAAGGTGGACCTAATAGCCCTTATTTCTCCTAACAGGGTAGGCCATCAGAAGTGGTCAATTGTAAGCTTTAACATGCTAAATTTATACTGCAGTAATAAATCTTGTGGGTACCATCCCCACCCCTGTTTCACTTTCTATTTGGAAGGTTTCTAGGTAACCAAATATTGTGTGAACTATTGTGGATGTCTTATTGCTTTTCATTTCATGCTTGCAATCAGATTAGATAATTAAAATATTGGATTAAAAGTATTAAGTTTTACTAGTTCTTGATGCACCCCCCCCTCTCAGTCACATTGACTCAACATATTTCCAACACTTAAGTCTTCCCCTTTACCACTCCGGCATACCAACCGTACAAAACCTTCCTTGGTTGCATTCAAAATCTTCCTTAAAGGCTTCCATACATAGCACTTTAGCTACTCCAGCATTCCTCACGTCCTCTCCCACATTTCTGCAGTTAAGCTATCAATTCTTTTTCTCTGGAGTTGTATTTGTATTGAAGCATTATTTTTTGAATTTTGTTTTGCACTTGGGAAAGGATTGTATAGAATGAAGTAATCCATTCCAATTTGAGGTAGCATTTGGTTTTCTTGTTTGTCTGAAGTTCTCCTTCTCCAGTGCATCTTTCTCTCCTTCATTTCCTTACCTTTTCCTGCACAACTATGTCTTGTCATTGTGCAACTGTGTCTTATTCTTGCACAACATTTAGATAAGTTTCATTTTAACTCACTCTTATATTCCCTGCATTTTTTTCTAACATAATTATTGTTTCATATTAATCATCATAACATTCTTCTGGTTTTTGCAGGTTATTATTACGATTTTCATTATAAAATTCTTTTATCATTATTTTCCCGTCTTATTGCAACTCTAATATTAGTCGTTTCCATAATCATTGATTCCTTTGTTTATTTTTTTATTGTTAACAAAATTTTTTTAACTTTTCTTTAACAAAAAAAGTTTAAACTTCAAAATAATTTTTTTTTGTTTCATATTTGTTAATATCAGTTTAACCTATTTTGCATTTTAACTATATAAACACATTACAATTGCTATTTTTCTAATTCGTTGCACTAAAATTTTATTTCCTCATTTAAACAAATTTTTAAAATTTTCTTAATATCTTAATTTTCTTGCAAATTAATTTGTAATATTTGCATTACATTCCTCTTTTGAATTCATTTCAACATATACTTCATTGTATTCTAAGTTATTTTGAGCTATGTCAACATTAGTCCTAGAAATCAAATTGAACAATTCTAACTATCATCAATGGAAGACGCGTGTTTCTTTTATATTTCATTTTAAGCATTTTCTAGAAGTTGGTATAGATGCCTCTATTGAACCGGCTGTCAATACTTCTCAAGTTGACAAAGATGCATGGAAAACTAAAAACAAAGAAGCTCTTGGGCTAACTAGTTTTTCTGTTGTTCCTGATCTATACGTATTGATTTTGCATTGCACTAAAGCCCATTAAGCATGGGAAATTTTGAAACAAACTTATGACAACTCCACCAAATCATGAAAGATTCAACTCCAAGACAACTTGGAAGACTTGAGGTATACATATTTCAAATCTATGGATAAATTCTTACTTAAATTTGATGCTATTAAAGCTCAATTAAGTGGCTTAAATATTACTTTAACCAATACTAGATTAATTAATATCATTCTAAATAAATGTCTTCCTAAAGAATTTCAACAGTTTATTACTAACATTCATTCTCAACTTGTTATTCCTAGTTTAGCTCCTCACTTAATTATATGCTATTTTTCAAACATTATTGCGTCAAGATGAAACTAAGTTACTGCAATTTGGTACTCGTAGATCTTATGAACATGCTTTTGTGTCTAAGAAACAAAATCAAAATAATAGATCATATAATCATAATACTTCTAATAATAATCATAATCATCATAATAACAATTATAATCATCATAACAATAATAATCATCATAATAATAGTTATTCAAATAACAATAATAATCATCATAATAATAGTTATTCAAATAACATATTTAATTCTAGGCCCTCATATAACAGTAATACTCATAATAATCAATTAAATACTCCTAATAAGAAATTGTATTGTAATTAGTGTGGAAAACATGGTCACCTAACTACTTCTTTTTTTAAAAACAAAAATGATAAGAAGCCTCTTAATAACAATAATAAAAATAATTACAAATCTCAAGGTAATCAACCTCTTCATGCTTTTACTGCTTGTTACAAAGCTTCTAATGTATTAAAATGGATTATTGATAGTGGGGCTTCTCACCCTGTTACATCTCATAGATAAGTGTTTGATTCTTTGAAATATGATACTACACATATTCCTATTCAATTAGCTAATAATCATAGTTACAAATTTTACGGATTTGGTGATGTTAATGTTCCAAATGGAAAATTACACAACTTTCTTTATGTTCTTGAATTCAAATCCAATCTTCTTTCAGTTGCTCAGCTATGTCAAGATTTCAAAGTTGAATTTCATAATGACATGTGTTATATTAATTACCCTAATACTGATCATGTTGTTGCTAATGCTAAGATGGATTATGATAACTTGTTTAAATTTTATGAGTTTTCCTCTTCAAGGTACTCTTTGAAAGTTACTATTGATTTCAATGTATGGCACAAAAGGATCGATCATTTGAATTTTGATTATATTTCTTTGATGCAAAAATCTAACATGGTTGAAGGATTAACCCATATTATTCCATCTAAAATTACATGCACAGGGTGCATGAGTGGAAAAATACAAACAAAGCCCTTTCCTCATGGTACTTCATGGAGGGCGTCTCATAAGTTACATCTTATTCATAGTGACCTTTTGGGACCAATGGAGAACACCTCCATACAAGGTTCAAAGTATGCTCTTACCTTTGTTGATGACTTTACTAGAAGAATTTGGATCTATTTCTTGCATACTAAAGATCAAGTTCTTGACACATTTTAAAAATTTCATATGTTTGTGGAAAGGCAATCTAGTTCTAAGCTTCAAATTCTTCAAAAGCAAATAATGGTACTGAATATATTAATAATTATTTTTGTTCTTACTTGAGATCTTTTATTATAAAACATCATCTTATCATTCCTTATACACCACAACCAAATGGTGTGGCAGAAAGGAAGCATAGAACTATTGTGGAAATGGCTAGATGTATGTTACATGCAAAGAATATGCATTACAAGTTTTTGGTTGAAGCAATGGCTTGTGCCACTTATATTCTTAATAGAACTCCTACTAAAGCTTTGCAAGATATAACTCTCGAGGAAGCGTGGCTGGTAGGAAATCCAAGTTACAATATTTGAGAATTTTTGGATCTATTGCTTATGTTAACAAACCCAAACAATAAAGGATAAACTAGATTCTAAATCTTCTCCATTTAATTTTGTTGGGTATGATGAATTTACTAAAGGTTATAGAGTTTATGATACTATTGTTAACAAGGTGCATATTGCAAGGGATGTTTGTATTACAAAAAATGAAGTACATCATTGTTCCAAGTCAAAGATGATGAATTTTGATGAGGTACAATTGAGCTCATGGAGGACCAACCTCCTATCCTAATTCCTACTCCTCATGCATCTATTTCTATTCCTACTAGTAGTAATAATGATAATGATGATGGTAACAATATATCTACTCCTCACAGTGATAATTTAGTCCATGATGATAATGATATATCTACTCCTCATAGTGATAATTTTGTTCACGATGATAATGATATATTTACTCCACATAGTGATATTTTTGTTACTTCTAAGAGAAATCCTAAATGGTTTAAAGATTTAATTAATCAAGGTGATAATTATATTACTAGAATGGGTGGACATAGACAGGTAGGAGAATTAATTATTGCAATTATGCTTTGTTGTCTTCTCTTATGAATTATAATGATCCTCAAAAGTTTTCTCAAACTAAAAATCAACCTCGTTGGAAAACTGCTATGCAAGAGGAATATGAAACTTTAATTTAAAATAATACTTGGGATTTAGTTCCTTTAACTCATGGTAAAAATTTGGTTTCATGTAAATGGTTATATAAAACTAAGTTGAATGACAATAATGAAATTAGTAAGTTTAAAGCTATGCTAGTAGTAAGAGGGTTCTCTCAAATTGAAGGATTAGACTATAATGAGACCTTTGCTCCTATTGAAAAAATGCCTACTATTAAAGTTATTCTTTCTTTAGCTTCTAAAATGAATTGGCCTATTCACCAAATGGATGTTAAAAGTAATTTTTTAAATGATGATTTTAATGAAGAAATTTATATGTCTCAACCTCCCGATTTTATTAAACAAGGTAGTGAACAACTAGTATGTAAACTAAATAAATCTATTTATGGTTTTTCCATGTTAAGCTAGTTTATCCCTCCTTAGGGGGTGTTTTGTTCCATCATCATGTTGTCCTCTCATTTCTTCCCCTTTTGCATCTTTTGTGCCTGTTTAGGACCCTGATTGGCCTCTCTGGGCACTGTTTATCCCACTTGGCACATTTTCCGGGGGTCCTGACCCCCTGGTTCAAAATAGACCTCAACCTTGACCTAGGTCAATGTTAACCTCCACCCTGACCTAGTTCAAGGTTGGCCTCGACCTTGACCCAGGTCCCCCTTTTCAATTGGAAAGTTTGTCGGCTGCCGAGGGACACTAAAAAATTCATTTTCCTGCTTCCAGGTCGGCTGTTACAGGTTTCAAAGTAACAAATTTTGAAATTATATTTAATATGGGTCCACTTCTAGGGGTATATGCCTAATTGGAATTTAATTCTCCTATGTAGGACTCTCTAAAAGTTTGTGTCCTAGACTTGTATATAAGGAAGCCTTCTCCTCTCATTTTCCCTAACCATAAGACTTGAAGTATAATCACAAGTGCTAAGGACCAGGACAAGATTTGAAGAGACAAATACATTATCTTCTACTTTCTAGCATCCATTGTTCTAAATTATTCACAAGTATTCAAGTTCTCCATTGAAGATCAAGGATTCAAACATTCAAGCCTTTGAAGGGATTTGGTTCAAGCATTCAAGATTCATCATTCAAACCCTAGATCTATCCATCACGGTGGTGTGTTCTTCCTTCAAGATCCTTTGTGCATCCTCAAGATTCATTCATTCTTCCTTCAAGGTGGATTCCAAACATATAAACATAGAGGTTTTGATTTACATTTATGATTTCTAATGTTAAGTCTAAGCTTTCATATTAACATGCTAATTTACATTCAAAATACAATTGCATATCTATTTGATTATCATAGCTTCATTGTTAGATTTACTTATACTACTTGCTAGCATTCCCCATTTCATTTATTGACTTCAAGGTTAATTCCTAAATTGGGGTTTGAACTAAGGCAAACCCCTCTCCCAATAAACAAACATTTTTTTCTTATAGGTACATGTACCAGACAGTGAATTATAGAGTAGATTCGAATACCCTTTTCGGCCAACTTTTGGGAACCGCAAACAGAATTTCTGCCGGAGCAGTGCAGGTCAAGGTTGACATTTTGGGGGCACAATCGCGCCCCCACATTTGGTTCAAGGTTGACTTGACTTAGAAAAGGAAAATATTTATGGGTTTTCTCCATTTCTGTGTTTCTATTCCAGATGTTGTTGCACCATTCCCCAAAACTAAATACAGACATTAGAAAATAGGTATTTCCAGATCTGCTACCTTCCAAGATAAATGTTTCATTTCAATTAAGGGTTTACTCAATTTAGATCTATTGATTTACTTTATAATTAATAAATTAGATCTCCCTTCCTTATCCATAACTAGTTGATTCCTTTTTACATTGATCGTCTCCTTTCGATTAATCAATTGGGATCTCCTTGTCTTGGATTAGGAGGCCACACATTTCTATCAATGCACACACACACACACACACACACACACACACACACACACACACACACACACACACACACACACACACACACACACACACACACACACACACACACACATCNCACACACACACACACACACACACACACACACACACACACACACACACACACACACACACACACACACACACACACACACACACACACACACACACACACATCTTACATTTTGGTGAACCCACGATAGATAACTCTTTCTTTTTGGTGTTAGATGTTTTTCCTCTTTTCCTTAAGACTAGCTTTTAAATACATATTGGATTAGTTTTCTTTTATTCTCTTTCATTTTTAAATACAAAAAAATCTACGTACTCCTAAAAATAAAAAAAACATTTCTTGTGTTTCATTCACTATGAAGATCTTTAAGATGCTTTGGGGTATGATTATTTTCCTCATTATTATTCTCTTAGCATCTATTTATAGTACTTATGTTGTTTATGAGAGTATCATCCATTTCATCATGTTTTTAACTCTTCATGTTTCACTTGCTTATGCTATTTCAAGATTAACTAATATTAGCCTTCCTACTTTCAAAACTTTCATTAAGAATTTGTGTAGCAGACTTATTGCTCTTTTGGATTATGTGAAGAATTTGGTAGATGATACCCCATTTCCTAATCTTCCTAATCCTAATCCTATCCTTCCTAATCTAATTCGTAATATTCCCACTCCTATTTCTCCACCTCTATCCCTAGTTCTTCCCACACTTATGATGGGGCTCGAACTATGGTTCATGATGTAGATGTGCAAGAATTCTTTGATTTACCTTCCCCTTCTTATCTGATCCATGATGATATTAAAGGGGAGAGAAAATAAAATTCTTCTAAACCTATCATTTTTACTTAAACAACATTTTCTCATGATCACCATAAACAATCACCTCATGTAGAAGCTTTACAAGATATGTACACTACCAGATACAATATGGTGGCTAAACATGGTTATAAGGGTTTAGGGCTTGGTGTTAATGAATATGGTATTAAATATTCGGTTCATCTATCCCCTAAACAAAATAGGCATGGTCTAGGCTTTCTGTTATCTCAACTTGAGGTGGTTGATTTTGATTGTCACCCTCCTCTTCATGTTCTTCTTCCAACAGCTTCCTTAGATTACCATGATACCCCTCAGGATGTGGCTAAGAAGGTATATGTTCAGTTAATGAATTCTAATAAAAAACTATTTAAACCTATTCCAAAAGACACTCTCTCCAAGTACACATGTCCTTTTTATTACAGTAATACACATTTAATCACTGATTGTGTACATTTCAAGATGCATGTTAGATAAAGAGTTACTTTAGGAATTATATCTCACTCTCATGCGATATTACACTTTCTTCATAATTTCCATCTGGGGAATACCCCTTGTTCTTCAATAATATAGATCTTTCTCCCTCTTGTCTCTTTAGTGGGGGGCAAGAGGTATTTCTTCCATTTTTCTAGGATCCATTATTCTCTTAGCATGTATATTGTTTTGAGATTAATTGGTTATCCTTTCTATATTCTGTCTCTATGGTTCTGTATTATGATATGATACATTCATTAATTTTCTCATAATCATCCATAGCTCTCTTCTAGTATTCATGATATCTTTCCTAAGACATTTTCTTTGCAAAGATATCTCTTTGTCATATCATATCTTGATCTGATTGGTATTTCCCTTTCTTTCATCGTTGGGGGGCAAGGCTCTTCTTCTTTCTCTTTGTCTAAGGACCTACTTTCCTTAGCTTAGCGACATTTGTTTATTCTGCAAACATTATTTCCTTATAAAGACTTATGCTTGGCTATGGATACCCTCTTATATGAGAGCTGATTGTCCTAGGTCATCACCTCTTCTTTACTTTGAAAATTATGTTCTTTATAAACTCTTTCCCTTGCTTTGGATTAGAGTTTAATTCCTTCATTCCAAGATTCCTCTTCCTTCTGATCACAAGGGGGCTTGATGACTGAATCTTTGATCCCTCTTTACTTTTCTTTGAAAGATGACATTTTATCCTTAGCACTCCTCTATGAGGATCCTTTTTCCATAAGTGACATATCCTTTTCATGATTATCTATGCTCTTAGATGTAAGAGTCAATACTCTTCGCTAAGACTATAGTGTACATTGTTTCTAATAGGATATCTCCTTACTTTGTGAAGTAGGTATCTTCCTTTCTCTTCCTTATCCTATCTAGTAGGTAGCCACGATAAGGAGGGTGAATATATAGGGTCTCCCTTATACTATAGTTTATATTTTACAACATGATAAATCCTTGGAAGGCAATGCACATAAGTTGCTAAATCTTGAAGAGATACACATTTTCATTTTTTTTGCTAAATCCTCAGAAGGTAACACACATAAGTTGCTAAATCCTGAAGAGATACGTATTTTTAAATTCAAATATGATAAATCCTTGGAAGTTAACACACATAACTTGCTAAATCCTGAAGAGACACATATTTTATATTCTATAGTGATACAAGAATGTGGATCTATAGGTATTCCAAAAGATGTCAAAAGACGCATTACAACTACAAAGCATAGTTTATGGGTCAACCTGTTGGGATCTCCCTCCATGGTGATTCATAGTAAGGTGGGCATCTTACTAAGTGACGTAATCAATCTCTCTTTTTCCTCTTTTGCTTTCATGCTAGTAGGATTAGATCATGAAGCTATGCTATTTATAGTTTTTCTCTTGTCTTTCTCATGCAATGATTTATGCTTTTATGATAGCTTTCCAAATGTGATATTAGCATAGGAAGCATTTCTTGGTAAAGTTTCTTTTGCTAATTGATTTGGGTTTGTTTTTGTACTAACCCCTCTTTTTGTATCTTTTTAGCTTTATATTTGTTTTCTCTTTGTTTTTGTACCCTTGTGTGTGTATGTTGAGTTAGAATCCTTGGCCTAGGGGCTCATGTCCTTGACTAAGTGATGTTATACCTCGTTGTGAACCACTAGAGTCTTTGTTCTAAATTTTCTATGAGTATGTTTGATTTCCATACTCCCACTAAAGTGGGGGCTTAATGAATATTCAATTTAAATACTCCATGTTAAGATAGTTTATCCCTCTTTAGGGGGTGTTTTGGGCCATCATCATGTTGTCCACTCATTTCTGCCCCTTCTACTTCTTTTGTTCTTGTTTAGGACCTTGATTGGGCCTCTTTGGGCACTGTTTATCCCACTTGGCACATTTTCCATTGGTCCTAACCCCTGGGTCAAGGTTGACCTCAATCTTGACCTAGGTTAGGGTCAACCTCAACCTTGACCCAGGTCCCCCTTTTCAATTAGAAAGTTTGTCAGCTACCGGGGGACACACAAAAAGTTCATTTTCTCGCTTTCGGGTCGACTGTTTTGGGTTCTGAAGTAATTAATCTTGATATTATATTTAATATGGGTCCACTTCTAGGGGTATAGGCCTAATTGGAATTTAATTCTCCTATTTAGGCCTCTCTATAAGTTTGTGTCCTAGACTTGCATATAAGGAAGCCTTCTCCTCTCATTTTCCCTAATCATAAGACTTGAAGTATAATCACAAGCTCTAAGGACTAAGACAAGATTTGAAGAGACAAACACATTATATTCTACTTTCAAGAATCCATTGTTCTACATTATTCTCTAGAATTCAAGTTCTCCATTGAAGATCAAGGATACAAGCATTGAAGCATTTAAAGGGATTTGGTTCAAGCATTCAAGATTCATCATTAAAACTGTAGATCTATCCATCATGGTGGTGTGATCTTCCTTCAAGATCCTTTGTGAATCCTCAAGATTCATTCATTCTTTCTTCAAGGTGGATTCCAAGAATACAAACATGGAGGTTTTTATTTACATTTATGATTTCTAATGTTGAGTCTACGGTTTCATATTAACATACTTGTTTACATTCAAAATACAATTGCATATCTATCTGAATATCATAGCTTCGGTGTTAGATTTACTTCTACTAATTGCTAGAATTCTCCATTTAAATTATTGATTTCATGGTTAATTCCTAAATCAGGGTTTGACTAAGGTAAACCCCTCCCCCAATAAATAAAACCATTTTTCTTGCAGGTACAGGTACGTGACAGTGAATTACAGAGCAGATTCGAATACCCTTTTCGGCCAACTTTTGGGATCCAAGAACACAATTTCCATTGGAGCAGTGCAAGTAAACGTCAAGATTTCAGGGTACACTTGCACCCTTGCATTTGGGTCAAGGTCAATCTGACTCAGAACAGGAAACAATTTCTAGGTTTTCTCTGTCTCTATGTTTCTATTCCAGATCAGGTTGTAGAATTCCCTAAAAATCAATACAAACATCAGGAAATAGGTATTTCCAGATCTGCTACCTTCCAAGATAAATGTTTCATTTTAATTTAGGGTTTAAGCAATTCAGATCTATTGATTTAATTTATAATAAAGAAATTATATCTACCTTCCTTATCCATAACTAGTTGATTCCTTTTTGCATTGATCATCTTTGTTTGATTAATCAATTGGGATCTCCTTTTCTTTGATTAGGAGGCCACACATTTCCATCAACACACCCCCACACTCACATATATAAATATATCTTAGAAGACTATAATGAGACCTATGCTCATGTTGCAAAAATGCCTACAATTAAATTTATTCTTTCTTTAGCTTCTAAAATGAATTGGCATATTCACCAAATGGATGTTAAAAGTAGTTTTTAAAATGGTGATTTTAATAAAGAAATTTATATGTCTCAATTTGTCAGTTTTATTAAAGAAGGTAGTGAACATCTAGTATGTAAACTAAATAAATCTATTTATGGTTTAAAACAATCTCCTAGAGAGTGGTATTCCAAAATCAACGCTTTCTTTGTTTCTCAAGGTTTTGATACAAGTAAAAATGATCCTAACTTGTATATCAAGCATAGTGAAGATAACATTGCTATTATCATTCTATATGTTGATGATTTGATTCTTAATTCTAGTTCTAACCATTTAATTTCTAATATTAAGTTTCAACTTAACCAAAAATTTCAAATGACTTATTTAGGGCTTCTACATTATTTCTTAGGACTGCAAATTTGGCAAACCCCTAAGGGTATTTTTGTTTCACAAAGTAAATATGCTAAAGATATTCTAGATAGATTTCATATGAATGATGCTAATCATGTTTCAATTCCATGTGATTTAGGATTTAAGTTAATGATAGATATGGAATCTCCATTTATAGATGCTACTCCTCATAGACAACTCGTAGGAAGTTTAAATTATCTAACTCTCACTAGACCTGATATATCTTTTAGTTTTGGTTTAGTTTCAAGATTTATGTCTGAACCTCAACAAACACACTTCAAATTTTCTAAAAAGATATTACGATATATTAAAGGTAATCTTAAAATGTAAGATTATTTTATGATGCAAATTCTGGTTTTTTATTAAAACATTTTATTGATTCAAATTTAGGTGGAGACCTCAATGATGGGAAATCCACTTGTGGGTATTGTTTCTTTCTTGGTTTAGGTGCTATATCTTAGAAAAGTAAAAAATATTAATTTTTTTCTCTATGATCTACCAAAGTTGAATACAAAAGTTGTAGTAATGCCTCTATGAAAGCTTTATGGCTGAGAAGAATACTTGAAGATTTGGGTCTACCTCAACAAGAACCTACACCTTAATATTGTGACAATCAAAGTGCAATAGCCTTGGAAAAGAATCTGGTTTACCATGCAAATTCAAAGCATATTTATCTCCACCACCACTTCATTAGAGAGAAAATTGAAGAAAACCAAGTGTCCATCTATTGTAAGGGTGAAGATCAAGTTGTAGACATTTTGACAAAGCCTCTTTCTAGAGAAAATTTTGAATTTCATTGCAAAAAATTGGATTTGATAGACATTGATGTAATCACCCCAAGTAAATATTAAAGGGGGTGTTAGCATTCATAATTTTTCCTTGGTGTATTGTTTAAATATGGATAAGCTAAGGTATCCCAAAATATAATTTTTCCTCTAGTCCAAGTGGGAGGATAACTCATTTCTTTTATTTCCTTTATTAAGGAAATTAGCTTATTCCTCCTTAAGATGATTCTCACACTTGACACACACTTAATGTGAATGTGGAATTCATAGAACATGGGAGTTACATTCTAACTCCATCACTCATCTCTATTTAATATATGCTTCTCCACACAATTTTTGAACACCGTTCTCACTTCTACTCACATTCTCAACTCTTTCTCTCTCATTGTTGTAATGAGATTCTTGCTCACATTCTCTTTCTCTAGGATTTTTTGCCTCATTCATATTATATAAACAAGAGGTTTTTATTGGATTTTCCCCTTTCAAAATACTTTTCTTGTTGTGTTGATCTTGGAGCATCTTGATGGTTTTGGTGATAGATCTTGAAGCAATCTCTCATTCAATGTGTTTATGGTAAAATACTTCCTTTTGCTTCACTCACTTAGATTCTTTCCTTTATCTCTTTTCATTTTTGTATGTTTCTTACATGATCCCCTTTTGTCAACTTTAATTAAATAATCCTTATTATTTAATTGAAACAACTTCCTCAATTTTGTGGATAAATTTGCTGGCTCTAGGCCTAATATAGATACTATCAAATCCTTTGCCAAGAGGAAATGGTTTCTAAAGGGTCAGTTTGAAATAAAAGCCATGGCCAGGGGCTTCTTATCTTTCAAGTTCTCATGTCAAGAAGAATATGCCAAGATACTTTGTGTAGGGGCGTGGGCTATCGGTAAATCTACTCTTGCCCTGCAGAAGTGGTCCCCTAATCTGGACCTAAATGATTCATTTTTTGTCCAAGCCCTGGTCTGGGTAAGGCTACCTGAGCTCCCACTAGAGTTCTGGTATGAAGATGTCTTTGCTAGAATAGCTAAAGCTTTTGGAGAACTCCTTTCTATCGACCCTGTGAATGAGGATAGGAGGTGCCTCACTTTTGAAAGAATCTACATCGGTGTCGAAGAAGGGATGTATATGCCAGAGGTAATAGAAATCCACTCAAAGGTTGGTAAAAGACTCCAGAAATTGGAATATGAAAGTGTTCCTTTTGCTTGTTTCCACTGCAAAAAGGCAGGCCATATGGTAAGGATATGCCCTACTCTGGCTAAGGAAAAAGCTAAGAAAACCCAAAAGTCTAGAGGGAATATAAAGGACTAACACCATGAGGCCCCAGACCAGGAGAACTCTCACACTGGACCTTAGGTTTGGAGGAAAAAGGAACCCACTATGCATGGGGGAGAAGTTGAATCGACCTCAGTCACCACAGAAGATCCTTTAAAGATCCATTCCACAGTGGTCAAATATCTGGACTTGATGCCCTTTGTAGGGGCGAACCCTATCTCAGAGGACAACACTCTGAATCCCTATGTAGATCAGGGGTGTGATACAGATCCCCCCCCCTTCAATGATGGGATCTCGATATCCTAAAGTTTCATGGGAAATAGGAGTCTACTTGCCCATGCAAAACCTAATGAAGGATGCCCCACAAGAGCCCATGAAATCTGAGAGCTAGGATGCAGAACTGAAGCACTCCTTATCTTGGCCACTTTGAGAAGATTCACAAGAATGGAAGGAATATTTGCAAAACACAAAGAAGAGAAGGAGGGGGAATGGATAAAAGTCAAGAATAGAAAAAGTAGTAGGGATCCTTCCCCAGTATCCCAAGTTACAAATAGAAGTAAGAACAAAGCTAATCTAGGAGGCAATGATAAAAGGCTAGGGCGCAAATCACTGAACCAAATTCGGTAAGAAGAAGCATGGAGGAACATAGTGGATGGAACCCAACAAACCATCCAGTTAGCCCGCACCTCAAGTTATAAATGAAGTTAATATCATGGAACATACACGGATTAAATGGTCCACACAAGAAGGATATTTTTAGAAACATGATCAGGGATCATAGACCAGATGTGATGCTAATCCAAGAAACAAAGATGACTAAGGACAAACTGGAAGGCATCAAGTTTAGCAAGTCCATGAATAGGTCTGTTGCAAACTTAGAAGGAGCCTCAGGAGGGCTGATGACTCTGTGGAACGCTTCTCTTTGGACTGTAGACATCATTTATGGTGAAGGTAATATTCTTCTCCTTAACCTTACAAACATTAAGTCGAAAGATAGTTGGCATATCATGAATATCTATGCTCCTAACACAAAATGCGAGCGCAAATTTTTTTGGAATAAAATCAGAGGAATTATGTCTATGTTAGATCTTTCTAAATGTATCATCATGGGGGATTTTAACACTCCTCTAAAGGTTGGGGCTAAATGGGGAGGTATCCTCCCAGACCTAGAAAGTAGGCACGATCTAATGGATTTCATCAATGATCTTGGGTTACTAGACTTGGAACCTCAAGGGGAAAATTACACTTGGAGTAATCGGGGAACTGGGAGTGACTGCATTCAGGTTTGCCTTGATATAACTCTGATCACTACTGACTGGCTGAGCTCCCATAACAACAAACTTTCTACTCTGGTGAGAATTGGCTTAGATCATTCCCCCATTTCTATTACCCTGGACTCGATAATAAAACAAAGGAACTTCCCCTTTAGATTTGAAATAATGTGGATTACACATCCTAATATCAACAAAAAGATTATGGAGTGGTGGAATATTGATATAAAATGTACTGCCATGTTCAAAATAGCTAAAAAACTCAGAAATGTTAAAACCAACATCAAACTCTGGAATAAAAAGGAGTTTGGGGACATCTTTGCCTCCAAAGAAAAGGTCATCTCTAACCTGGGCACAATTCAAGAGGCTATCTAGAAGGATGGATATGATGAGACTAATCTGAGTCTTGAGAAAAATCTTCTCTCAGAATACCACAATGTGATTGGCAAGGAGGAATTGTACTAGAAACAAAGGTCTAGATCAACTTGGCTAAAAGAGGGGGATCAAAACACCTGTTTCTTTCATTTATCTACCATGAAACACAGGGAAGATAACTAGATCAGTAGTATCAAGAGTGGAAAACAGATGGTGCAAGATGAGCAAGGCATATCTAAAGTAGTAGTGGATTTCTTCAAATCCATTCTCTCCATTGATCCTAACCTGTCTGATCTTGACCAGGAGATGCTCTTGGGAAAAATCCCTTTGGTCATATCAAAAAATCAAAATAAAGCCCTATGTGCTATTCCTAACATGGAGGAAGTGAAAAAGGCCATAGACTCCCTTCCAGGGGATAAGGTCCTAGGCCCCAACAGATTCCCCATGTTCTTCTTCCACAAGTTCTGGGAAATTGTCAAGTTCAATATGGTCAAAGTGGTGTAGGAATTCTTTGGATCCGGGAATCTTCTTAAATAGCTTAATTCCACCTTCTTAGTGCTTATTCTGAAAGTCTCAGGGGTGGATTCCATGAATCTTTCCAAACCTATCAGCCTTTGCAACTCATTCTATAAGATAATCTCCAAAATGATCACTATTAGAATTCTTCATATTCTCCCTTTTATTATTGCCCAACAACAGTCAGGTTTTGTTCTTGGAAGACAAATCCTAGAATCGATCATGGTGGTGCATGAGGTGATTCACTATTTAGAAGCTAGGAACAGGGAAGGCTTCTTGCTCAAGCTTGACCTATCCAAATCCTACGACTGTGTGGATTGACCCCTCCTAATGAAGGTGTTGGGTGCTTTTGTTTTTAATAGAAAATTATGTCTCATCATCCACCAGCTCATTTCCTCACCTTCCTTCTTGATCCTGGTGAATGGCTCTCCCTCAGCCTTCTTTAGTGCCTCGAGAGGCCTAAGACAAGGGAACCCTCTTTCCCCTATTCTCTTCATTATTTTGGAAAAATGCCTGGGTAGATTTCTTTTAGTTAACAAAGGTGTAGGGGAGCTCAAAGGCATCAGGACTTCATGTGGAGCCTCAATCTTTTCTCACCAGCAACTCATTGATGATACCATCTTAGGTGGGGAAGCGATGGTGAATGAGGCTAGAGTTGTTAAGGGTAAAAGTATGAAACTGTGTCACACTTGGGGACCATTTGACATGTTTCAACCGTACACAGTTCAGCCAGACCCCTTTCAGCCAGACATACATGGCACACACATAGTGCCATGTGGTGTCGATGTGGCAGGGGGGTTCCGGCCGAAACATGTCCGGCCGAAATAGGTCCGGCCGAAACAGGTTTCGGCAGGAACCCATAAAAACTATATAAATGTCAAAATTTGGTTGAGTGGCTCATTTGCACTGAGCGCCTTCCAGGATTTGAGGAAGGGAATAGGAGTACTTCGGCCACAAATAGGTAGGAATTTTTATTTTATTTTTTTAATTTTTTTTTTAATGTTTTTCAATTTTGTTATGTTAAATTAACGTAGTTTTGCTATTATTTGATGTTTTTTTGTTTTAATTTTATTATTTTTAATTTTAGAAAATATAAAATATTGTTTAATGTAGATTTAAATTTATTTTTTAGTTAGAATCATATGTTAGTTAGTTAATTAATTTAGTTTTATTGCATGTTCCAAAACATTAGAAAAATGTTACAAAACATTAGAAAAATGTTACAAAACATTAGGAAACTATTAAAAAACATTAGGAAAGTGTTATTTAGTTTTAAGGGGAAGTCTTAAGGGGATGTCTTAAGGGGAGGTCTTAAAGACATACAAATCAAAACATAAATCTATAACAACATACATTATTTAAAGCTATATAATAAATTCATTGAACAATTAAAATACACCTAACTAATCTCTTCAAGTTGTCATGTAAGTAATTAAAATTCATTTAAAAGGGGAAGTCTTAAGGGGAGGTCTCAAAAACATAAAAATCAAAACATAAATCTATAACAACATACATTATTTAAAGCTATATAATAAATTCATTGAACAATTAAAATACACCTAACTTTAATCTATTCAAGGTATATATTAAAACCATATATCCAATGTCCAATACATTAAGTAAGAGTTCAAACTATAGAGTTCAAATATGAAAGTACGAGAGCTACAAAAAGAATTTTATCCTAAATCTCGTGATGCATATAGTCTAGTTCCTCTCTGTCTTTTATTATCTCCAAAAGTTTTTCATGTTCTTCAATAGGAAATCTCCACTTTTGATTGCCACGTCCTCTTTTTTGCAATGTCTCAAATTGCAACTTTGTTCCTATAACCAAGTGGCTGTAATGTAGAACTTTTTTTCCAGACATATATTCAATAAATTGAACACCATTTTTATCTATCTTTATTTGTTGATAATATGTTCCTTCAATAACAACCGAACCAGTCGGATATGACTGCCCATCACTATCTACAATTTCTTCTGGCAACTTGTATTTAGCTTTCGTGCATCTTAGTAGATAATAATCTACACTTTCTGCATTATCAGGATCCGCAACCACAACAAAAATATCACCTAAAAAAATTTAGATTAGATATTAAATTCAAATCAAAAGTACAATTTAAATTAAATTTAAATAAAAGAACATGTACATGTGCACAAACCTGTAACAACTAAATCAGAAACACACTCATAATCAGCTGAATATATAGGATCATGAATGTTTATGTCAATGTCATCATCTTTATAATGAGGCATTTTGATTAACTCCTTCATATCCCATCGTGAAACATATCCATTTGCAATATTCTCACATTGACTCATTGGATTGTCCTCAACACAATCAACACAAAAACATGATTTTTCTCTTTCTTGAAT
>MU227720.1:2664703-2677213 GCA_018584345.1 Thuja plicata | reverse complement strand
TATATATATATATATATATATATGAAAAGAGATCAAATAGTTTACAAATTTTAACTATTTATAATTACATTAAACATTTATAAATAAAATTCAATTCTATTTTTATTTTTTTTCATATTCAAATACTCACTCATTCATACATTATCATAAGTTTAATTATTTATAAATTATTCTAATTTGAAAAAAAATAATTAGTGTAGATCTAAATGGGTTTGACACAATTTTTCAATATTTTATTAATTTAGGTTGTTTGAAATGTGTTTGTTTCTAGAAAAAAAAGAAAGACAAGATCCAAGTACTAAACTAGTCTGAGGCCAATGCACATAAAATTATATTTTGAAAAGTGACTCACCTAAGTGAAGGTAGTATATATTTTTCTTTCTAAATTAAGGTCAACAATTGAAATTCATTTTCTTTCAATATCTTACTAATTTTTTTCTGATACAAGCATAATAGTGTCTTGAAATTTTTTTATTATTGTGTGTACGTTCAATAGATTTCATAATATCATTTTAATTTTACATAGTGCAGGAACACCATTGGAGGAAATACAGGTTTCTTTATGTTGTAACAGAGCTTGGCAACTACAACATGGTTAATTATTGCAATGGCACTCTGCGTCATGTGTCATCCATATTGAACCACTCTTGACCTTTTTCTAAATATAACCATGCACATCTAGCTCAACAAGGAGCTCATCATAAAAATGTTCATGATAATTGATGGTCGCAATGTCAATGCTCAAATTGTAGATGGCCAATGCATAACCATTCCGTATGTGACTAAGATCACCATTCATGATGTTCATAATCACCACTGTAGGTCATTTGGAAAATTCCATGGGGAGATCCTTCTTGACTCACTGTGGGTGAACGACAATGTTTTACAACTATGGGGTGTCACATTTTAGTTGAAGACACATTTGGATCAAGCGCTAATCACTTGTACAATCTATCAATAGTCTTATTGATTTCATCATGACATCCAATGCCATTAATTTTTTCAAAATCCACTTTTCCCATCACAATGAGGTTGGTTCCTTTCCTAACCATCTTCATGATTCCACCACTGCAAGTCATTGGACAATTCCATGTTGAGATCTTCCCTAACTCACTATGGGTGAAGGACAATGTTTTATAACTATGGGGTGTCAATTTTTAGTGGAAGACACATTTGGGTCAACCACTAATCACTTTTACAATCTATCAATAGTATTATTGATTCCATCATTACATCCAATGTAATTTCTTTTCTGAAAAAACCACTTTTCCATCACAATGAGGTTGGTTCCTTTCCTAACCATCTTCACGATTGTTCCTTTTTCTAATTTTGTTCTTGTTGATGATAAAAAATCTTTAATAAGTGTGTCTAATGGAAAGAGTAATTGATTGAAACAAGTGATGTTTCTTGGTCATAGTGACTCCTACATGGTTGACGTCAACATCCAAGTGACCATAGCCTTCAATCTTTTTCGCAATGGTCTTGTACAATGAATGGCTAAGTAAGAAATATGTGAACTATTTTATCCTTATATTTTCCCATTTTGACTTAAACAATATGCTTCAAGATTTAACTTGTTTAGATGACTCATATGAAAATATACTGCTTGATATTTGATTGAATGTAGATGTTGACATAGATATTTTCATCTGGTGAAATATGACTATGCACAATGGGAAATGTATGTCATTCATGGCAGTGAGAATCCTATCATTAACAACCAACATAATCAACAATTGGCACCTTTAAATCTATTTGATTAAGAGGTACCAACCCAATGCCCACATATTCTTCGATTTTATTACATTAGTTTATCTAATTGATGTAAAGAGAACTAAACTAAACTAAACTAAAGTGTGTTATAATTTTATGTTTTCTATTTAAGATAATAAAA
Source organism: Thuja plicata (assembly GCA_018584345.1). Taxonomy (NCBI): domain Eukaryota; kingdom Viridiplantae; phylum Streptophyta; class Pinopsida; order Cupressales; family Cupressaceae; genus Thuja; species Thuja plicata. The sequence goes on along the minus strand of MU227720.1, from coordinate 2,675,319 downwards.
TACAAGAACTACAACCTAGATGAGTGGTAGTACTAAAATTGGAGATCAGAAGGAGACCTAATATTAAACATGGCCTTCTTCACAACATTTGTGGTAGGGGCATTGTCCAAATAAGAAAAGGCATCCAGTCTATGGGAAAGACCATCTTCAACAGTGAGAATCCCTAAAGGAAATGAAAGAACCCTCTCTTATAGCCCTGTCAACACTCACTGTTAGCATAAATAAAAATCATTTTCCTATGTTTATTACATTAAAGCATCTAATATACCATATAGATATGTATCGTTCTTCAAAAAAAATTGTCATTTCTTTATTCTCCCAATTTCCATATTGTTTGGAGGAATATTTTTATAGAAATTGTGAAATATCATTTCATTTGTTTTTTTACTAATTCCTATATAACTTTTATTTTTATGATTCCCAACTCGAAGAGCCTATGACTATAGATCCATGTATGTGATATTCTATTCCTTAATGGCTGTTTTTAATATCATAGTAGAGTTTTCCTCCTAGATTAGGAATACAAATTCAGATTTAGAGAATTTGTTATAATCTGCAATTAGTTTCATTTTTTTTTCAAAATTTACAACCATTTCTAAAATTTGGCTAATCTTTACCAAAATTAAAAAATTTAATTTTATAGAACCTAATATGATTTCCAATAAGATTTGAGGGGGTGAGGATGTCAAGGGTAGAGTATGGCATCCCTTAGTTTTTTTGTGTGTTTTGTTCCTCAACTTAGATATAGTAGTATTATGTGAGTAGTTTATGGATATTTTAATTTTTTCTTGTTGATATATTATTGTATTTAGATTTTCACATGGATAGTATTTATGGTTCTATCAAAATCAATTTATTTAATTAAAAGAATATTAGTTTAAAAAAAAATTATTTTCGCATATAATTGTTTTATGTTATATATTATGATAGATATTTTATGAAGTATATTAAGTATCTATAAGATTTATAAATATTATTGGACTTCTAATAAAATAAATGTTTGTATCTAATAAATTGTCTTATCATACTTTAATTGTTAATCACTTTCTTTTCTTATGTCAAAGAAAATGATGTTAATATATATGAAAATATAATTTCTTAAATTTATTCAAATTGAGGATTTGTATGGTGTCCTTATATAGTTCCTCATTGCATGAATAAAATGATTTGAAATATTTATCTAGTATTTGTCTTTCCTTACCTCTCTCTAACTTAAAATTGTCAGGAAGCTAAGTAGCATAACAACTTACTATGTACTAACCTTAAGGGGAGAATAATGTAAAAATATTCTTAGATCTTCACAAAAATCATAAAATATTAATATAAATAAGGTGAATAACATGCATAATACAACACAATGCTTTAGATTGGTAAAACCCTTTCAGGAGTAAAACTTCACACTCTAAAAGATTTCCAATATATCATTCAATAATGAATAATAGATTACATTATACTTGTAGAGTAAGATTCTCTTAGGAGTATCACCAACTAGAGATTTGGAGGTAACTGAAAAAACTACAAGACTCACAAAAACCCTTCATCTCATACACCTAAATTAAGGAGTTACAACACAAGAAATTGTCAAATATATTACAAAATCATGGTTGAAAACCAATTATAAAGAAGTGCCCATCTTATCTCCAATCAAAGGTTCTCGTTTATGTGTAAATACACACACCATGTGCAACTCACTTTTATAGCCCATTTATGTGTTTAACACATTTTTACATCTCCTATTTCTGAAGACCCAACTTCTAGATGCCATAACTTCTTAATCAGGGGTCTAATTGATGAACCGTTTCAAGTACCAAAAATCTTGCAACATATTCTATCACCTAGAAAATTACTATACTATTTTTACAATAAGGAAAGGAAAGGAAATATATGAATGTAAGGGGAGTTTTCCTCCTTTCCCCAAGTGTTCAATTGAAAGTAAGATGACCCAATAGGCTCAAGTAAGACTTAAAAACTAAATGAGTCAATTATCATTCACTGATAATGAATTGAGGTAAGTGGAATTTGAGGGATAATGCTAATTTGATGTAAGATAGAAGAAAAATAAAAAAAATACAACAAATTGAAGAAAATATAGACTAAATGAAAATAGATAGACACCTTTAATGACTTAAAATAGAAATCAAAAGGTAGTGGAAAGCTACACTTTGAATCTAAAGATGCTTTGCCAAACATAAAAGGCCTGAGATGTTATGTTCATAGGAACATACAACCTAGGGTGTTGTATACCTAGTGATTTTGTCTAAAACTTGCACATATAATCTATTAGATCTAACACTTTCTATATTAAGTCCCAAAAGATTTGTCACCTATTCTGACACACAAAAAAATGGGAAATTGTTGGGTTGGAAGGAGTTTACCTTAGTCAAACTCATGTTAGGAATTATATTTCAAATGTAAATAAAATTGCATAGAGGAAAATGTGTAAATATAAAGGTAAATGTTAGATCTACCTTGGAAATAAATATACCTTCATGAATGGATATTGAGATCGCACATATACATGAAGATGCTTGTATGTTTCTTGATTGAATTTTTTTAACCTTAGAATGTAGGAAGGAACAAAGGATGCCTTTAAAAAATGCATGGATCTATAAATACCTGTCCAAGATCTTCAATGTTGTTACAATTCATGGACTCTTTTCTCGAAGAATGTAATGAAATGCATGTAGATGGACAAAAGGACCTTCTTAATTGATTGATAACTCCTCTACTTGGCCATAATGGGAGAGAAGATTTCTAAAATGGAGAAGATTTCCTTCAAAATTGCCTTGGATGCTTGAGGAATGCTAGAGATTGAATGACTTCCTTTAAATATTGAACTCAATTTCTTGATAATATTGATCATTCTTACCAAAATGAGGATAGATAGGCCAATTATATACTTCTCACAACATTTCAGGATTTAAAAATCAGAGGAGACCAACATGGGATCTAATTTCCCACCAAAAAACCACAACGAGCCACCCATTTAAATTTGGGATCAAATATTAGGGTATATAATTCCCAAGGCATTGTATACCTAGGTATAGCATGCCCAACGTGTTATATATCTAGGAAAAATGGCCAAATTGAAATGAGGAGTTAGAGATGAAGATAATATGCTAGACTAAAGGGATATATGTAGCTAGATCAAGCATAATGGACATGAAATATCAAAATCATTATAATGGGGCTTAACTGAGCTTCTAATTATAGGTGCTAATTTTTTTAGGATAATATATTTAGCCCCAAATTTAGCAACAATATGAGATAACCACATGCTCATAGTAAAGTAGATCAATGCATTGGAACAAGTTTATGAATGTCAAGGAGACAAGGAAACACCAAGCCCCCAAGTGACATAGGTCCTCATAAAATCTAAAACCAAGATAAAATAGGAAACACTCAAAAAAGAGAGATAAAGATAGAGCAATAAAGTGATATGACCAAATATCCTAGTAAGGTTAGTCTTAGTAAGAATCATGCAAAGAGAAGGAACTACTGCAAAAGATGGAAATGATAGTCTAGTAAGCTATGGGATGCTAGTCAACCCATCGACAAAAGATGACCAAGTGAAACATAGTCCACTATGAAAAATAGAAAGTGGATCAGTCCTTGAGGAAATATTTTCACTCTATTAATGGATCCAAAAAAAGAGACCAGTCCTAAGGAAATCATATTTTCCAAAGGGATCTAGAAAAGAGGGACTAATCTAAGGATCCAGTAAATAATACAGATAACATGATAATGTAATGTAAATATGAATCCAAGGAAAACAATATCTTCTTATCCATATGCATGAGATATTTCATTGAAACATTGTGTGTGTGTGTGTAAAATGTGAAACGAGGAGCATAGTGTATACCCCCACATTAAAGTCATTGCAAATACCTTAATGGGAGAAATGACTTTAATAGAGCATACATGCACCCACAAGAGACATTTCCACTATGAGATTCTCCCAACAAAGTACAAACCAAGGGAAATGAAATACAGGTTAAAGAGAGAAAAAAATGGATCTACTAACTTTGGGACTAGTATGATCATATTATAACTCATGTATATCAAAATTATACCAAAATTAAATGTCATCGTCCCCCAAAGGTAGAAAAACTATGAGAACAATGGAAGATGGTCACATAAGAGATACCTAAAGAGTCTGTTTGGGATGACATTACGGAGACAAAAAATAATGGTAGATACCACTTTGTGTCATCCCCAATCAGAAAACATGAAGACATGTATATGAAATATAAAAGAAATATGATACAAATAGAGGAATGTCGTGATAGGTTGATTCCTTTATCACCTTTTGCAAATGGATCAATAAGGGTTGTTTAAAGAAATCTAAACAAAATATCTAACAAGCAACACATTGCACAAAAAACACAATACAATAGTAAAATAAACAAAATAATTCATCATAGAAGAGGAGCTAGTAAAACATATTTCCTGCCCCCCATATTGGTCCAACTATTTAGGCCAGAAGGTGGGAAACATGAAAGAATATAAATATTGAGTATGGTAGATGGAGATATCATAGGTTCCAAACAAGGACCATGTTCTAAGGATGAGTCAATTTGTTTGTCACGATGAGCAAGAGATAATTGTTTTGCAAATCTAGCAGGTAAATCATGATTAACATTCATAAGATCATACATATCATTAGAATCATTAGCATGAATATCACTTGCATTATAAAAATTAAAATTATCATCATCAAGAGCATATTATTTATCCAAATTAATAAAAATAAAATATAAGATAGAGATAGAATCATCATGTTAATGTAATTTCATCTTCTTGAGATTAACTTCTTCCCTTTGGCTATGCATATGTTGGTCAAAGAGAATCCGAGCATCAATAGGTGTCTTAGGGGAGGAATTATTTTGGTAAGCACAATCACAGACACTAGCATGCCACTTATGGAAATATTCATGGGTACAATGGCTACATTTGGTTTTATTTGAGATTTGAGTAGGATTAGGATCAATCAACATCAGGTCCTTTTATTCTTTAGAAGAAAGAATGGAAGGCACCACACTAGGTTGAGAGATAGCAGTTGAATTTTTTTTTTAAAGACATAGGATGTAGAATTGAAGAAAAAATAGGAGGCATAGGAGGTGCCAGAGGAAGTCTAGGTCCAGGGAAAGGAGATAAAACTATAGAATGATTACAAAGTTTACAAATATTTTTGACTTTGAATTTTTGATAGAATGGGTAGAAATTATCTTTGGGAGGTTGAACTGGTTGAAACATGATAGGCCAAAAGAGGTCAAGGTCAAAGTTCCCATGACTAGCTAAAGGTTGATAGAGACTATGGTTGATTGTGATGACTTTGCCATCATGGGAAAATTTAAAACACATATGGATAACAGAGACTGTAAATTTCCTGGAAGTGATCCAAGGAAGTCCAATTCTAACATGAAAATGATAAGATGTTGGGATGAAAATAAAGGTTACATATAAGGATTTCTTGCCAAATTCTATAGGAAAAGTAATGGAACTATGTGTGGGATAAGTGAAACCATTGAAAGTTTTGATTGTCACATTAGATTTTTCATAGGCATCTTGGTAGAGGTGTCTAGTATACCTTAGATGTTTGTTAGTTATAACATTCACCATGCAAGTAGGATCTACAACGACGCCACAATAGGGAAGATCAATAATCTTTGTGACAATGTTAACATGACCATCAAGTTCCCTAATAATCTCATTAGGATCAAATTTAATAGGAAGTCAAGGTGTTGGTTTTGGTTTAGGTTCGGATTGATCAATAAGGCTGACAAAATTGTTGGCCTCGGTACAATCAACATCATAGTAAACAATAGTAGGACGATCAACAACTTTGGAAGAAGAAAGAAAATAATAGGTAGAATCAATGGTATTGGTAGAATGAGAAACTAAGGGATTGGTGTAAATTTTCAAGTTTTGAATGGGAGGACCAGCATATTTTTTTCCTTAATCATTAACACCCTCAATAGATAAATCATTATAATTAATAATTTCTTGAACAATATATTTCAAATGGAAATATTTCTCAGTATCATAACTAGGTTGACGATGGTATTGGCAAAAATATTTAGGATTAAAGTATTTGTGAGTTTGTTTTGAAGAATCAATTGTCTTAGTTAGAGGAAGTATTAATGCATTATCATAAATTAACTTCAACATAAAATTATGAAAATATTCATAAAGAGATGTAAAATTACGAGAATATCTAAAAATAGATGACAAAGGAGCCACACCTTTGGGTGCTGCTATAACTTGCGCATTAATGTTGTCTGATGAATTATTGATCTTAATGAAGCCCTTAGGTTCTTGAAACTTTTAAAACAAATTATAAGTACTTATCCCTGTTGGAAATACAATAATGGGAAAGCAAGATACTGAGAGGGGGGGTGAATCAGATCTTCAAATATAAATACTTAAAACAAATTGAGAACACATTAATATATAAATGAATCTAATGTAATCTCAAATAGCATCCACACCATGAAATAAGTAACACATAACACAATAACTTGGTAACCCAGAAACCCAAATACGTAAAACTGGGGTGGGGATGACACCCACAAAAGTCTCCACTACTACAGTAATAAAGTGTATCTATTAAGGTTACAATGTTTGATTACAAAATGTAATCTACCCTATTAGAGGTCTGCTATGTTAAAAGCTTCAGATCATTACAATCTACCTTGTTAAAGGATTTAAACTTACAGTGAAGTAAGCACTCTGTTAAGAGATAAATAAAGGCCTACTAAAACCACTCTATTAAGAGATTTTCACCTGATACAATGATTAAAAAGTCTCAAGTATTGATCCTTTGATATGCACTCTAATGCTGATGACAGATCTCCTCTTTTCAGTATCTCTTATGATCTTATAATCTGATATATCTTTACTTTTCTTTTCACTGTGTTATGCTCTGCTTGATCTCTGCTTCTGAACAAAATAACCCTCTGTGCATTTCACTTCAAAATGCAGTCACTTCAGCAATTACTCTTCTACCTCTTGAACATACATACAAAATAGGGTTTTGAAGCAATCTAATATATCTATACAAATCAGATAGTGAGATCTAGATCAATGATCAAGATCCAATACCTGTACCATGATGGTATTACAATTAATGCTTACAATGAGTCATGCATAGGATAAAACAATTAAATGCATAATTAACTCCGTATAAGAATATTAAATGCACAGATAATTCAGCCCAAAAAGCTTATTCAAGTCAGCTAGATCACTTATCCTTGAAGTTTGTATCATTCCTGACAAGTATACAAAAACTATCCTGCTTGGCACTTTGACTGTCTGTCGCTCGACACTTAATATCCTTGTATCCTACTCGACTCGGCAATGTAACTTAGCTCGGCAATGTAACTATGCAAACTGAAAAAATTCTTGGCAATGTTGCTCGGCCTTGCATAGTTTTAGCTCGGCCACAGTGATAGCCAACTAAAACTGCCTAATGAAATGACTAAGTGTTGGGAATTAATCATCAATAGAACTTAGAGATTAACAATCTCCCCCTTTGATATTAGTGTAAAAAACACTTATCATTACTTCTGTACATTTCATCAAAATATTGCCTAAGTACACTAAGTACTCCCCCTAGGAATATGCTTATACAAAAGTTTACAATGCCTTCAAAAATTATATACAAGTGTACCTTTGCTGTACTGATGTATCCTTTCATACTTCTTTACCAACTTCCTTGCTAACTGCCAACTTCCTTACTAACTTCCCCCTTGTTTTTTTCACTAATTGCTAGTGGGGTTAAGTTGAACTTATCCAAAAATGTCTTATGAAGCTGCAGGGTGGATTCAAATGTTGTATCCCAGCTTTCCTTTGCAACCTTCATAACTTCCAGTTTTATTTCTATCTCGGCAGCTAGACTCACTAAACTCTCTGCAGTCGATAGATTTTCACTGCTCTATGATAACTCCTTTGCTTTTGAGAGTTCCTTCTGGATTACCTCCAAGTGAGGCAACAAGCTTGTCTAGATAGTTATCAACTTGTTCGTTATGCGACCATCTTCAGCCATAAGCTCGACTATTCTCCTTTGTGCATTTTTCAACTTATTAAAATGTAAAGAACTAGATGTAGTATCTTTACCTAAAGTAGCACCAGTTGATCTCAAATATAATTGTAGCTTCTCAACAAGATGTAGATTATCCTTTGTAAAAAATTCAACATCACATAATTTCTTATACAAAGAATAAACATTGGCTGTAACTTTCTCTAGGGTTTCTACAAGAATAGAACGTTCAACCTGTTTTGTTGCTATCTCTTCTGAGATCTTCTCTATAACTTTGGTCTCAAATATTCTCCTAGACCATTGTAGAAGCTTCTCATTACTGTCTATGTCCTCATCTATTAATTTCTGTACAATGGTGACTAGTTGATCTATGATTGGAGCTTGAGGCATTTCATCCTCTAAGTCAAAAGCCTTTGTAAATATGTCTTTGATGTCATGCAACACCTTCTTTTTCTTTTGTTCCATCTTCATCTCTTCCTGTCTCTTCTTCCTTTTAAGTAACTCTTGAAGAGTCCCAATTTTTACAAAAGATAACTCATTGGGATCCCATTGTGGAATCACAATGACTTCATCTAGTGTTACATCTAAAATTTGTGACTTCTTCAAGATCTTCTTCTTCTTCATTTTTGGAGAAATTATGCTCGGCAGCATAATATCTTTCCCTTTGATAGTTTTAGTCTCCAATGCCTCCTTCAATTATATCAATATAGTCTGTGGATTTGGCATACCACCAATTTTAGGACCTGTGGGAGTGGATGATGTAGAGTGTGGTAGCTTAACCAACACTTGTGCCGCCTCTTCTTCTTTAGGCTTATCAAAAACATATGTTGTTGCTACTCCACTATCTAAAACTGTCTTCACAACCTCTAAAATAGGTGGATCTTGTGAAGTTACCTCTTGTTCATTTGCTTGCTGTTGCCCTTCACTTTGCTAAATACTGACAACTTCAATTTTATCACCAGATGTTGTGGACTTTTCTTCTTCAGTATCAACTTCCTTAATAGGTGAATCAATGTCTTTTCCACTCAGCATCTGTTGTTCCTCGGCATTCAAATTGCTTGGATCATCAACTGTATAATCCAAAGGACTGTCTACAGTCAGATCAAAAGAGTTTGTTGCATCTAATGTATCCTTGGTCATGTCCTTTGCTACTGCAATTTGATCTTTAAGTATCTGTGGTTTAGGGGTAGTCTTTTCTTCAACTTCTTGTGCCTTTGGCTTAGATGTCCCTTCACCAGATTTCTTATCTTTTGGAATGAGCAATCCAAAAATCTCTTTCCAGATCCTTGTGCTCTGTTGTACTAAACCTTCTATGTCATTCTTCAGAACAACATATCCTCTGAGTTTTGGTACAAACCTATTCTTGTACTCCTCAATAAATTTGACTCTTTGTTTAGAGGTTAAGTCAGGTATTATTTTTGCTAGGGTTCCTTCCCTGATCTGTCTTTCAATGGCAAGTGCAAATTCCCATTTGCTTGACAGAAAGTCATATAGTTCATCAGGCACATGATTTCCTATCTCTGTAGGAATCAATTTGAAGGTACTCATCATGTCCAAGAGTGCTTCCTGAACTTTGTGCCTATCTGCTATTTTCAACTTGTCATATTTGATGAACTTAAATGTTGCTAACCCTGCTAAATTCCTTAAAGTATCACATACCTCATCAATGCTTGCTGGTTTCTTGAATTGAGCTTTAGGTATGTTTGTGGGTTCATCAGTTTCTATCAACTCCTCATCACTATCTAGCCTCAAATTTAATTTCCTTCTTGGTCTCTTTGCTGGCCCACTCGGCTCAGCCTTAGGAGCAACTTTTTCTTGCTTACCAAAACTACTTTCTACAAATTTTCTCTTACCATACACTTTTGTTTGCACTTCTACTGGGGAAGTAACAGTAGATGCTCTTGTCCTTGGACGATTAGCTGCAGGAGGTGTAAACTTGGGTTTGGCTCAGCTAGGCTTGGTTACTATGACAATTGATGGCTTCTTGCCCTTAGCTTTCTTTGTAACTTCTTTTGATGCACTGACTTCATCCTCAGTAGAGATATCCTCACCTTGTCCAGTTGTCAGACCTAGAGGTGCATCCTCAGGTTCTTCATCACTACCCAACCCAACCAGTTTCTTTAGATTTTTCACTATCTTCTTTCTTTTCCTCTCCATAGTTCCTTCATTCAAATTTCTAGAGATATTAGCCTTAGCTTCATCAAAGTTTCCAAATCTTTCTATTGTGGTGTCAATTGCCTCAGCTAGGAGTGCAGTTATGGCGGCTAATGCTTCATCAACATTAATCTCATATGGAAATGGCTCTAAACATGTTATTCTAGGAGTCACTGCCTTGATATAAGTGTTATCTGTATCAACTAGAAAACAAATTTCCTCATAGTTTTTTTCCACTAGTGACTTAGGAATCCTAGTCCTTAATCTCATTCTCTTCTTGAATTCTACAAAATTGCTACCCATAATGCTATTGAAATTGCTCCCTAATTTCTCTATACATTCACTAATCTGAACTGTAATGGGCCTATCCTTTTTCCAAACAATATTTCCTAGTGTAGGAAATGTATCCTGAATGTAGAAG
>MU227720.1:2644957-2664653 GCA_018584345.1 Thuja plicata | reverse complement strand
TCTCTATACATTCACTAATCTGAACTGTAATGGGCCTATCCTTTTTCCAAACAATATTTCCTAGTGTAGGAAATGTATCCTGAATGTAGAAGAATATAAAAACTAGTAAAGAACCAAACTTACATGACGAGCTCTTAACCTTTCTGATTGATGCAAGGTTCTTGGCTAACTGTGTCTGTTGTAGCTCAGCAAGATCATATGTGTGATTCTTCTTCATAGTTTTCCATGCCTGATCAATTGATGTACATGGAACACTATCCAATCTTCTGGAATGATAGAACTTGTGTGCAATTACCCTTACTCCAAAGTCAAGTTCTAGGTCAGTAATTGTAGAGATAGTCATACCTCTGTTATTCCATACTACTCCAGTGTTCAATGTAATTTCCTCTTTGCTATTATCCCTCATGGTCTGCTTTCCATTCACTACAGGATATCCAGTCATCTAATGAATCATGCTTCTGGTGATCTTGACTGGTCCATTGTCTAGCCACATGCTCATGTCATGAACTCAGCTAAGGATAACCTTGATCCATTCATCTTTGAGACCTTGGGGAAAATCTAGGGCACGAGTTAACCCTTTTTCAGCTAAGTGTTTTAATTCTGCCTTCAAAACTCCATTTTCACACAGTTTGTTGTAGGATTTCCTTAATTCATTATCACCTGATTCTCCAATTTTAACCATATAACATGATCAAACATCATGAATCATAAGTACCTTGGGAGGAATGGATGAGAGGGATCCTGTTAAATCACTCTGTATCGCACTTTCAGGGATGGCTCAAAAGTTGAGAGGTTCACATTCATCACTCTGAGTCAACTGAATTTGTTCTTGTTCTGCCTCCATACTCTTGGCTGGTGTGGAAGAACTTGCAGCCATAATTCTAAAATTTAGGGTTTGAGAGATGGAAAATAGAATACCTCAGCAAGTGATGCTTCACACTAATCTCTATTCACTATTCGCTTTAAGATTGCCGATGGCACATTGATGAAATCTCCGTTCCTAGCTTTGTTAAGATCAATTTTGCAAATCACTTCAATCACTTTGTAAATAGTAAAATTGCAAGGTAAAAATGAAATATCAACTATTCATCCTTTTTATGCTTCAAAGGGTAAAAGTAGGTGAGCATTAAATTTTTTTCTCATTGATTTAGTGCAAGCCAGCTATCCTCGACGTTAAAACAACTTCCATCCCACTCGGCTCACTAAACTCGGCCTTCACAAAATTTTTACTCGGCCAACAAAACTCGACACTTACTAAAGAACTCAGCTTTAGTGTCCATGATAGATACTCAACACCTATAGTGCAATTTTCTCATCTCGGCATTTTTTATTCAAATATGTCCTAGTGCATCTTAACATATGCAAATATGGAATTTTTGTACATTTCATGTTTGGAACTGATGTAAGATAAGATTTTTTTTTAAACACAGTTCCTTACATACCTCTTTCTCTTAGTTGGAGATGATGTGATCACCTGATCCATTAGATTTGGTGACCTCGGCTTCATTAGCTTCACTGCTGCATGGTTCAGACTTCTTAACCCATGTCTTGTTCATCTATGCTCTAATTTGCTCAACTGTAGGTGCAGGTACTCTAGTTTTGCAATCTTTCCTTATATGACCAATTTTTAGACAACTGTGACAAACTAGGCTTCCATTCATCCAACTTTTAGACTTTCCTCTAAAATGTGTCCTTATGTAGTTTTCTGGAACATGTCCATACTCACCACAGTAATGACAACTGTGCCATGTGTTGTAGTCCCAATTGTAAGTATTGACTTTTCTTGGTGATTTTCTCTTTTACCTTTGATGTCCTCTATTGTTTACCTTTAGATCTACAATCTTGTGCTCTATGACCATATTTGTGACAATTATAGCAATTACCATTGAATCTATATGTTTTTCTTTCCTTTGCCTTACATGCACGTGCTTGATGTCCAAATTTATTACAGTTAAAGTAGTAACCATTAAAGTTAGTTTTCGGATTGGACTTACCATTCTTGCTTTGGAAAATGTTTGTTGTATGACCTGGTTTCCCACAGTGGTGACAAATAGGTTTCTTGTTTCTCGGCTTTGCATTATTTCTTTCACCTATCTTAAATGATTCTCCATCTTCAGTGGTTGTATGTTGTTCAATGTGACCTAACCCAGAAGAATCTTTAGGTCTTCTTGATGCTTCCACCAGTTGTTTAAAGTAGTTCATAGCTACACTTGGATCATTCACTCTATTATTGATTTCTTTCTCAGATCTCAATTCATCTTTCAATTGACTATTCTCAGATCTAAGATTAACAATCTCCAAGTCTTTCCTGCTGATCTCCTGATTCACAACTAGTAGTTGATTAGCCATGTCCACTTGATTGACTGTCATGGTTTGCACATCATGTGTTCTTTCATCAAGTCTGGTAGTCAGCATTCTCTTTTCTTCTTCTTCCATAGCCTTGTCATCTTCGAATTTCTTTTTCTATTCAACAACTTCACACATTCTTATTGATTGGGCTTCTTGTTCCTTTTTCAGATTTTTGACTTCTTCACATAGTGCACTATTCTTTTCTAGTAGATCTACTATTGCTACATCGCTCTCAGTAGAATCTCCACTCTAAAATAGATTTGTGGTGTCCTCTTCCTGATAATGAGTTTCATTCATCTGCTTGGCCAAATCTTTTCTTGTAGCCAAGGACTTCTTTAATTCTTTTCTTGCATACTCAAGCTGTTGGAGTGCTAGCTGAACATCAATCATTTGATTCTCAATGACTTTACCCATCTTGTAGATCTCCATCTCAAGATCTGTATTCTCAAGCTGATTATAACCTTTTAGAGAACTCTGCTCTGATACCAATTGTTGTAAATACAATAATGGGAAAGCAAGATACTGAGAGAGGGGGTGGGGGGGGTGAATCAAATCTTCAAATATAAATACTTAAAACAAACTGATAACACATTCATATATAAATGAATCTAATGTAATCTCAAATAGCATCCACACCATGAAATAAGTAACACATAACACAATAAATTGGTAACCCAGAAAACCAAATAGGTAAAACTAGGGTGGGGATGACACCCACAAAAGTCTCCACTACTGCAACAATAAAGTGTACCTGTTAAGGTTACAATGTTGGATTACAAAATGTAATCTACCCTGTTAGAGGTCTGCTCTATTAAAAGCTTTAGATCATTACAATCTACCTTGTTAAAGGATTTAAACTTACAGTGAAGTAAGCACTCTATTAAGAGATAAATAAAGGCCTGCTAAAACCACTTTGTTAAGAGATTTTCACCTGATACAATGATTAAAAATTCTCAAGTATTGATCCTTTGATATGCACTCTGATGTTGATGATGGATATCCTCTTTTCATTATCTCTTTTGATCTTATAATCTGATATATCTTTACTCTGTTGTTCACTGTGTTATGCTCTGCTTGATCTCTGCTTCTAAACAAAATAACCCTCTGTGCATTTCACTTCAAAATGCAGTCACTTCAACAATTACTCTTCTGCCTCTTGTACATACATACAAAATAGGGTTTTGAAGCAATCTAATATATCTATATAGATCTGACAGTGAGATCTAGATCAATGATCAAGATCCAATACCCATACCATGATGGTATTACAATTAATGCTTACAATGAGTCATGCATAGGATAAAACAATTAAATACATAATTAACTCCGTATAAGAATATTAAATGCACACATAAGTTAGCCCAAAAATCTTATACAAGTTGGCCGAATCACTTATCCTTGAAGTTTGTATCATTCCTAACAAGTATAAAAAAACTGTCCTGCTCGACACTTTGACTGTCTATCACTCGGCACTTAATATCCCTGTATCCTACTCGGCTTGGCAATGTAACTCGGCTCGGAAATGTAACTAGGCAAACTGAAAAACTTCTTGACAATGTTGCTCGGCCTTGCATAGTTTTAGCTTGGCTACAATGATAGCCAACTAAAACTGCCAAATGAAATGGCTAAGTGTTGGGCACTAATCATCAACAAAACTTAGAGATTAACAATCCCAATAATTGTTAACAACCCACGATAAATATCAATAAGATTAAAAACCAAAATATTGAAATTATGAAAAGGGCTTTAGTGAGCCCAAGGGTGCCTAATCTATGACTAATGGGGAAGAAATTATTATGGCCTTGTGGAAGGCCCAACTAACATATTTCAATGAATTGAATAATGTCCTCTAGTTTCCAAAGCAACTTGAGTACCATGACCACTAGCTCTCCTTAATTCACCTGACCAATATAGAGAAATTTCTTTTACTGCCTAGTTTTGATCCCATTATTCAATATATGTTGGTTGTAGTCCCTTCTGATCCATGATTTTAATTAGACCATTCTCCATCTTAATAAATCTAGCCTCCTCTTCTTCCCCGGTCACCAAATTCTCTACTCTAGAAAATTTTCAATCCATGAAGGTCCCTCATTCTTCTATAATTTGTATAAAGTCACGAGGAATCTATTATTCCTTTTTTTTTCAAACCTTCTAACCCTAAAAATTTGTTGATCCAGAATGATTAAAATAAGATATCTTTTAGGTGGCTAACCATTGATGATAGTCAAATCATTATTCTTAGGCAACATGATAGTCAAATTATTATCAATATTTCTCAAAACCCTCGTTAAATCTTCTAGAAGTTCCATCTCAAATATATTATGATAGAGTTTTTCTATGACAATATTTCTCATTCCTACAAGAAGCAAAGTGGCTAAAAACGCTACATGGATCTTTGTGTTTACCCTATACTTATGGTCAAATCTTAAGAATTCATCTCCTAAAATCCCTTGGATTACTAAAACCAAAATTATATGCAAATTTTACAATACTAGTTGCATTCATTGCTATTTAATATGTCTCTGAAATACCATCTATATTTTAGGCTTTTTGACCTTGATTAGTAAAGGGGATTCCATGGTCTGAGTTTCAAACCTTTAGAATGATCTTCAATTCTTTGTAAAACCTGCAAACATTTATCAAAAACCACAACTTGAATTTCAAATGGATGCCCTAGAAGACTCAATCCTATGAGATGGTTTTCAAAAATGAAGAAAGATAAATTTGGAAAGTTGAAATACAATCATTATGACACCACTCCCCCAAAAGGAAGCAATTAATGCCTATATAATGTAATAATATTATTAATTATTGAATTATATATAAATAGTGATTTTTAATAGCTTCGACTAATACCTCTTTATTTATTGATTGCACCTTTACTTCTATATTTAAGGAGGTCCTTAGGCAATATACTATTGCATTCACTTCTCTACAAATAGTGAATTAGTTTTGCACCAATCAACCAATCATAAATCACTATTTTTTTCCCTTCACTATTTGTAAAGTTTAAACATTTATTTAGGAATTAAATATATTCTATAAATTACATATCTCAGTAAATTTGGTTCTTTTTTTTGGAGTATTGAATTTTATTCCCCAAGATTTGCTAAACACCAATGTTAAAAAAATTAAAAATTTGAGACACATATATTAAATATATTAGGTGTATTATTTTTATTATATTTTTAATATAATTTTATGCAAAATACTTATTTAAAATTTTAAAATATATTTTCAATATTATAGTGATTGATATTATATATTATTTTAAAATTTTATTCAAATTTATTTCAATAATTATTATATACTTATGTATTTATTATATTTCCTTAAAATTTATTATTATTTTCTTATATGAATTTTAAAAATTAAATAATAATATTTTTTTGTATTAAATATAAGTATATCAAAAAAAAAAATGGAATACATCAAGAGTATTTAAACAAGTCTACGAAGGCAGTGCCTTCCCACAAGGTTCACAGAACAAAATATAGAGTATCACATAGATCAAAATGAGAAACAAAAAGAATAGGCTAAAGGAAGCAGTCGACTATAGCATCGACCCAAGTGGTCCAGCCCTTCTCTCTCTCCATCTAGGCGACCTTCTTTTTCTCTTGAATTTGGGCCAGCATGGCCAACTCATCTTTCTTGGATTTCCTGTTCCTTTTAATTTCCCTATTGAGCTTTAGCACGGTCTTCTCAAAGTTCTGCAGGTTGTCCAGGTTGTCCCTCCACTCATAACCGTTCTTGAGCTTGAAGACAAAGAAAGTGGCATGTCCGGTCTAGAGAAACCTTCTCAGCTTCTCTTTGTCCATCATCATGGTGGTGTGCACCTACAAGGAGATATTAAGAAAAGTGAGTTTCATTAAAAACTCAGTAAGGGCCCTGGGAGAGTCTTGGAATCTTTCTTCATTCCTGCATTTCCAAATCTGCCATAAGATGTAAGATGTTAAGATATTCTAGAAAATGTTAGGATCCTTTTTAAGACCCATAATATGACCAGTAGCAATTTCAAAGAGAGATATGCTAATAGGATAAGAAATGCCAAAAAGTTTCCATATAGACCTGGCAAAAGAACATTCAAAAAAGACATGCCTGCTAGTTTCCAGAAGTTTACAGAACTTACAACAGTTGTCCTCATTGATGCTAGATTGGATAGTAAGCCTATCCAAAAAAAATAGCCATTTAAAACATTTAACTTTCGGTTCAACATAGCCTTTCCAAAGGATATCAAAATACTTTTTCCAAGAACAATTATCCAGGGAGGAATACCATTTATCATTAATATGGTTAATGATGGCACCGTCATACCCAAGAAACTTGTATATGTTCTTAGTTTTGATCTTGGATAGGATGGTCCCATCAGGCCATTTACATTTTAGAAATCTGTCAGAGTCAGTGTCACAAGTGGTGGGGAGATCCTTAGTAGCTTTAAGGATCATGTTATCTGTCTTTTTTTGAGAGGGAGGGATATCATAAGAGCTGCAAATGTTATCCTAGCTAATCAGTTGGTCATTTTCAAATAGATCCACAAACTGAGAAATGCCTCTACTAGACCAAAATCTAGCAGAGCAACCTTGGGACAGAGCCAGAGGTTTACCAGAAAGATGAAGGTTCCACCAAATGGATCTTTCACCATAAATATGGGTGGCGTCATGAAAGTCCTTGTTAGAGATAAATTCTCTAACATGGTTCCAGGCTTTCCAGATCAATTTGAAGACCTTAGACCCTTGAACGTTAATGGTAAAGTTACCAATAACTAAGTCAGCATAAGGGAGATTCTTCCAGGACTTAGCATTCTTAGGACAACCTCGTTCAATATTATTTCTAACAAGAACCTTCCATGGCATCGTGCCATCCATGGAATGAAAGATCCACTTGGCAGCAAGGGTAATACCCTGAATCCTAAGATCTTTCAAACCCAAACCCCCAAGAACCTTACTATTGCAACACCATTTCCAATTAATAGCATGAGATTTTTTATTGCCTTTGCCATCAGACCAAAGGAAGTTCCTAACTGCTTTTTGAATCTCAAAAATCTAGTAGTTGTTAAACATCCAAGCAGAAGAGTAATAAATGTTATAAGAGGACAGGATCTTTTGGCAAACTTGAAGTCTATTGGCCAAAGAGAGGGAGCGATTGTGCCATTTGTCAAGCTTGTTGGTGATTTTCACTTTAACCCAAAGCCACATGTCTTTAAGTGAGGGGTTTATAGCAAAAGGGATTCCTAGGTATCTAACAATCTTCTGAGGACCCCCCCCATTGAAATTAATACTGATTGAACCAATCAGGAGGATCCTCCTCCCAGCCAAGGCACATGGATTTGGAGTGGGATAGCTTAGCATAGACATATTGAAAAAAAGATTAAGTTTGGTCTGAAGAGCTTCAAAGTTGTCCTTAGTAGCTTCAAAAATAATGGCGGTATCATCAGTGAATTGACTATTAATAAGAACATCCTTATTAGGCAGTGTAATTCCTTTAACAGCTGGGGATAAGGTATTGTCCCTAAGAAGGTAAAATAGGGCATCAGAGGCGATAGAAAAAAGAGCAGGCGCCAGGGGGCATCCCTGCCTAATAGACCATTCGAGGGGAAAGGAGGTAGATAGAGAGCCATTAATGTCAATTTGTGCACAAGCATCATGGAGGAGAACCTTAACCGCATTACAAAAAATGTATAGGATTTGAGAAATACAAATCCACAGAATGCCAAGAATACCTGCATGCAAATAACCTGTTACAAGAGAGAAGCAAAAGGAGGAAAAAGAAGAACTCAGAAGTTACTCAAAAAGTGAGAGCAAAATTATAATCTCAATTAATGAAAAAAGAATTACAAGGTTCAACCTATAACGGTGAACAAAACCCTAAAGCCTAAAAAAGCTAGGTTGCACATTAATAATTAATAAAAGAATTAATTATTAATGCACCTAAGAGAAAGCTTAAGCACTAAAGAGTAATAAATTAATTAATTAAATCAAAATGATTTAATTAATAAGCAAACTAAAGATTACTCTAACACCCGCCCTTAAGCTAAGTGCAGGGGGTAAGCTAACCTAGCACAGCTATGAAAGCAGGAAATGGGTCCCGGCAACAAGGCCTGATTAGGTACCCAATACAAGTAAATCTCTGTAAACCGGAGAAAAAGAAGAAAACCCAGTGGGAAAAACCCCTCTCCAAAAAGAGATAGAAAAAAGAAGAAAATAAATGGCTCAAGAGACTCTCTCAAGACCATAAGTACAACTAGCCCCCCCATGGGAGAGGGATGAGACACCAAAGTCCCCCCAGAATGAAGAAACTCCTGTCACAATGGTAGATGCCTGATGTAGAATCCAAAAGGAGATCCTGAAGCGACAAATGATATTCCTCCCCTTGGGAAGAAATGAATCCAAAGGACGATGTCGAAGAAACCCTGTGAAGAGTGATGAACCAATCTGTCTCAGGATGTGTGCCATGATCGGATGCTGAAGAATCTCTTTGTCTGAACTGAAACAAATGATGCCAAATCCAAACTGATGTGGAGAATCCTGAAATGCAACCACAGAATGCACGAATAATGGTGGGCAAATAGTGATAACCTGACTGTCAAGGTAGAGGAGATGAATGTCCTCAAAATAATCCTCCAAATCTGCAATATAAGACTCAACAAACAAGAAAGATATGTCTGCAACATAAGAGTCCAAAGTATCTATGTCTGGAAGATRTATKATTTTMTKCTGCACARAATCAGGAGCAAYAGGAGATGYYGATGAAGTCTCAGTCTGAAGAGTGGGAACTGTGAGACAAGCCTTTGATCCATCAGAACATGTAAGGGTGTCTAAATACTCAAGCTCCTCTAAAGTATCATGATCAAAGGGTGTATTCTCTCTCCAAGAAATGGGTATGAGACAATTTGAAGCAGGATCCTCTAGGAATGGAGATAGATTAGGGTCTCCATAGATCTCCCAAAGACGTGTCCAAAGTGGGTGAGTACAATCAATGTCCGATATAGCCAACACAGTGTCATGATCAACACTAGACACTATAAGTCTTACTATGTGATCTCTAATAATATCCCATGCTAATTTTCCCTCTGAAGTGGCTGGTTCAGGTATGAGATCATACAAATAAGGCAATATATTAAGCCACCTACAATGTGTAAGTATACCATTTGCCCATGACTCATAATTACCCCGTTCTAGAATAACAACTGAAGGGTGAGTAGAAAAACCCATGATAACTCTTCAAAATGAAACAAACTTAGAAATCTGAACTTACAGCATTTAGATCAAATTAATATTATCCATCCCATGCAAGTAGAACCCATGTAGGTGCCAGAATGTCCAAGTAATTGAGCAAAGTGTAAAAAAACACAAATCTGAATGAAATTTACTTGGTAAATTTTTTGATGAAATAGATAGTAAATATAGAAATATCACTGCAACACCTTTCCAACGCCTATTCATTTTCACAAAATGGATTTCGGACGCAAAATATATGCCCCTGAGAGTGAAAAACACAAGTTCTGACTTTGACTGGAAAAACAGATATCAAAACTGAAAAAATAGAAAATCAAACCTACATGATGACATAGATCTCGGAAAGATCTTTCCGACAATATAAGGAAGTTGAAATTCCGATACCGTATGCTCAAGATATGGCCAAAATACCAAAAGTGCTCAAAACTGCCCCAAAGAAGGTTTGAAAGTAAACCCTGGTGGTTAGGTTAACCACTAGCGGTTAACTGACGGCGGCGCCCATTTACAAAGCAGCATTGATTTTTAACACTGCATGCATTATTTTTTAACACAAAAATCAATTAAAAATTGATTTTTTTGATTTTTTTTTTAAATTTTTCACCTCGAAATTTGAGCCAGAGAGAGAAAATTTTTCCCAGAGGCTACTGTGGCAAAAAATGGTGAAATTTATATGAAAATTAACTCTCCCAGGCCTTCTGAGCGTGATGGTGGTGTTCATTTTAGCTCAAAGTGCTCCAGAAAAAAGTGTATCTTCCAGAATGAATAAGAAACCCCAGAAAAGTTATGGTTTTTGCCCTCGAATCACAGCTTCACAAACCCCAGACCAGACAGCAGTAGTGTGGCTCTGATACCATATAGGATTTGAGAAATACAAATCCACAAAATGCCAAGAATACCTGCATGCAAATAACCTGTTACAAGAGAGAAGCAAAAGGAGGAAAAAGCAGAACTCAGAAGTTACTCAAAAAGTGAGAGCAAAATTATAATCTGAATTAATGAAAAAAGAATTACAAGGTTCAACCTATAACGGTGAACAAAACCCTAAAGCCTAAAAAACTAGGTTGCACATTAATAATTAATAAAAGAATGAATTATTAATGCACCTAAGAGAAAGCTTAAGCACTAAAGAGTAATAACTTAATTAATTAAATCAAAATGATTTAATTAATAAGCAAACTAAAGATTACTCTAACAAAAAGAAGGAAAACCAAAAGCTTCTAGCATCATTTTGATGAAGTTCCATTCAATTCTGTTGTAGGCTTTTTCAAAGTCTAATAGAAAGATGGAAGAATTCTGATGGGAATATTTAGCCCAGTGCATGGCTTCCCAACTATTGATGACATTATCAAGAATATATCTGCCTTTAATAAATCCAGTTTGAGTAGGGCAAATCAGTTTAGGAAGAATGTTGACAAGTCTGGTGGCTAAGATTTTGGCCAAAATTTTGTAGGAGACATTTAGAAGTGTTATTGGCCTCCAATTTTTGATGAGGGCCTTATCCCAATCCTTGGGGATAAGTTTGATAATACCACAGTTAATGGAATTGCCGAGAGAGCCATGGGAAAGCGCCTCTGAATATATCTCAAGGAGATCCTTGCAGATCCACCTTTGATCAGCTTTATAGAACTCGATGGGGATTCCATTAGGACTAGGGGCCTTGTCCAACTTAAGAGAGTTAATGGCATTACCAATTTCATCAAGAGAAATCTGTTTGGCAAGGGTAACAATATCCTCGGTAGACACAATTTTAGGAATCAGAGCATGCCCCTTGTCCCTGAGAGAGGAGGTCGCAACCGAATCCTTAGAGGAAAACAAGTTTTGATAGAATTTAGCAAAAGTATCGTTAATAGAGTCAAGATCTGTAATCTCTTGATTGTCAACGATGATCCTTTCAATGGATTCATGAGTATGTTTGTGTTTAATAAGATTGAAAAAAAACTTAGAACCCCGATCCCCATATTGCAGCCAATGAGCTCTGGCCCTAATCTTAGCTCCCTTAGTTTTAATGACCTAATGCCTCCTAAGTGCATCTTTAGCTTTAATAACTTGGGAGGTAAGTTCAACGTCAGAGGGGGAAGGTTGATTATTAACTTCAGCAACAGCTAATTCATGAGAAAGATGTTTCTCAAAGAATCTGTAGTCCTTGGCCCATTTCTGACCAATAGTTTTTAATAGGTTCTGCCAAGCAAGGATGTTCTTATTCCAAATATCAATAAAACTACCATTGGGGAGGTTATGTTTGTTAATAATGCTGATGATATGGATAGCAGAGAGGACTTTGACATCTCCGAGAAGACTGGTGTTAAGGATGAATTTGGGTCTAAGGCCACGACTAACAGCATGGGAGGTGCTGAAGATGAATGAGGCAAAGATGGGGTGGTGATCGGACAAGGATGTGGGGGTGACAAGAACAGAGTTGCCACCATTGTCTGGCAGGACAGAAAAAAAAGTGCTTACAAGCATAAAACCTATCAAGTCTAGAATATATTCTAGCATGACCCTGTTGATAGTTGCACCAGGTGTGCCAAATACCTGGATTGCTGGCCTTGTTGCCAAACAAGGGGTCGAAGAGGTGTTTAGAGTTTTTAAGCCTATTCTAGGTAACTTTCTCTCTATCCTTTCAGGCAAATGGAAGTCCTCCATTCTTATCATCCTTACATTCAACCATGTTGAAATCAACAACAAAAATCCAAGGGATGCCAGGGAGAGAAGACAACCATTCCCAAAGACCAATTCTTTCATTAACATCATTAGATGCATAAACAACGCATATGCCAAAATCATTATTGTTGTAATTTAGAGTGACCCAAACAACACAGTTACAGGGGGAGATGCCTTGATTGCTAATAAACTTCGCCCATTTAGGGCTCACAAGCAGGGCAACCCCACCTCTACCCTTTGGGTGGTTGGTGGAGATTTTAACAGCCTCCTTCCATATAAAATTAAGATTGGATTCCAGAATAAAACCAATAGATTTAATTTCTTGCAACATAAGAAAATCCAAGTGCTTACAAGTAGATAGTAAATTTTTAATAACATATTTTCTATCCGGGGTCTCGGGTCCCTTAATATTCCAAGAAAGACAATTCATGAGGAAACATTTGAAGGGGAAGAACGCACTTCAGATGATTCAACACAGGTTTTTATCTCATCAGAACACATTTCATCATCATTTTTTTTAATATTTTTATTTTTTGATCCAGGAGGTCTCCCTCTGCGTTTAGAGGTAGGAAAACCAGACAAAAAATCTCCTTCATTATCGGTTAAGGTTTCGGGTTCCGCAGAAGGAACAACTCGGGAGTGTTCAAATTTAATTGAGGTTTGCGAAGCAGAGATTACCGCCACAAAAAATTCATCACTGATCTCCTGAAAGGGTTTGGAAGGGTTCGGAGGAGGCAAGGAGCTAGGGTTCAGAGGGACGGAGGTGGCAGCTTGGGAATTAGGCGAAGAGAGTTCAATAGGACTGAACATATTTGAAATGACAGGAGAGGAGGGGGAAGGAGGTTTGGAGGATGAGGAAAGGTTGTTATTCTTGCGTCTACGCTTTTTGGTCACACACTGGAAACCATCCGATTAGGGATTATCTATCGGACAAGGTTGAGAGACGACAGGGGCGACATTAGGGTTAACTGCAGAGGAGGATTTATAATTATAATCGGTCTAATTCATGCTAAGAATCACAGTTTCCATGTCCATACTAGATTCCTTAGGGTTGGGAGTGGGTTTCTTAAGAAGGATAGGACAATCTTTGCAAAGGTGCCCTTCTCGGTGGCATAAGAAACATGCATTAAGACCACCAAGAAGTTCAATAGGGAAATTGTATGAAGTATTTTCAACATTGATATGAAAAATTGGTGGTATTTCCAACCCAAGATTCAGGGAGATGAGGATTCGGGCATCCATGTGAGGAACAAGATGCACAGTGTCATCTATATGAATCACTTTCCCTAAAGGTTGAAGCAATTGAGGGATAAACCTCCAAAGAAATGGTAGAATATGCTTAATGACAATCCAGCGGGGATCTGAGAGGGCCAACACTTCTTCATAATTTGTATCAGGAGACCAAGCAATAGCTCTAAAGGAGGCTGAACCAACCGACCAATACTATTTTTTAAGCACTTCAATTTGAGCTTCATGGTTAACAAAAAAAATGACAAAAAGACCCTTTTGAATGTGCCGACACAAAGAAATATGAAAACCCATTTTAAGATTCCAGAAATTATGAAACCAGTCATCAAGAAACTTTCTAGGAGGGCATTTATCCAGATCAACAGCTGAGAAGAAGATAGCAATGCTTCTTAACCTACTCTTTTCCATAACAATTTCAGCAAGCATTTCAGAATTGGGAGAAATAGAGAAGGAAGAACCAGATGTCCCAGAGGCCTTACCGGGGCTATGGGTTCCATTGGTAACGACAAATTTGGCTTCGGTGTTGGTGGAGATGCCTGCGTTTGCTACAGCCTCTGAGAAGGATCTAGGTCTCGCTGAAGGAGTTTTAGGAATTGGGACAGGGGAAATGGGAGTAATAGGGTCGTCATTAATGGAGCCTACCCTCGGCGAAACCGAGGAGGAGGGAGTGGGTACGATCGTAGGCGGAGAGGGATCAACATTAATGTCATTACACATCTTTTGAGTTGAAATGAACACACATGTTATGGGAGGGAGTCCATCGCCAGCTGGCAGTCCCTGTTGTTGTCCACTACTCACCACGGTGGCTTTGAAAATCCCGCCACTGCAAATGATGGAAACGCTATCTGCCCGATCACGCTTCGTTTTCGCCACTTTAGCAGAACGTTTTCGCCGAAAAAGAAGAGCTCTCTTTTTCAAATCCAAAATAAAATCATAAAATCACTCTAAATAATAATATTAATAAAATATTCATTCAATCTACATCTTAAATAACTTAATTATATATTATATGACATAAAAAATTTAATAACATTATCTATATATGTATTTTTAAAAGTTACCTATATTAGCAAATTAGACTATACTAATCATTTCATAGGTTAAAGACATGATTGAAAACATTTTTATGCTAATTAACATATGTGGAAGTCCAATTTTGTAGTATTTGGTGTGCCTTTTCTGTTATTTTAAAATTCATTATTTTATTTTTTTATTTTTAGGTTGTGGATGGTGTACATTAGTTTATACTTACACAAAATAACCTAATTTTCCTTGAATAAAACCACATACATGACTAGATATTTCTTTAGGTTATTTAATTTGTACCAATGATTTTTATTACGTTATACTAAATGATATATATAAATAATGAATACTTATACTGAGGAAAAATGTGTCATCAGTGATTCATAGTGTTTGTTCTATTTGATTTTTTTCACCAGCCTTAACACATTTTATATACACTTGCATCCCATGTTCTTATAACACTGAAAAAAAAACCCTTTGATGGAGCCCATACCTAATTACAAAGCCCCTGTAATGAAAGAGGCTATCAAAAGGTTGACATATATCAAGTTGGACATCTATTCGGTAGAGGATCCTACTATGATACCAATTCCTCAAGCTGCAATGAGAACAATTCAGGTGCAAAAACTTTAGGACCATCCACCAAATTTTTGCACTTGACCTATATGTTCAATTATGAAAAATTAGGCATATAATATATGTATATGAGAGTATTTATATTTGTGTATTTTGTATCCAACTTTTGGCCTACCCAATTAAAATTGCAATGCCAAATGATTTCCATATAAAGTCCCCTGCAAATTAAATAAGACCATTAAACACAACAATCTAAACCAGTTCTAAATGAGCTACTGTAAACAAGATGTAGCTGCTAAAATGTGGCTTAATCAAATTGTTGGACTACTATAGGGTCTGATCATGCTTACTGGAAGCACCTCTTTGTAAAGAAGTTACTCTTCCATTAGTTGTAAGCACACAACCAAAACTATAATCAGTGGTCTTAAGTTGTTCTTTCAAATAATTTATAAAACTTTAAGAGTTGCTTTGTGCACATGGATATATATTTTCTTTTATTAGTTCCTGCCATGCTTATGGCAGTAACTATAGCGGAGGGGGCAGTGCTTAAACAGTGATTAAACTGAGCCTCAGTAACCAATCAAGATTCAACCTTTCTTATGATTTATTTTCTGCTGTTATTTATATCATTGAAGTTACATGTTTGTTAAGGAAAATATCTGGTTAAATTTTTTTGGCGTTCTTTTATTGGCCTATATTTCGGTTGCAGAATAGCAGAGGGAAGTTTAGATTTCCAATGCTAGAGAACGCACATGCTGCAAGGTTTCGAGCAGTGCGCTGCAGGGTTGGGGCAGATTATAAATAACAACGACAAATGTTGCAGGTTTCGAGTAGTGTGTTGCAGGCTTATACAGTTGGCAATCATACTCAACCTAAAATGGGGAGGATTGGATGAAGATACCAAAACATGTCGGGCGTGTTCTATTTTCATGTGACACATTTTGGATTAAACCGTGTAAGACTGGTTTTGCTTCTACGTTTTGGATCATATTTGATTATCCATTATCAGGATAATAGACAGTCTAGAAATATTAAAACTAATCTAAGTCACATGATAATTGAATGTAGAATCGTCACATGATAATTGCTTTGGACTGTAAAAATCTATCCTTAATTTTGTATTCTGCAAATTGGAACATGTAAGAAGCAACATCCTTAATTTTCCATCGATACAGTGAAAGCACAACTGACAATATTTTGTATATTGATAGAAAACTCATTTCCTGAAAATAATAATAATAATGAGAAATTGGGTCTAAAAATGATTGTTTCCTAAATCTTTAAAAAGGTTAATGCCATCATCGGTGAAAGCAATAGACCTCATCTGAATTTCTACTTATTAAATAAAATAATGGTACTTGTAAAAATGCTGTGAAAGATAGCAAGATTTGACATGAATAGGTTGTTTACCTGGGAATCTTATCTTAGCATTCGTTGTGTCTTGAAATTTTTTCTAGAGTGAAGTCTTTGATAGAATACCAAAAACTAGAAGCTCCAGTTAAAGTTTCAGAGAGTCCTGCCATGCCTCTTGAAAAAATGCACCTCATGCATGGCCGCCATAATTTTTTGGTAGGCATGTTCTGTACAGCTAATCCAAATAAATTTCAAAACTCCCTCTCCCAAACCCCTGCAGCCCTTTCCAAAACGAGACATTTTCTAACCAAAGTTTAAAGTATCTACAAAGTATGTACAAGCTTTCTACAAAGTCTTTTCCATGCCCAGACTTATATTGCAATGCAAAGATAGCGGTTTGAGTATGTAGAAGCACCAGTATTAGTACTTGAAAATTTTTAAAATTCTTAACTGGATGGATTTCTTCAAACTTCCCTTTGAATGTCTTCTTGAGAAAATGTTCAACTTTTAGCTGCCGGCAAAAGACAGTTTTTTCAATAGGTAATTACAATATAAAAAAATTACATTTAAATACTACCAAATTGTTGACCTTATGGAAAGACTTGTTATCAATTAGTGCTAAAACACTTAGTCATTATAGTGTGGACCAAGCTAGAAGCTTAAAGTGTAACCTGAGCAGTTGTAGTGTAACCTGAGAAATTGCAGTTTCGATCGAGCAGACAGTGGTAATCAGTATCACCCGAGTCACCAGTATTACCCAAGTGATCAGTATGACCCGAGTACACAGTGTAGCCCGAGTGCCAGAGTTTACTATGTCACCCGAGTGTCAGCATATTTCCCGAGTGCCAATATATCACCCGAGTGGATTATTGGACGCGAGTATCAGTATTGGGTTGACTTAGTTGTTATTCTTGGATATTAATCTATATCATGGAAGATGACTTATGAAGGTAATTGATTTGGATAAGATATATATGTAAGGTACTTTATTATCCAAATTGTGTGAGAAGTAATAGTAGAAGAAAGATATCCGAATATGAAGTGGCAGATTGATTAGAAGGCTACAAAAATGTAAAGGAACATTAGAGACTCATCTATCACATTCAAATGATCAATATTATATCATTGGATCTCATTCAGAAAATTAGAGTTGCATAACAGATCACCCACTCGTTCATCCTAACGGGTGTATCAGCAAAATCCTTTAACCGGGTGGACATAACATTCCTTTACAAATCTCCTAACAAAGTTGCATACTTAATTCTATTGTACAAATCCTTTCACAAGGTGGACCTAACAGTCCTTATTGCTCCTAACAGGGTAAGCCATCAGAAGTGGTCAATTGTAAGCTTTAACTGGCTAAATTTATACTACAGTACTAAATCTTGTGGCTAACATCCCCACCCCAGTTTTACTTTCTATTTGGAAGGTTTCTAGGTAACCAAATATTGTGTCAAGTGTTGTGGATGTTTATTTCTTTTCTATTTCATGCATGCAATTAGATTAGTCAATCTAATAAAGGATAAAAGAGAATAAGTTTTAGTGGTTCCTAATTCACCCCCCCCTCTTAGTCACCTAGCCTCAATATATTTCCAACAATTGGTATCAGAGCTAAAGTTTCTCTTATCAGAAGTTTAACAACTTGAGAAAATATCAGAGGCAATGGAAATATATAGACTGGCGAAAGACATTGAAAATGACAAGCTAGATCTACAACTGGTCATGGATCAAACCAGAAAACTCAAGGAGCAACTCTCTCATTCCCTGAAAAGAAGAAAAGATTTAGCATACTTACAAATGAATGATAAAAACTACATAGAAGAAAGAATTGAATACTTATGTAAAGAAATAAGTTCTGAAGAAACTGATGTAGCCATTAAAGACCTACTTGCAAAGAATCTCAATTTACATGAAGACGTCAGAAAGTTGAAGAGAGAACAAGAAATTCATTCAATCAAAATCTATGAAGTCATGGAACAAAAGAACCAAGAAGAAAATGATAGAAAAATGGCACAAGAAGATAAAAGATTGCTAAGTACAAGATTAGAAGAAAAAAAAAAAGAAATCCATCATTTGTCACTTCAGCATGCAGTTATGATAAATCAACTCAATAGTTCAAATCAAGAAGTTATCAACCTAAGGAATGAAAATGAAATATTGTAGAATGATCTCAATACTGAAAAGCAAACCAATGAGAGCATTATGAATTCACAGGTGAGCATGGATCAGTTGATAGAGCATACTCAATTTAGACAAAATGGATAGACTGGATTAGGTTATACTGAACAAGGTGAATCCTCATAGCAAGGAGCTCAAAAGAAAAAAAAACCTACTTGTAATCATCGTGGTAAGTTAGGACATACATCAAATAAGTGTTGGAGCAATGGAAAGTCAAAGTTTAATGGTAAATGCTACAGGTGCAACAAACATGGAAATAGGGAAAGTTAATGCACTGAGAAACCTAAGTTTGAAGGAAAATGTTTCAATTGTAACAGACAAGGTCACAAGTCTTCTAAGTGTAGAACTAAGAAATGGAACCCTACTGAACAACTAGCTAAAGAAATTTTTGGTTGGGATCTTAAAACACATGGCGTAAATGTTGTCATTGTGGTGAGTATGGGCACATTGGTGCAAACTGTGCAAAGACTCAACTCAGAAAAAGGAATCCTACTAAGAGATGTTATGTGTGTAAACAACTCAGTCATGTAAGCAAGAATTGCATGAACAAAGAAAAAGTAGATACTGGTTTGAGAAACGGAAAGAAAAAGTATCTGAAATCAGAACACAGATGATTTAGCGGTGGGTAAGGAAGTCTTCTGAGAATTCATACCAAAACAATGAAGGATCGAATGACACCCAAAATAGTGAGTTGGGTGGATCCACCATCTCTGAATAAATATGCAAGGAGACAACTGGAACTATGCATACAAGCCATCATACATCAGTTCCAGATATGCTAGCAAGTCCAAATCAGTATATTGATGCACTAGGACACATTATGGTTCTAACCAAGTCAGGATCTTAGTTACATCCGAGTTACACAGGCATAACTGAGTTAAGTAAGGTTTTATGGTTTCAAAGATGTAAAGGTTAGTTTTCACTGAGCTTCCAAGCAAGTCTGAGGCCCCGTTTGTTTCACGGAATTGGGAGTGACACTTCCCGTTTTTGGGAGTGACACTTCTCGTTTTTGCAAATCCGCTGTTTGTTTCCCTAAATTGCAATTCCGGATTCGTCAAGCAAAACCGGGT
>MU227720.1:2607057-2644896 GCA_018584345.1 Thuja plicata | reverse complement strand
TTTTGCGATAATAAGGTTTTGAGTCAAATTCCAATTCCCCAAGATGCAAAA
The DNA here is from genome assembly GCA_018584345.1 of Thuja plicata. NCBI lineage: Eukaryota > Viridiplantae > Streptophyta > Pinopsida > Cupressales > Cupressaceae > Thuja > Thuja plicata. The sequence goes on along the minus strand of MU227720.1, from coordinate 2,644,845 downwards.
CCGGGATTTCAAAACCTGATTTTGTGATAATAAGGTTTTGACTCAATTCCAATTCCGCGAAACAAACGGGGCCTGAGAGAACTACCCAAGTTGTCACAACTACCAAGTACAAAGCATTTAATAAAAATCTATGATGAAATTTCTCATAAATGGTGGAGTTGAAGGGTTATTGTTTACAGTTTACAGAGTGATTAAGAGCTTACAACGATTGTAGAGCGAATTTGTTTGAAAGCATTAGTTGTAGAAAAGTTTTAGCAATCCTCTGAGTGGTTATGGCATCTTCATCCAGCAGTAAGGTTAAGAAGGGATTTGAGATGTTGGTGAGGAATGTTTTCTGCGAACTGCCAAAGTTTAAACTTTATCCTGCGATTGCAGAAGAGATAGATCCGATGGGAGCCCATTCCCAAATTCCTCTGAAGGTACTATTGATCAACGAAATTCGAGCTTTCTATCGTTTCACCATTCAACAACTAGGCACGCTAGAGTTGAATCAAGAATATGAGAAGATTTGTGTAGAAGGGAATTTGAAGCCGGAACACAAACACCTCAAAGTTAAGGGTTTAACCAACATTTTTCATATGACGCAGAACTTCCAGATAAAATGGATTAGATTTGTTCTGAGCCATGTTCATGACATGCATATCTAGTTGAAGAAACCAATGAAGATCACCAATACAATGGTACACCATGTGACAAGATACCCAATCCTCGACAAATCCAAGGCAACCAAAACCCTACCTCGGGATGACCTAGCCAAGAAGACTCTTGCCGAGTGGGACAGAAGAGGCATGAGATTGAATGGACTCACAGACATGGAATTAAAGTTTTGTATTCATGTGATTGTATACAAGATATACAGTTCTATCCAACTGAATAGTGTACCATGTGAGGCTATGGACTTGGCATACAAAGTGGTCAAGAATAATCTTTCATTCGACCTTGCAGAGTTTCAGCTCATCCAATTGAGAAAAAACATGGAGAGCATTCGGGCATCCAAGACCAATCTATGTAAGTTTGGTTCACTCTTGGTATGCATATTCTTTTATGTTCAAAATTTTTTCCCTTCCAAAGGCACAATTGTATGGAAAAAGGCAGACCCATAGTTTATCAGATAAATGAATTCGTAGAAGAATTAGGAGATAATTTTGAGAGCATCATTGATGCATACTTTGAGAATTTCAGATAGAAGATGCAGAATAGGTTCAGAATTCCTAAACAATTGGTAGAAGACTATAAAGATGATGTTTGTTTCCTAGTTGAATGTGACAAAGTATACATTCAAGCAGTCAAGCCTAGGTTTTCATGGGTGAAACCTCTTGCATATGAGGTTAACATAGATGAGACCAAAGACATTATTGAAGCTCTTGTGAATGAGCCTGTTGATCCCAAAGCACCATACTTTGGTACCTATGAAGAAGCAAAGGGCGGAATATCTTTGGAGATTGAGATTCCTAAAATCTTGAAGAGAGGAAGGAAGAGAATTGAGAAGATTGGAAAGAAATACGGAAAGTCTTTTGAATCTCCTTCTTTAATCACTGAAAGAAAAGGAGATGACATAAAGATAGAAGATGATGAATCTGAGAAAGAAGAAGAAGAGGTAGAAGCAGAGCCTCCTAAGAAGAAGAGGCTAGCCCCCAAGAAAACACCTAAGGCATCTACCCCTTCTTTCACTAGATCCAAAAGAAAACTGAAATTGCCTAAGGAAGATGACGAAGAAGAAGATACAATCATATTCAAGAAGCCACCACCTACCTTTGAGTAGAGGATTAAAGATTTGAAAGGAGGCAATGGTATGGGATCTCTCAAATCATTAAAGTATGCTTCCAGAACCAAAGATGAGAAGAAGATGATTGATGATGAAATAGTAGAGAAAATGGCAAGATGGAAGTATGATCCATCTGAGTTGAAAAGCACAATGACTGAAGACCTTCTCAAGGCAATCACCATTCACTAGCACAATGCAGTATAGATTGAAAAGGACATTGGAATAGAAACCTTTAAGAAAGTCATGCCTACTATAACTAGTAAAGAGGCAAAAGATTCTATGAATTAGTATGAGAGTAATCACACTCCAAGGATTAGGACATTTCAAATCATGAACAAGAAAATAGAAGATGTTGTGCAGCCCACAACAAAGATATGGAAGAAAATTTTTGAAATCAAGGAAGAAAATAAGTTAGAAAAATAGAGTACATACCCTCTTGTGCAAGATAAAGAGGAAGAGTTACCAGAGGTTCAAACCATTGAAGAATCTAATGTTGAATAGATTGTAGTAGAAGTGATGGCATCCTTTCCCCAATCACCTATTCAGAAAATCATATCTCCGAGCAAGGAAAAGGCTACAAAATCTACATCAAGTCAAGTAGGAACCAAGCACCAGGCTCCACCTACTACTGGGCCAAGCCAAACCGAGTCATAGAAGGATACTGTGAATGTCTCTATAGTTGATGTAGATTCTATAGTTGGTGTAAAGAATGTCAATGACCTATTCCAACTGAATACCGAGGAGAACACTAAGGTTGGAAAGGATAAGGATGATGACAGGAAAGGAAAAGAAATCATTCCTTCATCTCATCCCAAGGTCAAGGGTAAAGAAACAATCACTAAAGAAATTGATCTTGAAGAAGACATTGTGATTCCTAATTGGGATCTTTCTAACTTGACAGCCGAGAAAATGGATATACTTGGTGAGTTGTGGAAGAAAAGACCAAGGCAGCAGAAGCTCTGAGCTGAGAAGAAAATGAATAGAGTACTGGAAGCTATCAAAGGTATAATCCTTGATTCTTTAGAAATTAAAGTCAATGAGAATGACTCTATTATGGACCAACTTGTTGACATAGTTCACATGTTCAACATAGATCTTAATGGTAAGGAGAAATTATTGCATAAGGTAGAAGGGAAATTTGAGAATAAGGTTCTAGAGAGTGTTGCAAGTAAGATTGAAATAGACCAAGTGAAGCTAACAACTACCATTAGCTCTCTAGAAACCACTGTAAACAATGTTGTATCATTATTATTAAACATGAGTGAAACTTCCAAATTTACCACAGGAATATTTAAGACAAGTTGACTAAGATTGATACAGATTTAAAGGCAAGTGCAAACCAGTTGGCACTTGACCCTAGTTTGAGTTTAGCACATTTTTTGAAGATCAAGTATCTGATAGATATGCAGGCAGAGTTGCTAAGGGAAGAAAGTAGAACATGAGAATCCCTTACAACTATACAGAGCCAACTCCTTCCACACATGGATGTCATGCAGAAACATATTGCTCATACAAAGACACTCATACATGTCAACAAATTTTGAGTTGTAGAGCTTATGATGGAGTTTTTAGTAGAGATTCAGATTGAGTTGCACCTCCTGAAGGTGTTGCAAGATGATTGGGACAACACTTTGTCTCAAATTTTGAAGGTACATAGTGATTTCCTTTCCTACTTTGGTATTACCTTATAGAATATATTTTTGGCATTTGTGTCAAAAACAAGGGGGAAACTTATTGTATACAAGGAGAAAAAGATAAATTGTATACATATGAGGAAACACATGTACATAGCAGAGGGAGATATACATAGCACAAAAAAAAATAGTTTTGAAAAATAAAAAAAATAGAGTCAATTGTAACCGAGTTATAGAATAGTTGTCAAAACACAAGAAAGTACCCAAGCACATGGTAAGGGGGAGTTTTTACTGAGAATTTTGATAAATTTTTGGATAAGATAATTATTTTTGACCACTAATGCCAAAGGGGGAGATTGTTGATCTTATGGCAAGACTGGTTGTCAATTAGTGCCAAAACACTTAGTCATTATATTGTTGACCGAGCCAACAACTTAAAGTGCAACCTGAGCAGTTGTAGTGTAACCCGAGTAGTTGTAGTGTTGACCGAGCAAACAGTGGCAATCAGTATCACCCAAGTCACTAGTATTACCTGAGTGATCAATGTGACCCGATTACATAGTGTAGCCTGAGTGCTAGAGTTTACTATGTCACCCGAGTGTCAGCATATTGCCCGAGTGCGAGTATATCACCCGAGTGGATTACTGGTCCCAAGTATTAGTATTGGGCCGACTTAGTTGTTATTTTTGGATATTAATCTATACCATGGAAGCCTACTTATGAAGTTAATTGATTTGGATAAGATATATATGTTTTGGTGAACAGATTTGTCTCTGTTTTAATTGCAAATTGTGCTAACTCCATACCTCTTGGGAAACAAACTATCCTACAACAGTTAGGTAAGCATGAGATAATTGCTACCCTCTGAATTGTTTGAGGTACAACTCCCTATTAGAAATATCTAATGAAATTCTAAACTTAAAACCAACAACTGTACTTTTAACCTGAAAGCACATAAGGATCTCTCCAATACTCTTAGGTATTGAGGTAAACTCAGATAAAAAGAATAAAGAATAGAAACAAAGAAACGTGCAGCTTCTTTGATTTGGAAAATAATGATCTGAATGGAAATAAGGAAGAGAATTGTTCAAAGAGACAGATAAATACCATCCATTTACCATAAACCAGTAACGAGAAATATACCAATTCACAAAGTAATTGACATATCATAAATCTAAATTCACATATTTAAATTTAGCATGCATCAGAATAACGTGATCACACAAAACCAAGTCTGAGATTAATCCGATTCAAAATATCTTTCTATTCAATTCTCTTAGAAAATATATAAAATCTTAACAAAATAATAAAATGTCGAACTAAGTCTAACAGATTCCAAAATTTCTTCCTCCTTATTCCAGTATTATGCTTAGCATATATAGTTTAACAGGTTCGAGAAGCTTCCCTTAAAACTTGGCCTCTCAACCTAACAAAAAAGAAACGGTTTCTGACCAGTAAAAATAGATAGAGTAAATTTTTTTTGACAATAGTTAAAACATAAACAAAATGCCATAAATATAGGCATTAAAATTGTCACGCCATCATGTGTCTTCAGTTATTATCTCAAGATGTGGCTCCTCAGACCAGCTTGCAGCTCCAGAATGTACTCATGAGCTCCTGGATCGGATGAGAGTGGAGATTCTTCACACCATTCAGCTTCTCATGACATGCGCTCTTTTCCCTTTTGAAGTTTTGAACCTTCTCTAACTGTCTAGGTAACGGCCCCCGATTTAGGTACAACATGGACTCCACATTAGAAACCCTAGTGAAATCTTCGGCTGCAATCTCCTCTTTTTCTTTAATATCATTCATTGCATCTCCAAAACTCTTGGTCATAGCCTCTGCATCAATATTTCCCTCGTTGAAATGAGGGATACCCGACGGGTTCACAACCTTAAAGTCTTTCAGTTCATTAGTGTGCATTTCCTTGACCTCTTCCTCTATGGCACGCAAGCTTGATATCGCTGCTTTAAACAGGCCACTTTTCCAATTTATATTCCTCTTAAGAATGAAGAGAATAAAAGCATCTATCAATTTCATAGGGTTCTCTGCCAGGAACCTCTCAACCCCATATCCTTCTATCTCAATAATCTGGGACATAATAGCAGCACATTTTTCCTCATATGATTCCCAAGTTTGTATCAAGGTATTGATCTCCCCAATCAAAGCTTCTCCGCCTGCAAAAGCTGCTACAAACTCTTGAATAAATTTATTTCCTTCCAAAATGATGGCACCGACCCAGTCTCTCATAGCCACCATCAAGGTTCTACCTTGATGCATTTGTTTCAGCATTTTTTTATTGTCTGCAGAGTTAGGGTCAAATTTTTGCAGAGATTGGGCTAGAGGCAGGGCCCCAACTTCGCTAAGTGAAATAAGGAACTCGGCCATTGTTATTACAAGTTGTTTGAGTTCACATTTATCCTTGCCATCCTTCTGAGACTGACCAAGCATATGGTCTGCTGAGAACTTGAAAAGATGATCTTGAGTATCTCTATTCAGTACCCCAAACTCCATTTTTTTAATTTTGAAATCTTCCGCTACAGGTTCAAGAATACCCTCTTTGTGTTTGAAAGTATCTATCTCAGCGGTCACTTTGCCTATTATGGGGTCTTTAATCAACCTTGCATTGCTTTTGGCTTTCTTTATCTTTGGGGTATGAGTGACATATTTGGTAACAATATCTTTAACTGGTAAAGAAACGGGTTTGAAACTGCACTTCTTGCTTACTGATTTAGTTAGCCAAGGAGGAACTGAATTAGAGACCATCTTGTTTTCAACATTCTTAGGGGGAGTCACTTCTTCTTCCTGAAACTCAGACTTGTTCATCATTAAATTTTAAATCTCTTTGTCCTGTTTTGGTGAAAATGAGAGATCATCATCATTGACATCAATGTCAACGAAGCTGGAGTCAGGAGAAGCCATCTGAGAAAGAAGCCATCCGAGAAAGAATTTCAGTCCTTGTTCTAGATCTTGTTCAGGGTGCAGTGGGATGTCGGTTGGGCACAACTCTTTTCTTATTTGAAGGAAAATTACCTGCATGAGGATTTAAGGAAGAAATGTGAGAAGGATCAGGCTAAACATCAATTGAGATCGATTCGACACCAGTTTCTTTAGGAGAGGTGATCTTCTTCTTGTTTGATTTCCTTCTTTTTAGCCAATCATCTGTTCCTGAGATCGATTCGACACCAGTTTCTTTAGGAGAGGTGATCTTCTTCTTGTTTGATTTCCTTCTTTTTAGCCAGTCATCTGTGCTGGCCAGAATGAACCTAGCTCTCAGTTTGATGTTTTCTTCTTCATTCCTTGTCCAATCTACCTTGGATAGAGTTTTTGCACTAGGTTTAGTAAAACCAGGTTCAATGACTTCTGACCCATCTTCAATCACCTCAGAAATCTCAAGCTTCAGTTGCAGACTTCTAATTTGGGGAACCAACAACCGAGAATGATCTCTTATCTGAATTGCCCTTTCATCTCCTATATCCTCCCATAAATCTTCTAAATGCGGGCTCAGGTCCATATTCTTTTCCAAATTGAATGCCTTCATGGCAAACCCTTTATTGTCAAATCCCCTTCTTGACTTGTAAAAGTGCATGTGAAAGCCAACTAAATTGCTACCTATCACTGACGCATCTATCATACTCTTGCATACCAAATTTCCAAGTCTTATTGGAAGCATCGAATCCCACTTGTGTTCTGACAGATTATTCTTTAATACTGTGAACATTTGTCTATAGATTTCTGCTAAGATGAAACAATCGAAGCAGAACCTAGGCAATCTAAGAGCTTCTTCATCAAAACTGCTGACTCTTAAATAGGTGAACCGAGGAAACTGGATATAGAAAATCCTAAAACTTTGAACCAACCTTTGCACTTCTAGAGAAATTCTCTGATTTGGGGTTCCAGCTAACTGGTTACACAATCTCCTGAGAAAAACATCATGAACCCTCCTATATTCTTCTAGAACTCTGTCCTTCCTTAGCGAAGGGAAATACTCAAAAATGGTTATGTCTACATTCCATGGTTCATGAGGAGTTCTGGTAAGATCTTGGGTGCATGTGAGGCAATAAGTCAAACAGGAGGACATATAGAATTCTTTTCGCATAGCTTGTGCCTATTTGAGCTGATCTCTCAGTGAGCTCGTGATTATTTCGGCCCAGTCTAGATTTTGTTTACCTTCTAACACAATCTCTATAAAATGATACATCCATTCTTTAAAGAGAAGTACTTGTTCTGAACCCCTTATCCTGTGCAATAAAACCATGACATTATGGATGTGGGTCTTCATATGGTCCTTGGTCAGAACCTTGGGCAATCTAGAACCGCCCTTATAGTTTGATATAGTCCACTTCCAGGCTACGTTACTGAGCTTCTTATCACTCCTTTCTCAGAATTGTGCCAGTGACTGAGTGGGAGTAAAACTAGCAAAAGCTTCATCTAGAATTTTGAAGACGAACATTATTGTTTCTCTATGTATGGTTAAGATACTCTTACCCTCATTATTCAACACACCCTTAGACTTGACATCATAACGGTATATACATTGTTGAACAAGTTCCAAATATATCATAGCTAGGGGAAACACGACAGCTTGGAGTAAACCACTGGATAAAAACTCTACAGTATGCTCCCCTTCCACTGAGTCTTTCAACACTTCAACTAGTTTTTCTATGTTGACTCCCAAAAAATTTGTATCTGTGATGATTGGGGTTCTACACACTAGGCTTGTAGTGTATCCAAAGAAATGGATGCTAGACCTCATCTTTTTCTACTTCTACCCAAGTAAATAAAAGATTGTAATTCTTTGAGAAAAGGGGATAGCCAGGCATAAAATAGTGAAGCAAATGTAGGGCTTATTGGGCATTACCTGCTTTCTGTTGAAATGAAAAACCCACACTTTTGTCTTCCGCAACTGAGACTTCACAACTTAGCATTTGAAAGAAATGAGCTGAATATAGGAAATTTAAAGAAACTCAGTGTGTGGGGAAAATCACCCAAGGCATGATAATTAAATGTCGTGTGTAAGCTAAAATAAGATGAAGCCATTGATGTGACATCCCTTTTTTCATGTTGAAAGAACATCTGCCTTAACCCGCATTGCCAGCCTGACTCTTCCCACGTGGCTGACTACTTTTCCAAATTGCCATACCATTATTTTGGAGAATACACTCTGACGTGTCATATTAACCATCAACTCAGACATCACATCACCTTCATGCTTTATTTAATCCTCCATTGAACTTCTTTGAACTACTTTGAACTGAGGTTCAAAGTGGTTCGAAGTGGTTCGATGACGTGTCTAGGGTCCCACCTGCAATCACTGATATTAGGTCAGAAAATTTTGATTGAACTAATTTGAACTACTTTGAACTGAGGTTCAAAGTGGTTCATGAAGAAAAATTTGATACCAACACTTGACCGAGAGAACCGGTTCTCACGAGATGAGTTCACGACACCTTTAAAGAATAAGTTCGGAGGGAAAACTGACATTTCAAAGATTTTTAACTTGGACTTCTTCTTCAACAAGGGGGGAGAGAATCAGGTAAGACTTCAAGGAAAACATCAAAGGGTAAAACTTCTTTGATCATGGTGACTCAAATAGGCCCTAACATTGGCTCTGTCTGGGGACTGCAAGTTGTCAAAACTGTAGAGAACTCTAGATACTGGTTTTGCAAACCTAGAACAGGAAGGGAAAAATGACAAAACAGCCGAACTAAGACAAAAGAAAGAAAAGGAAACTAACTAATATGTACAGAAAGACCCGGGAACACCATCACAACTTGAATAACTTTAGGTCTTTCCCATTGTAGGTGAACGAAAGACTAACACCATCTGGGTAAGACAAATGAAAAGCATTAGAACCAATTGTTTCTATGATAATAAATGGGCCTTTCCATAAAGATTCAAATTTCCCATGTGAACCTTTGGGCGCCTTCATTTTATCCCATAAAAGCACTTCATCTCCCTCCATGAATTTCTTGGTATGAGCCCTCATATAAAAAATCTTCTCGACTTTCAGTTGATGCTCTGTAATATGATCCACCAAGTCATCTCTTTCCTCTTCCAGTTTATTCAGGTACATGACGCGCTTCTCCAATGAACTTTGAAAATATTGATCTTCAATTACTACTTGTAGCTTAGTCACAGATAATTATAGAGGTAAAGACACATGAGCCCCTATCCCATACACAAGCTCAAAAGGGGACATGCCTATAGCCTTTTTGGAGAAGTTCTATCAGCCCATAACGCTTCATATAACTTCATGTGCCAGTCACGAGGGTTATCATTCATCAATTTTTTCATTATGGCCACCAGATTCTTATTGCTAGACTCCGCCTGGCTGTTTCCCTATGGAAATAAATCTGATGAGTGAGCTAGTGATATCCCATCTTCATAACAAAAAGCTGAAATCTCTTCCAAAGAAAAGTATGTAGCATTATCCATCACTATCTTGACTAGGATCTCAAACCTTATAAAGATATAGTTCAATAGAAAGTCACATACAACCTGAGAGTTTGCCTTTTTGGTTGGGACCGCTTCCACCCACTTGGCAAAGTAATCAGTAGTTTTTAGAATGTATATATTCCCTACACTAGACGGGGGGTTCAAAGGCCCAAAAAAATCTATACCCCATTGTTTAAAAGGTTCTTCAACAATCACGGGCTTGAGGGGTAATGCTGCAAGTTGTGGACGCCTGGTAAATAGCTGACATTTCTCACAATTCTTAACATAGTGATACACATCCTTGAACATTCCCGACCAATAGAAATGATTCCGCAGAATCTTGAAAGCTATAAAAGTAGAGGAAAAGTGCCCCCCACAAGCTTCATCATGGAAATCCCTTAGCAGTTCTTTGTGTTGTGTGACATCTACACACCTCAAGAAGGTCCCATCAATGCTCCTTTTATACAACACATCCTGCAAAATCACATACTTAGAAGCCTTTAATTTTAAGTTACGCTTCTCTCGAGGACTTAAATATTTAGGGCATTCCCCATAGGTGAGAAAGTACGTTATATTTGAAAACCATGGGTCAGTTAGACTTACTAACAATACTGTGGGGGTTTCATTAGCTTCTTCTGTTGCCAACCCTCTATCTTAAGCCAAAATTTTACATAATCCCCGTCCCCTCGCTAAATTAGTTGGCTTGATGGTCCAATCATATTCCTAAATTTTGGCTATCCACATTGCTCTGTTATTCATTCCTATTTCTTTCTAAGTCAAGACACTTTTGACCGCCATCTCTGGGACATATATCATAGCATGGGAGTGTAATATGTAATATTTGAATTGTTTTACTGCCTTTACTATAGCGAAGGCATGTTTCTCAATTTGGGAGTACCTGAGTTCATGTTTCTTCATCGGATTGCTCATGAAAGCTATGGGTGCATCCTGTCCCATATCATCTTTCTGGGTTAAAATACCAGATAGAGTATGTTATGATGCATAACAGTAGATATTGAAGTCCTTTTTAAAATCTAGGGTTACTAGGACTGGAGCTTGAGCTATTGCTGCTTTGACTTCATTGAACGCTCCCTTCCATTCTTCATTCCACTTTAAGGGAACTTTCTCGCTCAACATATCTACCATGTGCTTAGTTATTTCTGAAAATTCAGGGACAAAATCTCTTAAAAAGTTTATTTGGCCGAAAAAGGACTTCAAGCTACTTCGGCTGGAAGGTAAGATGAGCTGTTGAATAGCCCTGTCTCTGTCTGGATCAATCTTGACACCCTTCTTCGAAACAATATGTCCTAACACATTTCCTTCTTCAACAAAGAAGATTGACTTCTTTGGATTCAGGGATATGCCATGACTCCTGCACCTTTGTAATGCCATCTCAATATCCTTTAGATGACAACTCTAGCTTTTTGAAAATACAGTCAAATCATCTAGATAAATCACAATGATCCTATTGTGAAGATCTCCAAATGAAGAATTCATTACCCATTGAAAAGTGGCACCAGGGTTGATTAACCCAAATGGCATTCTGTTGTACGCAAAAGTACCCCAAGGTGTTATAAAGGTCATCTTATGATGGTCCTCCTTTGCCAAATTGATTTGGTTATATCCATAATAACCATCCAGCATAGACATTACTTCTAATCCTAATACTGCCTGAAGCACATGTTCCATTACTGGCAACACATAGTTGTCTTTGAGGCTGGCCTGATTTAAGTTCTAGAAATCTACACAAATCCTAATTTCACCAATATTTTTCCTTATAGGAACTATATTGGCGATCCAAGTTGAGTGATGAATAGGGTAGATAATTCTAGCTTGTAGCATCTTTTCTACTTCTTTTAATATGGATTCAGATACTTTCGGGTTGTAGTTTCTCAATTTTGGCGAAAAGGCTTAGCATCTGTCTTCAAAGGAATGTGGTGTCTGAATTGGCCACCTCTAAAATTTTTAAGATCCTCGTATCCCCAAGAAAAAACATCCTTATATTATGTTAATAACTTCTTAAGGTCATCTCTTTCCTGTTGGGAACAAGTCTTCCCTATAGGAATCGATTTTGGATCAATATCGTCACCTATATTGATTTTATCATATTCCTTAGGATTATGAGTATGAGGCACTTTCTCCTTAACTTTACTGTCATCTTTTCTCCAAAATAGATGTTCTAAAGAGACCAATCCTTTAGGAATTTTATTTCCTTTGAGCTGTATGATTCTGTCATCTTCCAATGAACCTTCACAAGTTTCCTTGCACTCATTTTCTGAACCTTCAAAATAGACATTTGCAAAGTTGTTAATACACCCCGAAAAATCACTAAGCTGGTAATCACCATCAAATACTTTCCAATGCTCTACATTATCTGGTACTTTGGGTCGGTATACCATTTCAATCCTATAACTCTGAGTTTTGAAATCTGGATGTGGCAAAAGTAGTGAAGCTGAAACTGCCAAGGAGTCTGCTTTAGTATTCAAAGCTTTGGGTATAAACTCAATAGAAAAAGCATCAAAAGATTCGAGCTCATCCCATACTAAATTCCTATAGTGTTTTAACTCTTCATTTTTGACTGAGAATTGTCCCCTTACCTATTTCAAAATTAGGTCAGCATCTCCTGAGGTAATCAACTTCTTAACTCGTCCTCAATTTGCTTCTTCCAAACGTAACAATAGCGCTTTGTATTCAGCTATATTATTGGTATTTTGAAATCTAGTTTAAAAGAAAAGGAGATGCACTCCCCGACAGGGGGAAAAATCACTACTCTGGCTCCTCATCCGAAATTAGAACAACTACCATCGAACTCCACTTTCCACAAAGTATCACTTTCTGGTTCAGCAGCAATAGGTTCAGTTTCATCATCGGATAAAACTACATAATTACTGAAATGGCATTCCTGAAAGAGGATCTGAGCTTTGGGGTTATCTGAGGGGACTACAGTGTATTTGTTTTTAGGTTTTGGCTCAAGTTTTATCCTCTTATTGCCTACTGGGATAACTGCTTTAGACCAATCCATTTTTACGTCGCCTCATATGTCTTTATAGAAGGTTCTACTCAACAACATAGCATAACTGGTAGGAATGTTAGCTACTAGGATTGTCAGCTTCAATCATTTATCTGGACACGCAATAAGGAAATCTTGCACATCTTTCACTTTCCCCATCAAAGGTACTTGTTTCCCATCCATAGAGTAGCATCGGCAAAATTTTTTGGTCAAGGTAAGGCCGAGGGCTTTGGCCACCAGAGTAGGCATTATATTGTCAGAGGCCCCAGAGTCAATGATACAATTACTGAGTTTTTGTCCATTCAAAAGAAAAGAAATGTAGAAAGGATTTGAATTCTTTTCTTCTATCTCATTCTCTACAGAGTTGACATAAGGAAATCATCCAAAATCTATGAGGTATCTTTAGACACAAAAATAGGGGGTTCCTCCATAGTGGTTGTCTCTCCAATAAGTGGTCTACTTCGTTGGGTATTTGGGCTAGAATCTCCTTTCACATATTTAACTAACCTATCTAACTCTTTACGATTCATCTTCAAATATTCAGCTGGAGAGATGGTAATGGAAGTTTTTTTGTAAAACTCAACAAAATCAAAGGTAGGAGGAGTAGGAACCACATTACCTTTTGATAAGAGTTTAATCCCTGAGCTCTTCAGAGTAGAAAAGGGCTCACCATTTCCAGCTTCTTTATTCCTTGGAAAAGCATCAGATGTTCCCACGCCAGGAGTAGATTTTTGATTCCTCTGGTTTCTAGGGAGGAATGCACATGAAGTGTCTTACAGAGTCGCCAATGCATCTCTGCCTCTTTCAGAATCAGAATCATACTCTAGATAAAAATAACTTGATTGTCCTATTTGAGGAGAAGTTTTTTCTTCTTTGTATTCCTCAATCCCAATAGTATTTTTGGTTGAATTTAGCTGAATAAATCTAAGCCAGTCGGGACAAGTTTCCCCATCATGATTAGTTGTCAAATGGAAGGAGCACATGCTTTCCTTAGGCACTTTTTCAATCTGCAACCTAGGTTGCGAGCCTGTTAAGAGTGGAACTTTACCGTGGGCCTGACCAAACTATTTTTGGTTAACATCTTGAGAGGGAGATTGATACGGGGAACTTAACTTGTTTTATTGTCTTTTAAGCATCACCATGTCATTCATCAACCTCTACAATAAAGGATCAGTTGTAGCTAATGAGGAGGGACCTGCGGATTGAACTTCTCTTTTCCACTTTCCCGTCATGATGAATGTATCCTCAAGTTCAATGGCTTGCCTTTGTGCGACATTCAAATTGGCTTCTCCATCCTTCAATAGGTGAAAGCTTATATCAGGAGGTATTGCATTGAGAAATAATATTTTCTTATTTTCATCGCTAGGGGCAGAGTTGGTAGGGATCCTTTGCAAAATCCTGTTAAACTTAGCCACAAATTCTTGCATAGGTTCATGCATCTCTTTCTTTAGCTGGCTCAATTGAAGCAATAGTGAGATCTCATTATCAGGGGTCTTGAACCTCACTTCGAACACATCCTTCATATTATCCCAGCTTGTAATAGAGGCATGAGGTAAATGGTTGAACCAATCAACTGCGGTGTTAGTCAAAGTTCTTAAAAAAATCCTCATAGCGACCTCTTGAGTGGGAGCACTGAGAATACCGCATGCTTTATGAAAAGCACTCAATGATCTCTGGTTGTCATTTTTCTATCTCCATTAAACTTAGGAAAAACTTGATTAGCTCCCTTCAGAAGAGTAGTGGGTGCATTAACTCCTAAGTTCAAAGGGCCTATATTTTGGCCCCAGGACTGATTGGCAGCCATGAGTGGGGGTTGGAAGTTTAAAGGTTGAGTATTGATAACTGAGGGTATTACAGTACCTAGTGGGATAACAGCTTGGACAATTGCTAATACGATGGGCCTACTAGAAGGTGAAGGGGGTCTACTAGAGGTCTTGGTCCTTCTTTTCTTTGGGGTATTGAAATCAGGGAAAAAGCTCAAATTCTTCAGGGCTTCAAAATCTGCATCAATTAAACCTTTGCTCCGATCACCTCTTGTGTATCTTTTCTCAGCCAGCTTTGCCTATCAAGATCACGCCTAATTTCTCCTAAGGACCTCATTCCACCCTATCTATGATCATGTCTTCCTGGACAATGGGAATTCCTCTCAACCACTCCCCAATTTATTCTTGTTCTTCAATGACAAGTCAAACTTGTTGGTACTATTGATTGTTCTCCTTCAACTTCCATGCCAAGGAATTAAGATCTGCTATTATACCTTCTTGGGTATCTAAGAAAAACAAATTATGTTGCAACACTAGGGGACTTCTTCCTGACCAGCGATCACAAAACCCAGCAGCACCATATTATATTCATTTGTGAAAAATACAACTACTTAAATCCTTTTGATAGCGCACTCCCCAATAGAGTCGCCAAAAATCTATTGGTGAACAGATTTGTCTTCATGTTAATTACAAATTGTGCTAACTCTATGCCTCTTGGGAAACAAACTGGGTAAGCATGAGATAATTGCTAACTCATGCTTACAACAGCTAGGTAAGCATGAGATAATTGCTTCCCTCTGAATTGTTTGAGGTACAACTCCCTATTAGAAATATCTAATGAAATTTTGAACTTAAAACCAACAACTATACTTTTAACCTGAAAGCACATAAGGATCTCTCCAATACTCTTAGGTATTGAGGTAAACTCAGATAAAAAGAATAAAGAACAGAAACAAAGAAAGGCATAGCTTCTTTGATTTGGAAAAAAATGATTTCAATGGAAATAAGGAAGAGAATTGTTCAAAGAGACAGATAAATACCATGCATTTACCATAAACTAGTAATGAGAACTATACCAATTCATAAAGTAATTGAAATATCATAAATCTAAATTCACAGATTTAAATTTCGCATGCATCAGAATAACGTGATCACATAGAACCAAGTCTGAGATTAATCCAATCCAAAATATCTTTCTATTCAATTCTCTTAGAAAATATATAAAATCTTAAAGAAATCAGAAAATGTTGAACTAAGTCTAACAGATTCCAAAATTTCATCCTCGTTTTTCTAGTACTAAGCCCTGCATATATAGTTTAACAGGTTTGAGAGGCTTCCCTTAAAACTCGGCCTCTCAACCTAACCAAAAATAAATGGTTTCTGACCAGTAAAAATAGTTACAGTAAAAGTTTTTTGACAACAGTTAAAACATAAACAAAATGCCCCAAACATAGGCATGAAAATTGTCATGAGATCATGTGTCTTCAGTTATTATCTCCAGACATGACTCCTCGGACCAGCTTCCAGCTCTGAAATGCACTCACAAGCTCCTGGATCGAATGAGAATGGAGATTCTTCACGCCATCAGCTTCGCGCAACATGTGCTCTTTTCCCATTTGAAGTTCTGAGCCTTCTCTAACTGTCTAGGTAACTGCCCCGGATTCAGGTACATCATGGACTCCACATTAGCAACCCTAGTGAAATCTTTGGCTGTAATCTCCTCTTTTTCTTTAATAACATTCATTGCATCTCCAAAGTTCTTGGTCATAGCCTCCGCATCTATATTTCCCTCGTTGAACTGAAGGATACCCGACGGGTTCACAACCTTAAAGTCTTTCAGTGTATTAGTGTGGATTTCCTTGACCTCTTCCTCTATGGCACACAAGCTTGAGATCGCTGCTTCAAATAGGCTATTTTTCCAATTTATATTCCTCTTAAGAATGAAGAGAATACATGCATCTATTAGTTTCATAGGGTTCTTTGCCAGGAACCTCTAAACCCCATATCCTTCTATCTCAATAATCTAGGATGTAACAACAACACATTTTTTCTCATCTAATTCCCAAGTTGGTATCAAGGTATTGATCTCCCCAATCAAAGGTTCTCTGTCTGCAAAAGCTGCTACAAACTCACAAATGAATTTATTTCCTTCTAAAATGATGCCACCGACCCAGTCTCTCATAGCCACCATCAAGGTTTGAACTTTATGCATTTTTTTTAGCATTTGTTTACTATCTACAGAGTTAGGGTCAAAATTTTGTGGAGATTGGGCTAGAGCCAGGGCCCCAACTTCGCTGAGTGAACTAAGGAACTTGGCCATTGTTATTACAAGTTGTTTGAGTTCACATTTCTCCTTGCCATGCTTTTGAGATTTACCAAGCATATGGTCTGCTGAGAAATTGAAAAGATGATCTCGAGTATCTCTATTCAGTACCCCGAACTCCATTTTTGTAATTTTGAAATCTTCCGTTGTAGGTTCAATAATACCCTCTTTCTGTTTGAAAGTAGCTATCTCAGCAGTCACTTTGCCTATTATAGGGTCTGTAATCAAACTTGCATTGCTTTTGGATTTCTTTATCTTTGTGGTATGAGTGGCATATTTGGTAACAATATCTTTAATTGGTGAAGAAAAAGGTTTGAAGCTGCGCTTCTTGCTTACCAATTCAGTTAGCCAAGGAGGAACTAAATTAGAAACCATCTTGTTTTCAACATTCTTAGCGGGAGTCACTTCTTCTTTCTGAACCTCAGACTTTTTCATCATTTCATCTTAAATCTCTTTGTCCTATTCTGGTGAAAAAGAGAGATCATCATCATTGATATCAATGTCAACAAAGCTGGAGTCAGGAGAAGCCATCCGAGAATGAATTTTAGCCCTCGTTCTAGATCTTGTTTGGGGTGTAGTGGGATGTCCGTTGGGTGCAACTCTTTTCTTATTTGAAGGAAAATTAGTTGCATGAGGATTCAAGGAAGAAATTTTAGAAGGATCAGGCTGAACTTCAATTGAGATCGATTTGACACCAGTTTCTTTAGGAGAGGTGATCTTATTCTTGTTTGATTTCCTTCTTTTTAGCCAATCATCAGTGTAGGCCAAAATGAACCTAGCTCTCAGTTTGATGTTTTCTTCTTTGTTCCTTGTCCAATCTACCTTCGATAGATTTTCTACAGTGGGTTTAGTAAAACCAAGTTCAATGACTTCTGACCCATCTTCAATCACATCAGAAATCTCAAGCTTCAGCTGTAGACTTCTAGTTTGGGGAACCAACAACCAAGAATGATCTCTTATCTGATTGCTCTTTCATCTCCTATATCCTCCCATAAATATTCTAAATAAGAGCTCAGGTCCATATGCTTTTCCAAATTGAATTCCTTCATGAAAAACCCTTTATTGTCAAATCCCCTTCTTGACTCATAAAACTGCATGTGAAAGCCAACTAAATTGCTACCTATCATGGATCCATCTATCATACTCTTGCATACCAAATTTCCAAGTCTTATTGGAAACATCGAATCCCACTTGTCTTTTGGAAGATTATTCTTTAATACTATGAACATTTGTCTATAGATTTCTGCAAAGATGAAACAATCCGAGCAGAACCTAGGCAATCTGAGAGGTTCTTCTTCAAAACTGCCGAGTCTTAAATAGGTGAACCAAGGAAACTGGATATAGAAACTCCCAAAACTTTGAACCAACCTTTGTGCTTCTAGAGAAATTATCTAATTTGGGGTTCCAGCTAACTGGTTACACAATCTCCCGAGAAAAACATCATGAACCCTCCTATATTCTTCGAGAACTTTGTCCTTCCTTAGCAAAGGGAAATACTAAAAAATGGTTATGTCTACATTCCATGGTTCATGAGGAATTCCGGTAAGATCTTGGGTGCATGTGAGGCAATAAGTCAAATAGGAGGACATATAGAATTCTTTTCACATAGCTTGTGTCTATTTGAGCTAACCTCTCAATGAGCTCATGATTATTTAAGCCCAGTCCAGATTTTGTTTACCTTCTAACACAATCTCTATAAAGTGATACATCCATTCTTTAAAGAGAAGTACTTGTTCTAAACCCCTTATCCTGTGTAATAAAACCATGATATTATGGATGTGGGTTTTCATATGGTCCTTGGTTAGAACCTTGGGCAATCTAGAACCGCCCTTGTAGTGTGATACAGTCCACTTTTGGGCTATGTTACTGAGCTTCTTATCACTCGTTTCTCAGAATTGTGCCAGTGACTGAGTGGGAGTAAAACTAGCAAAAGATTCATCTGGAATTTTGAAGACAGACATTATCGTTTCTCTATTTATGGTTAATATACTCTTACCATCATTATTCAACACACCCTTGGACTTGACATCATAATGTTATATACATTATTGAATAAGTTCCAGACATATCACAGCTAGGGGAAAATCAGGCTCTTGGAGTAAACCACTAGATAAAAACTCTACAGTATGCTCCCCTTCCACTGAGTCTTTCAACCCTTCAACTATTTTTTCTACCTTGACTCCTAAAAAATGTGTATCTATGATGATTGGGGTTCTACACACTAGGCTTGCAGTGTTTCCAAAGAAATGGATGCTAGATCTCATCTTTTTCTACTTCTACCCAAGTAAATAAAAGACTGCAATTCTTTGAGAAAAGGGGATAACCAGGGATAAAACAGTGAAGTAAATTGAGGGCTTATTGGGCATTACCTACTTTTTGTTGAAATGAAAAACCCACACTTGTGTCTTCCATAGCTGAGACTCCACAACTTAGCATTTGAAAGAAATGAGCTGAAGAGAGGTAATTTAAAGAAACTCATTGTGCGGGGAAAATCACCCAAGGCATGATAATTAAATGTCGCATGTAATCTGAAATAAGATGAAGCCATTGATTTGACATCTAACCATTACTTCACTTAATTAAACCATCTTTAATCATTATTTCCATATTAAATGCTATCCCTTTGTTCGTGCCGAAAGAACATCTGCCTTAACCCGCATTGCCAGCCTGACTCTTCTCACATGGCCAACTACTTTTCCGAATCTCCGTACCATTATTCCAACAGATACACTTTGACGTGTCATATTAACCATCATCTCAGATGTCACATCACCTTTGCACTTTATTGAATCCTTCGTTGAACTAATTTGAACTACTTTGAACTAAGGTTCAAAGCGGTTCGATGACGTGTCCAGGGTCCCACCTGCAATCACCGATATTAGGTCAAAAACTTTTGATTGAACTACTTTGAACTAATTTGAACTGAGGTTCAAAGTGGTTCAAAGTGGTTCATGAAGAAAAATTTGATACCAACACTTGACCGAGAGAACCGGTTCTCACGAGACGAGTTCACGACACCTTTAAAGAATAAGTTTTAAGGGAAAACTAACATTTCAAAGCTTTTTAACTTGGACTTCTTCTTCAACAAGGGGGAGGGAATCAGGTAAGACTTCGAGGAAAAAATCAAAGGCTAAAACTTCTTTGATCATGGTGACTGAAATAGGCCCTAACAATATGTAAGATACTTTATTATCCAAATTGTGTGAGAAGTAATAGTAGAAGCAAGATATGTGAATATGAAGTGGAAAATTGATTAGAAGGCTATAGTAGTGTAAAGAAACAACAGAGACTCATCTATCACATTCAAGTGATTAGTATTATATAATTGGATCTCATTCAGCAAATTAGAGTTGCATAACAGTCCTTTACAAATCTCCTAACAGAGTTGCATACTTAATTATATTCTAAAAATCCTTTCACAAGGTCAACCTAACAGTCCTTATTTCTCCTAATAGAGCAGACCATCAGAAGTGGTCAATTGTAAGCTTTAATGGTATAAATTTATACTGCAATAATAAATCTTGTGGGTACCATCCCCACCCCAGTTTTACTTTCTATTTGGAAGGTTTCTGGGTAACCAAATATTGTGTCAAGTGTTGTGGATGTTTATTTTTTTTTTGTTTCATGCATGCAATTAGATTAGTCAATCTAATAAAGGATAAAAGAGAATAAGTTTTATTGGTTCCTGATTCACTCCCCCCTCTCAGTCACCTAGCCTCAATATATTTCTAACACAAATATAAGACATAAATGTAATATTTGTATTGGTTCCACCAAACTATGCTCTGATAATGTTACAGTCCTACAAATCAAGATTAAAATTAACTAAATATATTTAATGGTGCTTCCATGGATTCATTTAGGGCCCGTTTGGCGCAAGGAATTAAACTGGAATAAGCTGGAACAAGCATTAGTTAATGCTAGAATAAATTTATTCTCTGTTTGTGGGCATTTTCCTTATTCTCGAATTAGAAAACTTATCCCCATTTTGGGGCTTATTCTAGCATAAGTTAATTCTAAAAAAAAGCTGGAATTCATTTCTTATTCGAGAATAAGCTTTTTATGGATTCAAATTTAATTTATTTTATTAATTTTTACTTTTTTTATAATTTTTTATAATTTTTTTTTTTTAATGTGGGTATGTATATATATACACGTGTCTGTATATACACATGTGTGTAATGTGTATATACACACATGTCACATGTGTGTATACACACAAATGTGTATATACACACATGTGTGTATACACACACATGTGTGTATATACACGCACACACAAATGTGTATATACATGTGTGTGTATATACACACACATGTGTGTATATACACGTGTGTAATGTGTATATACACACACACGTGTATATACACAAATGTATGTGTATATACACATTACACACATGTATATACACATATATATACACACCTATGTGTGTATATACACATTTGTGTGTATATACGCACATATATGTGTATATATGTGTGTATGTGTGCATATAAGTGTATATATACACACGTGTGTGTGTGTGTGTGTGTGTGTGTATATGTGTACATGTATGTGTGTATATGTGTATGTGTATGTGTGTACACAAGTTAAAAATACATATTGTTCAAATTAATTAAAAAAAAAAAAATAACCTTTTATTCCAATTCCACATTATGGGATCCAAACGCAGAATAGCTTATTCCAGCTTTCGTTTTGAGCATTAATTAATTCCAGAATAGGCCCTTATTCTAGAATAGGCCTGTTCTGGATAAGTTAATTCCATGCGCCAAACGGGCCCTTACATCTTCTTCTAAAACTCTGGTTGAAAAATTCTATTAGTAGCTAAATAAATGTCACAACCCTCTTTGTCGTAGTCCAACCGAATTTTTTTTTAATGAAATGGAGTTGAAGTAATTGAAGTGGGAGAGTTGGAGAGTAGAGTCAGCATTTGTTTTCAAAGAAATGTGGGAGATGACAGTTAAGAAGAGTTTAAAGGAAGGGGTTGTTGGTGAAGTGAAGCGTTGGAGGAAGATAAGATAAAAGCATTAACTAAGCTCACCCTTGCATGGAAAAAACTAGGCAAGAAAGACTGCAGAATTTTATGAACTGTAGTGGGTGATTAATGCAGGGAGAAAGGGAGCTAGGTGTGAAACATATGGGCGGGTTAAGTTGAAGTTAAGAAGGGGGTGATGGTAGGAGATGGGGAGGAATTCAGATTTTAAACACCATTCAAAAGATGGTTGAGAAAACTCTGTCAGTTGGGGGCGATGAATATTAAGATGACAGGAGTCGGACAATAATTAGATCTGAAAGCTTTTTCTCGGGGTCTTTGTCCATAAACTGGCTAAATGATGAGGAGAATTTTCCCACATACAAACCAACTCTGAAATTCAATTCTGAAAGACGTTCATGGTGAGGTGGATGTAATAGATATTTAGCTCAAAAACCGTCAGAAAGTAGTTGACGTGCTAGTCAAAGTTTCCCAGCAGGATAGAGAATGCTTCCTCCATCACCTGTGTAAACAAATTGACAGAATGGAAAATCAATTCCCCAGGTTGAAGTCCGGTATGAGCATTTGAAGGTCGACGCCAAAGTCCAAATCAGAGACAAAGCTTTACCTACACTCATTAACTATTATGTCGAAGTATTGGAGGGGATGTTAGAATCGCTTCATTTGTACAAGGGAAAAATGACAACCATGAATATTCTTAACGACGTCAGTGGTGTGGTAAAGCCCGAGAGGATTGCGCTTCTTCTTGGACCTCCTGCTTCTTGAAAGTCTACTCTCCTCTTGGATCTTGCAGGGAGGTTAGATAAGACTTTGAAGGTAATAGGATTGGTGAATTACAATGGGCATACCATGGATGAGTTCGTGCCAAAGAAAAATTCTGCTTACAATATTAGTTCACACGATTTGCACATTAGATATCTGACTATAAGGGAAACCTTAGAATCTGTTGTCGCTGCCAGGGTATTAGTCCCAGATATGCTATTTTGACTGAGCTTTAAAGGAAAGAGAAATAACAAGGCGTCAAACCAGATCCGGACATAGATATCTTCATGAAGGCCACTGTAGTAGACAGAGAGGAGAGGAATATGATTACAAACTACATCTCGAAGGAAAAATATTGGAATCCTAATTTAGAATGGCGTGTTAGAGTCTAGAGGTGATGCTGGATTGACATGAGATTGGGCCGACAAACTGGTTTTTCATCAGCAAATATAAACTGATTTGGAGGTAGGGCATTTTTTTATTTTCTACATTTTGAGTTCTGCTTGATTGTTTATAGTGTGTTATACAATTCTTGCATAATGGTAATTTCATTGTACAGCAGGGCTTTTAATTTATTATAGAAAATGAATCGAATTGTTCTGGAAAAATTCTCTTCATTGTTTAGAATTTATAGGTTGGAATCTTTGTTATGGTTATGAGTATTTGAATGTATGCAGTGACTATCTGTACTGAGCTGTTGATTTGTACTCATTGTTTGATACATTTCTTCCAAACTAATTATATATGCGCTTTCCTTTACTTTGTTGATTGTGATCGAATGTGTCTTAATGAATAGTAGATGGAAATTATAACTGAGGATAAATCATATTTCTGACTTTGTTATTAAAACTTAATGCAATATATATATATATATATATATAAAATTCCAAATCAAATCTTTTAGAAGCTTGTATAGAAAACAAGGATCATAAAATTATATCGAGAGGAATTAGTATATAGATGTTCATGAAATTACTAGAATAGAGACCTTTTAAGATTTGAATTATGTTGGAATCAGCAAAAAAAATTATCATTTGAATACCCTATCTTGTAAGATTTGTTGGATTTCTTGGAACATTGTCTTTGAGTGTGTTTAGTGTTTGGGCTAAAGTTGTGTTACTCATTTTTTTTAAATAAAAGAGATGAAAGTCAAATCTTAATTAGTAGATATGAGAGGGAAGCATATACTTGTCAATTTATTAGACTTATATACTTGTTGTACCTGCTATGCATTGATATATGTTTACGATTCCCCAATATGTTGAGTTTCTATGAATACCTTGAAGTAAAGTATACTTTTTCACCTATTTATGCATTCTTTACTTTTCTCCATGAACTATTAGTAAACCAAGTTATACTTACCATTTGAAACAGATAGATATTGGTGAAACTTTGAAATTGACATGATTTGATAGTTAATGGAAGAATTTGTACTTATTCTCTTTATGTATGTTGAATACACCAATGAAACATGTACTAAGCATTAAGTAAGAATCTTGCACAACATTATCCATATTTTTAAAAATGGAATCAGTTTTATTTATAAATGCTTTTGGAAGTGCATGATGTGGTTATTGTAATTTGAATATGGATGTATCTTGTCACACAATTCCATTACCTCAGTCAATTTTACTTTGTTAGACTATTTCTAGCTGGGCTAGGGATCTTTCATGTCAGGAAAGATTCCAGGGAAGTATAACTTCTTCTTGGTAGGGTGGAAATGCACTCCCACAATATTCTCACCCCTCATGTTTTATGTGTAGCAGGTCTCTCGAGCTCCTGTCAGGAAGGTCTTCATATATAACATGGTATGGTTCTTTATATCGACCATCAGTCTATTGTATTAATATTTGCACTCTTATGGCAGTCAGTCGATGACTCTTGTAAATCTATGGTTCTTTGTAAGTTAAGTTCTTGTGTTTATTTCACTTTGATAGTTTTGGTTGAAGTATCTCTTTTGTATTTGTTATTTTGACAAGTTGGTCGAATTATGTTATGTCTTTAATGTTCTATGTCATATGATGTATTGGGGTGTTTTCGATAGTTGGTTGACACTCTTCTTTATTATGGACTCATGTGTCGCATAATCTGTTTGACAATTTTGGTCGAACCTTTCTTTCTTTCTTTAAATTCAAGGAAAATAATTTGTTTTTGTTTTTTTATACTTTCGACGTTTGACTTGATTGACCAATATTTTGTCTTATGAGTATTGCCAGTGTGGCACAAGTTATCGAGAAAGAAGGTCTTACATATGGTATCAGAGCTCTGAGTTCCACTCTAGGGACTTGAGTTCACTATGCTTAGTTGTGACCCTTGGTCGTACAAACTGTCAGTCAACTAATTCTTGGACTATGAATGTAACTGTTAGTTCCTTGGGTAGATAGTTGATTCTCCCAGTTATGGTAACACCTAACGGGTTAGGAAAGAATGTCTCTTTCTTTGATTTATAGAAGTGGAAATACTCACTTTCAGGACTTTACTCTTTTGTGTGTGAGGCTACTTATTGGTCATTTCTACCTCTTAAAACTGTAAAAGATGCAATATTCCTGAAATACTTGGTAAATTGTGTACCTCAAATTGATGTGATTGCATTTCTGTATGAAATTGAGTAAATGATAATGAGTGAGAAACTGTGAAATATATTGGGTGTGAGTGATGCACTTAAGTTAAATGTCTATTTATTTTCATGTGTGAAGAAAGAATGAAGGTAAATCTCTTTAATTGAATTATGTAGTTAAGTAATGATTAAATTTTACATTAGGATATGAGTGAAATGATCCTAGCATGTTATGTGTGAAAATAAATTTATTTTGGAAAGGTAGAAATTGAATTTGCATGTTTCATCTTGCATTTAAGATTGCATGAGACTGGGAAATGAAAAATGAAAGGCTTAAAATTTTATGGTGTATGAACAAATAGAACAGATCATTTTATAGGGATGTAATCTATGAGATAAATATTTTCCAGATGTATGGTCATGTTCTTTAAAACACATTGGATGCAAGGTGTTGTGTAGCTTCTACTCCATATATATGGATAGTGATAGTCAGTCTGTATATGTGAATTGGATTTCATTTGGTTATGATATTTTCAACTTTGAAAGTGATGAAGGACTAGCTTGGATTTTAAGTTTTCTTGTTACTATCTAGCCACCTAATTTTGTGTATATCAAATATAGTTCTTGTTCACTTTTTTTTCCATTGATTTTGTACATCTTTGTGATTTTGAGTTGAAATTTGTGAACTTTGATTTTGAGATTTCTTATGATCTAGAGGTGGCTAGGATGTGTGTTCTTTGTTGCTAGTCTTATGATGTGAAGTAATGTTCTCTATCATGTTTAGTGTGGAATATTGTTAGAATGTATAAGGGAGTTGATTTCAAAGAACATGCCATTCGTATTCTTGCATTCATACTTTGTTTGAAATATGTTTTATCAATTATGAAATGTTAAAGAACAATAGAAAGAACATGGTTGTAAATAGTAATTATGCATTGCATGAAATGATATACATTGATCTATATGCATTTGATGTAATTTTTGATGATGCGATGAGAATTGCATGGATATCCTTGAGATGATATAATCCATGATAAAAGTACAATTTATGACTCTATTGTGATATTTCTAGCACATGGGTAATGATACAAGAGCCATTGTGTGAAATTATACTTGAGGTGTTTTAACTTGATGTTCGACGAGTAGGCTGACATTTTCTTGATGATAAAGGAATAGAATTTTTTTTTGTAATGATAAACTATAGATGTTCTTGACAGAATGGTCAACATCTCCTAATTCTTGTGTATTTGGTTTTATTTGATCATATGGCTCAAAATATGTGATTGCATATGATGTAGGTGATTGTTCATGATGAAAAGCATGATTCTTGAATACTTTACTTATTGTGTGATTTCCACGTATCTGATTGGTACATTATTGTATGAAAATGAAATACATGATATGCATGAGTTGCATTATTTTACTTACTACAAGAGAGAATTGGAAAGCTTACCTTCAATTGATGGGTGGGAATGTGGGTGAGACAGGGAAGGGTAGAAGTGATATTTCCTTTTTCACTCTACTTGCCAGTCGAAGTCTGGTATTAAAATGCTTTGGCCAAAGCTGTTTGCATATATTTTCTTAAATATGATGCCTATGTTTAATCTTCCTACCGCATTCGTGATTAGTTCTACTTAGACATATGTGGATAGTAGTTAGTTTCACGGTTGTACCAGATATCCCCTACCTTTTGTATTTTTATAGGCTTCAGGGTTGGGAATTTTGTGACGAGGTAGAATCCCAAGGAAGTGTAAGGCTATTAAGTTGGGCAAAAAAGTGCCATGAATCACACTTTTTGTTGGAAATACAATAATGGGAAAGCAAGATACTAAGAGGGGGGGTGAATCAGATCTTCAAATTTAAATACTTAAAACAAACTGATCCATATTCATACATATATGAATCTAATGTAACATCAAATATCATACACACAATGAAATAAATAACTCATAACACAAGAACTTGGTAACCCAAAAACCCAAATAGGTAAAATTGGGGTGGGGATGACACCCACAAAATTTTTCACTACTGTAGCAATAAAGTGTGCCTGTTAGGGCTACAAAATTTGATTACAAAATGCAATCTACCTAGTTAAAGTTCTACCCAGTTAAGAGCTAAAGATCATTACAATCTACCCTGTGAAAGGATTTCAAATTACAATAAAGTAAGCACTCTATTAGGAGATTTAGAAAGGTATTTTAGAACCACTTTGTTAAGAGATTTCACCTGATACAATGATTAGAATGTTTCAAGTAATGATCCTTCGTTATGCACTCATATGCTGATGATGAATCTCCTCTTTCTAGTATGTTCTGTGATCTTACAATCTGATATGTCTTTACTCTGTTGTTCACTGTTCTATCGCTCTACTTGATCTATGCTTCTTAACAAAATAACCCCCTATATATTTCACTTGAAAATGCAGTCAACACTTCTCTCCACACACACAAAATAGGGTTAAGAAGAAATCTTATATATCTATTCAAGTCTGGTAGCGAGATCTAGATCAACGATCAAGATCTAATACTCATGCCTCCAAGATATTACAATTAATAATTACAATAGGTCATGCATAGGATAAAACATTTAAATGCATAATTAACTTCGTAGGAAAATATTAAATGTGTACATAAGTCGGCCCAAAAATCTTATACAAGTCGGCCTGAACACTTATCCTCAAAGTTTGAATTAATCCAGACATGTATACAAAAACTATTCTGCTCGACACTTAACATCTCTGTCACTCAGCACTAAGTATCCTACTTGGCTTGGCATGATGTAACTCGGCAACCTGAATACTGCTCGGCAATGTTGCTCACCCTTGGATAGTTTTAGCTTGGCCACTGTGATAGCCAACTAAAAATGCCTAAGTAAATGACTAAGTTTTGGTCACTAATCATCAACAGAACTTAGAGATTAACAATATCCCCCTTTGATATTAGTGGCAAAAACACATTTATCATTTCTTCATTTCATTCCATCAAAATATTGCCTAATTATACGAAGTACTCCCCCTAGGAATATGCTCAATATTATACATACAAAAAGTTACATAGAATACATGCCTTCAAAATATATACAAATGTACCTGTTCTATACTAATTTATCATACTATATCCTTACCAACATCTGTATCCTTACCAACTTCCCCCTTGTTTTTGTCACTGATTGCAGGTGGGGTTAAGTTATACTTGTCCAAAAATTGTTTATGAAGCTATAGGGTGGATGCAAATGTAGTGTCGGGAAACTGTCCTTGGAAATCTTCATAACTTCCAATTTTATCTCTAGCTCGGCAGCTAGACTCACTAAACTTTCTACAGTTTAGAGATTTGAATTTCTCTGTGACAATTATTTTATAGCTGAAAGTTCATTTTGTATTACCTCTAAGTGAGGCAACAGGTTTGTCTGAATGGTGATCAATTTGGCCCTAATCTGACCATCTTCAGCCATAAGCTTGGCAATTCTTCATTGTGCATTGATCAACTTAGTAGAATGTAAGGAGCTAGAGGTAGCATCCTTACCCAAAGTACTTCTAGTTGATTTCAAATCTAATTGTAGCTTCTCAACAAGATGTAGATTATCCTTTGTGAAGAATTCAACATCACATAGCTTCATGTACAAAGAATAAATGTTTGTTGTAACTTCCTCCAAAATTTTTACAAGAGTAGAAAGTTCAACCTATTTCATTGCAATCTCTTTTGAGATTTTCTCCAGAACTTTGCTCTCGAATCTCCTCTCAGACCATTGTAGAAGTTTTTCATTGTTGTTTATGTCATCATTAGTTACCTTTTGTACAATGTGAATTAACTGATCAATAATGGGAGCTTGAGGCATTTCATCTTCAAAGTCAAAGCCTTTGCAAATATATCCTTGATATCATGTAACACCTATTTTTTCTTCTGTTCTATTTTCATTTCTTCCAGTCTCTTCTTCCTCTTAAGTAATTCCTAAAGAGTCCCTATTTGTTCAAAAGACAATTCATTGGGATCTCATTATGGAATCAAAATTACCTCATCTAATGTGACATCGATAATTGGAGACTTCTTCCTCATTACTTTCCTTCTCTTCAATTCAGGTGAGCTGATGCTCGGTTGCATCTTATCAACACCTTTTCCTATGTTAGTATCAATATTCATTGCCTCTTTCAATTCTATCAAGATTGTCTAGGGATCAGGCATACCTCTAGTTTTAGGACCTGTGGGAGTGGATGATGCAGAGTATGGTAGATCAACCAACACTTGCACTTCCTCTTGTTCCTTATGCTTGTCAACATTATCCTTCATCACTACTCCACTATCTAAAACTATTTTTACAACCTCTAAAACAGGTGGATTTTGTGAAGTTACCTTTTGTGCATCTGTTTTCTTTTTCTCTTTGCCTATCTGATCATTGATTACTTCAAGTTTCTCATCAGTTCTCTCTCCAGATGCAGTGGTCTTTCCTCCTTCGGTCTCAGTTGCCTTAATAGGTGACTCAATATTTGTACCACTTGGCATATCCTATCCCTTGACATTCAAATTGCTGGAATCATCAATTGTGAAGTCAAGTGGATTGTCTGCAGTCAGATCAATAGTATTTGTTGAGTCTAATGCATCTTTAGTCTTTTCCAGTTCAGTAGAAATTTGATCTTGCCTCATCTAGGGCTCAGGGGTGATAGCAACTTCTTTAGCCTTCTGCTCAGATGTTCCTTCATCAGATTTCTTTTTATTTGGAACTACCTGTCCAAAGATTTATTTCCAAATCCTAGTACTCTGCTGTACTAATCCTTCGATATCATTTTTCAAAACAGTATAACCTCTCAGCTTAGGAACAAACCTATTCTTATATTCTTCAATGAATTTTTCTCTCTTTTTTGATGTTAACTTAGGTATCACCTTGGCTATTGTACCTTCCCTGATCTGTCTCTCTGTAGTAAGTGCAAATTCCCATTTGCTCGACAGAAACTCATATAATTCATTCGGCACATGGTTTCCTATCTCTATAGGAGTTAACTTAAAAGTACTCATCATATCTAAAAGTGCTTCTTGAACTTTATGCTTGTCTTCAATACTCAATTTCTCATACTTAATGAATTTAAAAGTAGCTAACCCTGCTGAATTTCTCAAATTTTCACATACCTCATCAATATTAGTGGGTTTATTGAATTGTGCAGTGGGTATGTTGCTGGGTTCATCAGTCTCAGTCTTTTCATCATCACTATCTACTTCCAAGTGTAGTCTCCTCCTTGGTTGCTTTATTGGTTTGCTCGGCTCAGCCTTAGGAGCAAATTTAGTTTTCTTTCTAGAAATGCTTTTTCCAACCTTCTTCTTTCCATATACTTTTGTTTGTACTACTGGAGAAGTAACAGTAGATGCTCTAGTTCTTAGATGATTAGCTACAAGAGGTGTAACCTTAGATTTATCTTTACTCAACTTGGTTACTTTGACAACTACTAGTTTCTTACCCTTAGCCTTCTCAGTGATCTCCTCAAATGCACTAACTTCCTCTTTTGTAGATATATTTTCTCCTTGTCCAGTGGATAGGCCTATAGGTACATCCTTAGGTTCCTCAGCACTTCCCAAACCAACTATTTTCTTTAGATTTTTCACAATCTTTTTCCTTTTTCTCTCCATGGTTCCCTCCTTCAAACTTCTAGAAATTTTTGCTTTTGCTTCATCAAAATTACCAAATCTTTCTGTTGTAGTATCAATTGTCTTAGCTAGGAATGAAATGATGGATTTTGATGCTTCATCAATGTTAATTTCATAGGGAAATGATTCCAACCATGCTACCCTAGGTGTCGCAACCTGAATATATGTGTGATCCATATCAACTAGAAAACAAATTTCCTCATAGTGCTTCTCCACTAGTGATCTAGGAATCCTAGTCCTTAATCTCATTCTCTTTTTAAATTCCACAAAATAGTTCCCCATAATACTATTGAAATTACTTCCTAATTTCTCAATACATTCACTTATCTAAATTGTAATGGGTCTATCCTTTTTCCAAATGATATCTCCCAATGTAGGAAATGTATTCTGAATGTAGAAAAATATGCAGAATAGTAAGGAACCAAACTTACATGATGAGCCCTTAGCTTTTCTGATTGATGCTAGGTTCTCTGGTAGTTGTGTTTGTTATAGCTCGGCAAGATCATATGTATGATTCTTCTTAACAATCTTCCATGCCTGGTCAACAGCTGTGCAAGGAACACTATCTAGTCTACTCTACTGATAGAACTTATGTGCAATCACTCTTAGTCCAAAATCAAGTTTTAAGTTTTTAATTGTAGAGATAGTCATACCTCTATTGTTCCATATAGCTCCAGTGTTCACTATAATTTCCTCTTTACTGTTATCTCTCATTATCTATTTCCTGTTAACAACATGATATCCAGTCACTCGATGAATAATGTTTTTAGTTATCTTGACTGGTCCATTGTCCAACCACATACACATATCATGAACTCAGCTAAGAATGACCTTAATCCATTCATCTTTGAAACCTTGTGGGAAATCTGGGGCACGAGTTAACCCTTTGTCAGCTAAATGCTTGAATTCTTCCTTCAGAACTCCATCAACACACAATTTGTTGTAGGATTTTCTCAATTTACTATCACCTACTTCTCCAATTTTAACCATATAACAAGATCTAACATCATGGATCATAAGTACCTTTGGTGGAATGGATGAGAGAGCTCCAGTCAGATCACTTTGAATTGCACTTTCAGGAATGGCTCAAAAATTGAGAGGTGCACATACATCATTCTATACTAACTAAACTTTCTCTAGTTCTTCCTCTATACTTTTGACTGGTGCGGAAGAGCTTGCAACCATAATCGCTGAAATTAAGGTTTGAAAAATGAAGAACAGAGTACCTCGGCAAGTAGTACTTCACACTGTTCACCTTAGGATTGCCGATGACACGCTGACAAAATCTTCGATGCTAACTTTGTTAAGATCAATTTTGCAACTTCTTCAATCACTCCATGAATACTGAAATTCGCAAGGTAAAATGAAGAATAAACTATTCATCCTTGATAGACTCGAAATGTCAAGGTAGGTAAGAAATAAATGTTTTTCCTATTGAGTTAGTGCAAGCCAGCTTTCCTCAGCTTTCTAATACAACTTGCATGCCACTCGTCTCACCATTACAGAACTTACTCGGCCAACAAACTTGGCACACACTAAAGAACTCGGCCTTAGTTTCCATGACTGGTTCTTAGCAACTATAGTGCAATTAGCTCTTCTTGGCATTTTAATCTTCAAAATGTGTCCTGGTGCATCTTAACATATGCAAATATGGACTTTGGCACATTTCATGTTAGGAACTGATGTAAGATAAGAATTTTAAATGCAGTTCCTTACATACCTCTTTTGCTTAGTTGGAGATGGTGTGATCACCTGATCCATTGGATTGGGTGACCTCGGCTGCACTAGCTTCACTGCTCCATGGTTTAGATTTCTTAACCCATGTTTGGTTCATCTGTTCTCTAATCTGTTCAACAGTAGGAGCAGGTACCCTAGTCTTACAATCTTTCCTTGTATGACCAATTTTTAGACAACTGTGACAAACTAGGCTTCCATTCATCCAACTCTTAGACTTTCCTCTAAAATGTGTCCTTATTCAATTTTCTGGAACATGTCCATACTCACCACAGTAATGACAACTATGCCATGTGTTGTAATCCCAATTTTAAGTATTGCCTTTTCTTGGTGATTTCTCTTGTGCCTTTGATGTCCATTGTTGTTTACCTTTAGATCTGAAATCTTGTGCTCTATGACCATATTTCTGACAGTTATAACAATTACCATTAAATCTAGGTGTGGAAGGTGCATTTCTTTCCTTTGCCTTACATTCACATGCTTGATGTCCAAACTTATTACAGTTAAAGCAATAACCATTAAAGTTAGTTTTAGGATTGGACTTACCATTCTTGCTTCGACAAATGTTTGTTGTATGACCTGGTTTCCCACAGTGGTGGCAAAAAGGTTTGTTGTTTCTTGGTTTTGCATTCCTCCTTTCACGTGTCTTAGATGATTCTCCTTCTTCAGTGGTTGTATGTTGTTCAGTGTGACCTAATCCAGAAGAATCTTTAGGTCTTCTTGATGCTTCCACTAGTTGTTCAAAGTAGCTCAAAGCTACATTGGGATCATTCACACTAGTGTTAAGTTCTTTCTCAGATCTCAATTCATCTTTCAACTAACTATTCTTAGATCTAAGATTTACAATCCCCATGTCTTTCCTACTGATCTCTTGATTCACAAGTAGCAGTTTATTTTCCATGTCAACTTGATTGATTGTCACTATTTGTACATCATGTGTTCTTTCATCAAGCCTAATAGTCATCACTCTTTTGTCTTCTTCTTTCATAGCCTTGTCATCTTTGGCTTTCTTTTTCTATTCAAAAACTTCACACATCCTTATTGATTGGGCTTCTTGTTCCTTTTTTAAGTTTCTAACTTCTTCATATAGTGCATTGTTCTTTTCTAGTAGATCTTCTATTGCTGCATCACTCTTAGTAGAATCTCCATTCTAAAATAGATTTGTGGTGTCTTCTTCCTGATAATAAGTGTCATTCATTTGTTTGGACAAATATTTCCTTGCTGTCAAGGACTTCTTTAATTCCTATCTTGTTGTCTCAAGTTGTTGTAGTGCTAGCTGAATATCAATCTTTTGATTCTCAATGACTTTACCCAAATTTTAGATCTCTAACTCAAGATCTTTACTCTCAACATGATTATAAATTTCTAGAGAACTGAGCTCTGATACCAATTGTTGAAAATACAATAATGGGAAAGCAAGATACTGAGAGGGGGGGTGAATCAGATCTTCAAATTTAAACACTTAAAACAAATTGATCCACATTCATACATATATGAATCTAATGTAACACCAAATAGCATACACACAATGAAATAAATAATATAACATAAGAACTTGGTAAACCAAAAACCCAAATAGGTAAAATTGGGGTGGGGATGACACCCACAAAATTCTTCACTACTGCAGCAATAAAGTGTGCCTGTTAGGGCTACAAAAGCTGATTACAAAATGCAATCTACCTGGTTAAAGGTCTGCCTAGTTAAGAGCTAAAGATCATTACAGTCTACCCTATGAAAGGATTTCAAATTACAATAAAGTAAGCACTCTATTAGGAGATTTAGAAAGGTCTAATAGAACCACTCTGTTAAGAGATTTCACCTAATACAATGATTAGAATGTTTCAAGTAATGATCCTTCGTTATGCACTCAGATGCTGATGATGGATCTCCTCTTTCCAGTACCTTCTGTTATCTCACAATATGATATGTCTTTACTCTGTTGTTCACTGTTCTTTCACTCTTCTTGATCTATGCTTCTTAACAAAATAACCCTCTGTACATTTCACTTGAAAATACAGTCAACACTTCTCTCCACACACACAAAATAGGGTTAAGAAGCAATCTTACATATCTATTCAAGTTTGGTAGTGAGATATAGATCAACGATCAAGATCTAATACTCATGCCTCCAAGATATTACAACTAATAATTACAATAGGTCATGCATAGGATAAAATATTTAAATGCATAATTAACTCCGTAGGAAAATATTAAATGCGTACATAAGTCGGCCCAAAAAGCTTATACAAGTCAGCCTGAACACTTATCCTCAAAGTTTGAATCAATCCAGACATGTATACAAAAACTATTCTGCTCGGCACTTAACATCTCTATCGCTCGACACTAAGTATCCTACTCAGCTTGACATGATGTAACTCGGCAACCTGAATACTTCTCAATAATGTTGCTCAGCCTTGGCTAGTTTTAGCTTGGCCACAGTGATAGCCAACTAAAATTGCCTAAGTAAATGACTAAGTGTTGGTCACTAATCATCAACAAAACTTAGAGATTAACACTTTTTTCTCAATATTTGCAGATATATAGGTGTCTAATGGCTTAGGATACCAGAGCATGCAAATGAAAAGTTGTCCGATGGCATACATGATTACTTGTTTAGATCTTTTTGGTCGATTAGTCTATAGAGATTGACCAACTATGACTATGGAATCGACATTGGAGAAATTTTTTAGCATTTTTTTCTTGTGTGGCATTTTATTGGATTAGGTTTAGTACTTTTTGGTCGATTATTCTATAGCGATTGACCGACTATGACTATGAAATCGACATAAGAGAATTTTTAGCATGTTTTTTCTTATGTGAAATTTTTATGGATTAGGTTCAATCTTTACATTGCATTTTTCAAATGACACTTATGTATCTGATTACCTGATTGACCCTAATAGTCTTTCTTTTGATGTATACTCTTGATGTATGGCATACTTGTTGTATTTTGATTTTATGTAATGATGAATTATGATGATGTACTGGAATGTCTATGTCGAAATCAAGCATAGTTACATTACACAGTGAAAAAAATTAGGAAGCTTATTTATGGTAAGATGTAACTTATGTTGACTCACATTGTCTTGGAAATGAAGACATACTTCTTATAATGAAATGAGTTAAAATCTTCTTTAGAAATATTCTTGTGACAAGATGGGCATGAGAGCCTAGGTCACATAAATGGAAAATGGATCCACTAACATTTACAGGTGAATTGCGAGTATGGATGGATAAATTGTCTTACTTAATGAGTACCATGTGTTAGATGGTATATATGAATAATTTACTTACTCATGATCCAGTTATGAACTAGAGCTTATTTTAATTGAAATTTTGCAAATGATTATTTTTACTCTTGAATATAAAGTATCAACACTTTTCTTCTATGAAGTATTGACATTATGTTTGGGATAAAAATATTGTGAGTGAATATATATAAGAGTGTAGCAGGAATGTGGATAAAAGGCACTCAATAATGTGCTCAATTCATTAGGATGTCACAATATGGAAAAACAAGCACCGGTATGTGTGTGCTTTGTTGCTACTTCAAGGGTATTATGTAAGTAATTTAGGAAAACATTGAGATAAGGGAAGGTTAGATTTTTATTTTGGTTACGATAATGATATGAACTTATGTTTTTGTGTTGTTCCTATTTATATAACAAATGTAATGACACATATAAGGGAGGGGGAATATTAATGGAGAGAGGTAATCTAACCTTGTAAAACTAGTTTATGTTGATAATCTTAATTGGTTTATGTTGAACCATAAACCAAATTTTATTAGTATATAATTTTCTTTTATCAATTATCATATTAAAGCCTCGAGAACTCTAAGCTTCCTATATATATTATTTATTTCTTATTAATAATTGAAATCAATTTTAAAGAATGGTTTAGATCAAACCAATTCATGCACATGATCTACACATTCATATTCCAACTAAACCAATTTTGATCAAACCTATAATATGGTCATAATCGGTTGAAATCAATGGAATGTCATCAAAGTTTTCATCCTCAACTTCATCATTTGTATTAGTAACATCTAGTGGAAGCAAACTCCATTCACCAATATATCCACATTTTTGGTTGATACATTCACCATAGTTTTCAGAAATGTAATCATAACAAAAGCATGAGTAATCTCTACTGTACAATGACCACACATTACTATCTGTACTCATAACTGAATGTAGGGATCTTTTTTTTTCTACCTTCTTGCATCCATGGATTGATCTTCTAACAACACCTGAACAAGAGACATACATGTTAAAATTTAAAGTATGTTGAATGTACATTAATTTAAACTTCAAAACAAGTGATGTTGCATTTATACCTGATATATCCCAGAATACTCTGAATGGTATGACTCGATCCAAACGTGATGTTGTGTGATCCTGAGTTGGAACCACAAAATGTGTCTGGCACCATTCAACTACATCATGAGCATTATTTATACGATATCCCTGATAGTCCATCTGATACTTTCTTAAAGCACGTTTGATACAGGCTCTTGCACCATCATGCTCTCCCTTTCCATGTCCACTCTCAAAGAAACTCTAAAGATGTGGTATCTTTTGGTATCAATGATATCTAAATAGTGCATAAAATGGCCTTTCTGATTTAAATTGTGCTGCACATCCATCTGACCAAACAAAATGCTTTTCAATTTTGATGCCTCTGTTTTCCAAATATCAAAAAAATATTTTGAAGCAATGCTCAACAAAATGTATGTCATGCTCTTTATCATCACTAATGTAAAAGTGATATTCTTTCTTTATGACCTATGTTTGATATGTAATTTCAACACCATCCAAATCTAATTGTGTATTTTGATAAGAATCATGTATCGTGATAGTGACTTGATCTGTATAGTAGTATTCTGCTTGAAGTTGTTTTTGAGAAACAAAAGATTAATTTTCTGCAAAGTCAACAACCGATAAAATTATTCCAACTGGAAAAGTTTCTCTTAGTAGTTTAAACTTTTATGCTTGCCATTTAGCAAAAAAAACATAATATGTATATGGTTGTATTAATTTACGAAAAATTATCCATAAATGTTGCAACATGTATCTCCTCCTCTACATATTCCAACCTTGTTGACTCTTTCCCAACTTTCATTTCAGACTTGATGTACTTGTAACACTTACATTTTACCATCCTCATCAT